>JBBCBC010000015.1:15001982-15328528 GCA_037126765.1 Stenogyne calaminthoides
AAATCAAGGCTTACTTGGCGGATGTAAGCATTCTGTCAAAACCGGTTCTGGGGGAGAAACTCTTCCTATACCTCGTGGCTTCCGAGACAGCTTTGAGTGCGGTACTCGTCCGAGTGGAGGATAGGAACGAATTCCCAATCTACTTCGTCATCCAGACATTGAATGAAACCGAATAGCGATATCCGGCCCTGGAAAAACTGGCATATGCGGTAGTCATGAGCGTAAGGAAACTAAGGCCGTACTTCTTCGACCATCAAGTCGAGGTACTTACCTCCACACCCCTGAGGAACATCTTACATTGACTAGATACGTCAGGGCGATGCCTCAAATGGTCAATCGAGGTTGGACAATACGGGGTAACTTACACACCCCGACCTGCAATCAAAGCCCAGACTTTAGCTGATTTTATTGTGGAACTCACCTTCCCATCAGAAGTCGGGTGTTCAAACGGTCCACCCTGGGAGTTGTTCGTTGATGGATCAACGACCTCCCACAAGTCGGGGGCCGGTATAGTTTTGACCAGCCCGGAAGGGACCTCGTTCCAAAATGCCATCACTTTTGACTTCCGCGCAACAAATAACGAGGCTGAATATGAAGCGCTCATCAGCGGCCTAGAAATGACAACAGTGATGGGTGTCAAGAGATTGCAAGTTCACACAGATTCCCAGCTCGTAGCCTGCCACGTCTCAGGGGAATATGAGGCAAGAGACGACCGAATGGCAGCTTACCAAGAGGTGGTGAAAATATTATGTCAGAAATTTGACCAAATCCATGTCAAGCTGATCCTAAGGGAACAAAACTCGCGAGCCGATGCATTAGCGCGACTAGCGACTTCCAAAGGATCACCAGAGATGAAAGATGTCACCATCACGACATTAACCCACCCCTCCACCGCACACTCAAAGGTCGCAAACCTAGAAGCCCCAACACCGAACTGGATGACACCCATCATCGAATATTTAACAACAGGCCTCCTGCCAACAGACAGGGTCCAAGCTCGGCATCTACAATTGCGGGCAGCAAGATACACAATGATCCAAAACGAGTTGTACAAGAGTGGTTTCAACATCCCCCTACTTCGGTGTGTCACACCCGAGCAAGGACAAGTGATTCTACGTGAAATACATGAAGGGGTATGCGGAAACCACATCGGGGGAAAATCGCTGGCCCACAAGACCACAAGACAAGGGTACTTTTAGCCCACATTAAGGGCTGACGCCATCATCTTCGCCCGCAAGTTCCACAAGTGCCAAATCTATGCCCCTTCCATCAAGAGCGCACCGGAAGAACTCACAAGTATCCTCAGCCGCTGGCCATTTGCAAAGTGGGGGATAGACATCATTGGCCCACTCCTAACAGCGCCAGGATCGGTCAAATACGCCCTTGTAGCAGTAGATTACTTCACAAAATAGGCCGAAGATGAGGCACTGGCGACCATAGATCAGAACCAAGTCATCAAGTTTATATGGTGGAATATCATATGCAGATTCGGCTTACCACAAGCAATCATATCAGACAATGGTAAACAATTCGACGGCCTTAAGGTCGAAGCATTCTTCAAGAAATGGAAAATCACCAAGCTCTTCTCGACCCCATATCATCCGCAGTCAAACGGCTAGGTCGAGGCCGTGAACAAGATCATTAAACACACTCTCAAATCCAAGATTGAGGGAGCCAAGGGAAAGTGGGCTAGCGAGCTCCCGGATGTTTTGTGGGCCTATAGAACGACCTGCAAAAATTCAACAGGAGAAACCCCCTACTCACTAGCCTTCGGGACCGAAGCAGTAGTTCCCGCAGAAACCGATTTCCCCAATCTCTGCACAAGTTAAGTCACCTTTGACCAAAATGATGAGGCCCTAACCAGAAACCTCGATCTGCTCGAGGAAAAGCGGCTAGAAGCCAACATAAGAAACACAAGGTACAAACAAAGGTCGGAGAAGTACTATAACTCCAAAGTACGACTTCAACGTTTCTGAGAAGGAGACATGGTGCTCAAGAAGATACTCGGCGAATCAAAAGGAACCCTTGGCCCGAATTGGGAGGGCCCATTCAAGATCTCAAAAATCTTACCTAATGGAGCGTACGAGCTGGAACAACCAGAGGGCACCAAGGCTCAATGCCCATGGAATGCAACACACTTGAGGAAATATTATCAGTAAAATTACACTCTTGTAATTAGTTATTTAGTAATTATTTATCAATAATAATGTCTTTTCCTTTATCTCAAAATTACTGTGTAAAGCCCAAAGGGATTATGTAAAGAAAACATAAATCACCCGAGGTATGACTTTCGACATACCGAGGGGAGGATCGACACCCCAGGAGGGGCGACCTCCCCCGACTTTATAAGACGACCAGAAAAATAAAGTCCAAACAATAAAGTCGCAATATGGATAAGACGACATGGACAAATGAACAACAAGTCGCATAAGGAAATCAAGTCAACACATTGTAATAAAAGAAAAGGAAATTTCATTTATATTGACAGAAGTGGGGGCCCAAAGGCGCATACAATGAAGCAAGCCCGAAGGCCGATACATCAAAATGATAAACAAAAAAAGGAAAACCGCCAGGAGCTTCCCCACTTAGGGCCCTGCCAAAGCACCAACCGACCCCTCCACATTCCCCTCTGCGACCTCTGGCACGGGGACTTCGGGAGCCGACCTGGACTCCAGCTGGGCGACCTCCAGATCGGGGACCGGCGCACAATCTGAGAGGGTTTGGCGAAGAAGGAGAGGTCGACACCCATGTCTTCCAGGTCCTTGATCTCCAGAAGGACGGTTGGAGCAGGAGGATAGTCGCAAACATAGTCCGACAACTTGGCAACAAAAGGAGTGAGGTCGCCGATCGGATTTGCCTTATGAAAGACCTGGATGGCCCCGACGTAGGCCATCACATAAGCAAAGTTAGCATTAAGCTCCTCTGTCCTCCTGAAGTTGTCCTCCTTCGAGGATAACGCCCTCCCAGCCTCGGCCAGCTCGCCCTCCAGCCGGGTCACCTTCGCCCTCTCGGCCCTTAGCTCGCCCTCTACCTCAGCCAGCCTCCCCTCAGCATCGGAGAGCCATTTAAGCAGGTCGGAGTTAGAGGACTCCAACATATTCTGAGCTTCTTCCGCGGCGACCAACATCTTGGCCTGGACGGCAACCTGGGCTTGCGACTTCTTAAGCTCCTCCAACTCGGCTTCCAGCTGAGCACTAGTCTTCTCCAGGTAGAAAACCGCATTCTGGGAGTGGGCAATGGCCGAGTACAGAATACCCGTCGCCTTCTACCGGTTGGCGTTGCTGTGGTCCGTTTGCATCCACCCCCGGGTTAGATTTTGTAGTCCCCTCCGAAGATAGGCGGACCAGTTCTTAGGGACCCCAGCAGGGACAATGTGGCTCAACCTCAAGAAGCTTAGGGCCTCAGGGCCGAACTTGTGTGGAGTAAGCTCCGGACTGCAAAAGAGATCCCGAGGTCGTTAATAATGAAAATTAAATGTGTGAAGGGAAGACTCATAGTCGAGAACTTACTCGTCGACACGGTTGGCATCCCAGCCCAACCAGGAGTCGTCTTCCGGGAGCCGAAGAGGGACGGGACTGTGACCTCCCGGCCTCCTGGGTGGCCTCTTCCCTCGCCCTTTTCCGAGCGGGCTCAGGAGTGGGCTCTTTCTGTTTCCTCTTGCCCCTATCAGCGGCGGAGGTGTCGGATGGAGCCGGGCTCGAAGGGGGGACGTCGGTAGCCGCGACATGCCTCATCTGGCCCAGCACCGATTTCTTCCTTGAGGCCATGATCGCTGCGGAGGGCTGGCGGCAGTAGACGGGGATGTCGGGATCTGCACGCCAAAGATGTGAGATAAAAAAAAAAGAAGAAAGAGGTACTCACAAGGGATGTTCAGCTGGCGGGGATAAGTGTAAAGCCCATCCTTTAACCGATCGAACTCGGAGTTGAGGGCGTTGATGTCGTGGAGGCTCGGGGCAGTGTCACGGACGGTCCTGAACGCCTCTTGAAAATCCCAGAATAGGTTGGAGGTCGAGGGCGCGAACACTGCAAAAGAAAAGGAGAATTAGATCAGTACGACCTCAGAAGTATGAAGATAAAGTTTTACCATGTTCGACTCGGCGCGCATAGTCTGTGGGAACCCGGATGGGCAATGTACTCGAAGGGTCCGTCGCACGGCATTGTAGTCGCCGGCTTGAAAGATTGGCGACATCACATAAGCGACCTCGCCAAGAGTCGGCATCCGGTGTAGCCCAGCCAAACCCAGAACGGTCATCGTCGAGAGTATGTAGCTCCAACCGTTCGGGGTAATCTGGGTAAGGCTCTGATTCCAAGCCGCCAGCAAGTGAGAGATCGCCGAGTGAAGAGGAAAGTGAATCCCTGCCTCGATCATGTGTTCGTTGATCGTTATCATGCCTAGAGGTGGCTGATCGACACTCTCTTCGGAGGTCACCCCATAAAAATGCACGTCGCGGGGCGCTTTGTACAACCGGCGAAGGGAGAGCACATGCCAATCAAACATAGTCAACTTATACCGGGGCAGGTCGGATGCCATATACTCAGACCGAACCGACTTCCTATAAGCGCGCTCAGGTCGCTTATAGGGGGCCTCAGCTGAATAAGTGTGGTAGTCAAAAGCTCGCTCGTATGCCCCATAGTCCCGGGCCGCAGCCAAGGTACCGGCGGGATGTTCCCTCTCAGACGCGGCTGGGCGAAACGTGCCAATGCCTAACAGAGGGAGATGGGTGATGTCCTCCAATTCTTGAAGAAACTGCTCGTCCATGCCCTTGGTGTCACGGACAACACGCCGGATTCCCGTGGAAGAGGACCCACCCTCACGGTCGGCGGCGGAACGGGAGCCGCGGTGTTGCCAAAGTTGGGTTATCGCCACATTGTCCTCCTCCGAGGAGGAAGAGGTCGGTGGACGAGGCGCGGCGGGTGCAGAAGAACTGAAAGCCATAGAAGGAAAGTGGAAAAGGGGGGGTTTACCTGAATGTACCTCATCGGAGTCTCGCCGGAAAGGTAGAAGCTTAGGTTCGAAAGAAAACTGGATCTGTGCGCAGAAGGAGAAATGGCAACGGGCGTGTAGCCCTAGCTCTTTTTATAGAAGTAAACGGGGGCCAAAATGCAATTAAGACATAAGTCGGACCCGTCTCAAAGAAACGTAGTCGCGTAGGTCGCGCGTAACCTACATCGCGCTCACCGATTGGAGAGGCCTGCGGTGCATGACCTCATCCACCTACAATATCATCATGGCAAATCAATCGAATCTCGCACGAATCGGCGCAACAATCCACTTTCCCATGATTAACCAGGCGCCTCGGGAGTGCTTCCCGAGGTCGAATCTCCCCAAGTCGATCAAGCCTAGATCTCGATGCAAGCACGCGACCTCGACTTGAGGGGCAATTGTTGTACCATGGAATAATCCTACTCAGTGAGGAGATCGGGTAGAGCGACTTCGAGAGGAATCGGGAGGTTTCGGAGCGACTTCCTCAAAGATAAAAAAAGGTAGCACAGCGACTTAGGCTGAAGGAGGTCGCAAAGCGACCTAGAAGGGACAAGAAGGTCGCATTCGACCTTGGGAAAGACCACAAGTCGGAGGCGACCTCAGATGGCTATTTATAGCAGACAAGTGTATCTAGGCGGTGAAACCACGGGATTAACCGATAAAATCCTAGCTCTGGCGGCTGGGTGCTTGGCAAGTCCATTGAAGGAAGCCCACGAAGGAGTGTACCCTAATTTATGCTCTATAAATACAACTTGTATCACTCATTGTAACGGGACAAAATCTTAGTACTCTTAGGCAGAAAATATAATAAAATACTCCTGGCTTGGGCGCCCCCAGACGTAGCCTTCTTCTAAAGGAGAACTAGGTAACCAAATCTGTGTATATTTCATATGTGTTCTTTGTTACTTAATTGATCCCATCCAATAATATCACGTTGCCCTAGATGTAAAGTCTAGGTCAAAACAGGCCAAATATTATTCAAGTCCATTAATATTAATTTACTCCACTATAAAATTAATATTAAACTATCCATCTTAACCCATATTACAACTTTACTATAATATGGCTCCCGGTCATTATTTTCCGTGTTTAAGATTATCTTAGTCCATTAATTAATTAAGCCACTGAACAAGTATATTAATTAATATATTTATCCTTGGAGTAAAGACAGCTCAACATTATTATCCATACCGGGAATAAATTTCCACTTGCAAGATTTGGTATGAAAAAGATTATGAGCCCACCAAGGGGACAAATCAAGCAAGACATACTTGCACATGATTCTCCATATTAAATGTCAGCAATCGTCATGTAATTAATAATATTGCCCAATGTATAAGGTATCGAATCACAATGACTCTCTTCCTATCATAAGTCAAAGCAATAGTTATTAATTTCAAACTATCCTATTTAAGGGACGGAGATTAAGAAATAACACACCACTAAGGTCTAATTGTTGTATATTCAGTACCGAAGAATTTATCCTCCTGTAGGTCCTATTCAGTGCATCTAAATGCACTAGTACAAGCCAATCTGAGCCTTAAACATCAACCTTTCATGATGGTTTGTTCAATTCCATCTAGGTTGTGAATTTGTACTTAATTATGAGGAGCTGTTAATTTTATCTTCTGTGGTCTGGTATCACCAACTTAACTACAACGTAATACGTACTAACTTATTGAACGGGTTTGCAATAAATATATATAACATTCATTCATATTTAAATGCAACAGTGATTAATAATTTATTTCAGTAAATAAATAAGAAAATTCAGTTTGGTTATACAAAGTAAAAGCATACTTTTCAGTATAACCCCAACAATCTCCCACTTATACTCAAAGTCTGCTTTTGAGTATACTACAGCATGTCTCGTGTTCTATGTGACATCTAATGTCACCTACACGAACCTAATAATTTCTCCCACTTATACTCAAAGTAGATTGGCAACGTTCTAGACACCCATTCCTTCCACATGTCTCTTGAATATACTCTGAGGCAGACCCTTTGTGAATGGATCTGCTAGGTTGTCTTCCGATGCAATCTTTGCCACCTCAATGTCTCCTCTCTTAACAATTTCTCGTATAAGATGGTATTTTCTTTCAACTTGTTTGTTAGCCTTGTGTGCTCTCGGTTCCCTCGAATTTGCAACTGCTCCGACATTATCACAATAGACCGTGATTGTGCTGGGCAATCCGGGACAACGTCCAAGTCCACTAGGAAGTGTTTGATCCAAAATGCTTCCTTCGTTGCTTTACAAGCAGCTACGTATTCGTCTTCCATGGTAGAATCAGCGATGCATTTCTTCTTTACACTTCTACATGTCATGGCTCCTCCCCCCATGCAAAACACACTACCCGAGGTAGACTTTCTGGAGTCAACGTCTGATTGAAAATTTGAGTCTGTGTAACCGATGGGGATTAGACTGTCTGACTGGTAATCAAACATTATGTCCCATGTCCTCTTCAGATACTTCAAAATGTTCTTTACCGTAGTACAATGCTCTTTCCCAGGGTTGCTTTGATATCTTTCTACCATGCCTACGGCAAAGCAGATATCCGGTCTCGTGCACAGCATTGCGTACATGAGGCTTCCCACAGCAAAGCATAAGGGATGCCCTTCATGTCATCTATCTCATTCTACGTTTTGGGACACATCTCTTTGGATAGATGGATTCCATGTCTGTAGGGCACAAAGCCTTTCGTGGAAGAAAATAATTTATTTCAGTAAATAAATAAGAAAATTCAGTTTTGTTATACAAAGTAAAAGCATATTTTTCAGTATAACCCCAACATACAGAAGAGAGAAGAGCTGAAGGAAAGATACTATGACATGTTCAACCGGAATCCACCAACAGATGAGATTGAATCAGATGAAGATTGATTATCTTGTTCCTTTTGTTTCAGTAGTTTTTAAGAAAACCAATGTATCTTGTACTTTTTGGTTTTTGAGCCTTAAATGAAAAACACTACTGATTTTCTGTTGATCAAAAGATAATTTCTCATTATCTTACTGATTATTTGATGGTTGTCTTTTACTTGTTTTTACTTGCTTTATGAATTGAAACCTGAATAGATGATAGGTTTTTTTTTTTTTTGCTAGCTTGTAACAAGATGGTTTTGGCATCATCAAAAAGGGGGAAATTGCTGGGAGATGATTTTAATAAAGATTTTGATTAGATCCCAAAACCCCTGAGTATGACATGTTTCAGGACAATCTTGGTAGTATAGGATTAGGTTTCAAATTGTTATTAGGATTTAGGAAGTATCTGCATCATGTATAGTCAGCAGATATAGTTCAAGTAAGAATAGGTGTTAGAGTTTTTGTCTGAAGATCTCAGAAGATGCCTGAAGACCAAAACATACTGAAGATCAAGAGAGCCTGAAGACTGAAGATCCTGAAGACAGAAGATCCTGAAGGTTGTTTCGTACTGAATCAAAAGACCCTGAACAAGTCACTTCCAGTTCAATAGTGTTTGTTCATTCTTAGTACAAATAAAGAGAATGCTATACACTCGTGAACACTAAGGAAAATATTAGATCAGTGTAGTTGACTAAAAGAGCCATTTTGTTTTTCTCTGTTCAAAGGAAGATTTCAACCAATGAGGAGGCGACAACAGCGTACTTTACTGAGACTGAAAGCGACATGTCCCTGAAGAATGTCAGCACTGATATTTATCTTGTTCACACAAATTGGTGATTGACTGCTTGTCTGGATATTTCCTAAATCATGCAAGGGTGCATTCAAACCCTAATATAGCCGTTCATCAGTTACTCAAAGAAAAAACCCTAGATGTTATCTCTCCAACGGATAGTTTTTCAAAGGTAGACTTCTGGAGAGTTGCCTATAAATACCAGAGGCCTTGGACATTTCAAGGTTACGGGAAATCAAAGCAACTCCAGAGCTCATTTGTATTCAAAGCATACATTGTGAAGCACTCGAAACTCTTTGAATTTCCCAAGTGTTTCATCTTAAAAGAGAGCTCATTTACTAAGCCTAGATTTAAGATATATCCAAAGCTTAGTTAGAGATATCCTAGTCTTTTACTTGTGTTTGATTGTAAAAGGATATCTCACCCTAATTCGGAAACCAACCAAAACCCAACCCCTTTGACTAGGTAGTTTGTGTGTGTAGTTGTTGGAGAAGTGAGAGTTGTAAAGGGTAAGTAAGTTGTTGTGTTCAGTCTGAAAACTCTAGAGAAGAAGTTAGTAAGCTGATTGTTCAGTCTGAACGCTTCTGTGTGTGTTGAGTTAGTATGTTACAGTAGTTCAGCATGAAAACTCGTGGTAGAAAGTTAGTAAGCTGCTGAGTTCAGTTCGAAAGCTTAAGGTAGTAGAAGTAGTGAGTTAAGAATTTCTCTGAGGATCAAAGAGAGTGGACGTAGGAGCTTGAGTCTCTGAACCACTATAATTGATGTGTTGTTTGCTTTTTGTTTTGCATTCTATCCTGTTACATATTTTCACTGAAAGCATCCTGAAGTTTTCTGATATTCAGCCTGAAACAATCCACTGAAATTGCATTAACTTATTCACAGCCTTAACCACTGTTTTATTAAGAAAAGATTTTCAGCAAAGTAAAACGAGTATACACTTAGGGCCTACACATTCCGCACTCTAGATAAGCTAGTATAGATAGTTGTCAAACTGATCAACTCCCCTGAGTAGTCAGTAAGATTATTATCTACTCCAAGCTTATTTGGACTCTGTTGTAGAAACTCATAATCAATTGAGCTAATCTGAAGTCTGTGAAAGCCGCTCAGTGTTATTGTCTCAGTAGACTTTGACTCAGGGCATTTTGTGTTTCTCAGGACTGAAACTCAGGACAAACAGACTCTCAGTTTATAGTATTTTCTGAAAACTTAAAAATCATTATACACGTGTATTCCCCCCCATACATGAGTGGAACTCGTTTACCCTGGGACCAACAGAAGATACAAACATTCCAATGGTCTAGTCCTTCCCTATATTTCACTGTAACAATTCCTTTATGTGTTGTAATCTTTTATTTACTGCTCTTTATTTTATAAACTCTGTTAATGGATAACTAGTTGATAGGTTTATATTTCTGTCTTTTACTTTATGTTGTTGGATACTTTGTCCTAAGTATATTGCCGATGTACTTAGTGCTTGTGTCTGTCTGTTTTTAAATTATGATTTGGTTGAATAGTAGTTGTTCTCTGAATGGCTATTATTTGTTTCTTTCCTGACACAAGTTCTGATGTTATTTTTAACATCAGATGTGTTGTAGTAGAAAGGCCAAATTGGGGGAGTTTGTTGATGTTGCATGGATGTTGTTTCATATGTTGGACAACATGCTGCACAACATCATAAATTTCCCCTTTCTCCTAACACTGACTCCATTTTATTAGATGTGTTTTTCTATGTTTTGTACATTGCAGGTTGAAGATAATTTTGGATATTGTCAAGCGGTTGCACTGTGGTGGAGTGAGAATAGAAAGATCATGGGTGGTTACACCAAGATCGTGGAGATAGTGGAGGAGATGTTCAAGGCTATCCAAGCCTGGTGGATAGGACAATGCAGATGATCCGAATGCCTATAAATATACTGCATTGGTCGACATTCAAGTTTTGAGGAAAAGTGAAATACCATTTGCTCTACTCCAAACTTTAGAGGGTAACATCCGAGACACAACCGAAAGTACAATCCAGAGAGTTTGTATCCAGTAGGAGTGTGAGGGTCATTGTTATTCTATTTGTACTGGTCGAGGGAATACAATCTCTTTGGTGTGTGGTTTTTCACTACACCGTTTAGGATCTTGCAAGAGGTTCTTGTGTATCTCACTATTTGTTATAGTGATGTTTTTAACCATGAAGTTCTAGTCTGCATTACAGACTATACATAATTTTGAAACCCTTTGCACTGAGTGTAGGTCCCGAACGGGTTTTGTGAGGGTGGAAGTCTAGAGGGGAGGGGTGAATAGACTTCTAAAACTTTTCGTGCGGATCAGGTGTGAACTGCAGATTACCCGATCAGAGTGCTAGTGTATCAGTTTAGAGTGATGTTCAATCTTACTGAGTGCCTGAAGGCAGATCGGTTTGATATCTGTCAGTTTAACTGAATGGTGCAGAAGCTTGTTTTTACCCCGTGTGAAAAACCAGTTTTATCAATCTGATTCTGAAGTCAGGTTTCAACCAGTTGACTAAGGTGTCAATCTGATCAGATCAGTTGCTTGGTGCAGACTGAGCATAACTTAGAATAAGTATGCTGTTTAAAACTCAGTTGTGTGACTTGTGTAAAGCAATAAGAAAGCAAGTAAATGCACACAAGACTTTTTATAGTGGTTCAGACGAAACCCGTCCTACGTCCACTCTTCCCTTAACACAGGGGAACCTTAACCTACTTTAACTTGAGGGACTTATATCCTTTTCAGGATGGCCGAGATGTTTACCGAGTTCCCACTCTTACAAACTTAACCTGCGGGACTTATATCCTTTTCAGGATGGCTGAGATGTTTACTAAGTTCCCACTCAAGCTTAACCTACGGGACTTATATCCTTTTCAGGATGGCCAAGATGTTTATCGAGTTCCCACTCTACAAATGTAACCAGCGGGACTTATATCCTTCAAAAGGATAGTCGAGATGTTTATTGAGTTCGCACTCTACAGAGTTAACCTAACTTGCGTTTGGGTAAAGAATGTTTGAGGGTTCCAACTGGAAATCTATCCTGGTGCTTTAGGTAGCCAAAATGCTAATGGATAGGATTTCTTTCTAAGAACTAATGGGATGAACACTCTAAGAATAATCTTCAAATGTAGTGTTCTTTGAATGGAGATTTTGCTGTAGCTTTAGCTTCTTTTGCGGTGTCTCCGTGTTTATTCTTTGCTTGTTCTCACTTGTTGGTCCTTGTCTTCAAAATAAAGATCGATCCCATTTTATAGACCTCGAAATCAAAGAGCCGTTGGAGAGCAATTTGAATTTTGGGCTATATTAGGTAGGCTGTAGGATATGATTGTGACGTGCTCCGATTATTGGCGTGGCCGTAGGCATGATTAGCACCGTTTTGTCCGCAGCGTCGTATCCCATATTGTCAGCTCTTTTTGTGCACGTGTCGCTTTCTCCTTGGCTTCGCGAGGCGGCACTTCAGAAATTTGTCCGTTAGATGATTGATATTCTTTTTGTAGAAGATTCGTCTTGTCTGCGTATATCTTTTTTTTGTGTCACGGTGTGAGTGACTTGATCGAATAACCGATCGATCTACCTTGTTTGAGTCTTCGGATGCACATTGTCTTAGCTTCAATATCACGGACTCTGGCTGAATGTAGGTCTTGGTCTTTTGATCTTGGTGTCTCTGAGCCTCGGTGTATTCGGTCATCTTTGAGTCTTGAGTTTTATTCTTGAAGTCTTGAGTTTATCTACGTCTTGAGTTCATCCGAGTCTTGAGTTTATCTCGAGTCTTGAGTTCATCCGAGTCTTGAGTTCATCTGAGTCTTGATGTCTTCTTGTCTTCACCGATCTTGACTTCTTGTCTTGATTTGTGCTTAGTCTTCCGATCATCGATCTTATCTCGGGTCATCCGATACTTGACGACCTATACATATTGAGTTCCCCTCAATCGTAACCTATCTTTTACTTGACTATCTATACATTTCAAATTTGGTCATCTTAATCTGATTCTAAGTCATCGATCAAATAACAATTCCGGTCGTCCTATTACAACCTTGTTTTGGAACTTCCATCAAAACTAAGTTACAGATTTCCCAACAATTTCCCCCTTTTTGATGGAACCAAAACACTTAACCATACTTAATCAGAAAAACAAATACCATGAATGGAAATGTAGATAATGCAAACAGTACATACTTCAGAAGATAATGAGATGTTGTCTTAGAATCAGTGAGATGGAAAATTTCATTCAGATAGGTGTGTGTATTATAGAATACATGAAAAGCGTACCTATCATCTGATTCCAAGTTGTCTTCTTCAGGTGTACTTGAACATTTGCAGTTCTTTGGGGATGCCAAACATCTTGTACATCCTTTGCATTAGTTTGTCCAGCTCTTCTTTTCTATGGATTCCTCTTTTTCAAAGAAGTCCATAGTAGATATTCTTGAATTTAACAGGATCTAGCTTGTTGTCTGGACGCAGAGGTGGAAGGAGTGGTTCAAAGGGTGGAGCTTCTGGTATGAGTGACATGATCTTGCCTTCTTTCATCACTGTCTGGTAGAAGTCTGGATACTTTGTTTCTAACCAGTTCCGGAATTCATCATCATTTTCAGTCTGATCTTGATGAATTGGAATCTTCTCCAGGATGTAGACGTCACATAACCATTCTCCTCTCGATCGATCCCATTCTGGAAGCAAATCTTGTCGTGCCTGAGGGATGCCTTTAACAGTCTTAAGAAGGGCATTCTTCTCCCAAGCAATCTCTTCTTCTGCAGCTTTGTTCTTCCTTTTCCTTCGGATGTAAGCGATGTTCAGTCCCTTAGCCTCTGCTAACTTCTGCTTCTTGATTGCGGCCTCTCTTATTCTCTGTCTTATGCGCTCTTGAACTTGTTCAGAGTCATCGACTTTTTTTGGAGAATAGGCGGCCTTGTCTCTCGATCTTCCGCAGTTGCTTTCATCATCTTGCGTTTGTCTTTCTTCCTCCTCAGGGTCTGCTCAGGTTCATCTTGTTCGTCTTCTTCAGCTAATTTCTTAGCGAGTTCAAGGCTCTTGGCTTTGATCATCGATTTCCATTCTTTTTTCGAATCGGGACGAAGAGAAGTCTTCAATCTTGTCGACTCTGGCGGTAACCTCTGAAAAGAGCACTTTTACCTTTCGGCAATCTCTTTCTTGTGTTGCTCCACGGTTTCTTTCATTTCAAAGAACGAGATCGGTAGATGGAGTGGGTGACAAAGTCGAATCTGATGGTTTTTTGGTAGAGATGAAAATTTTACCAACTGCGTATGCGAGTCATTTTTTCTTCCTTCTCATTTTCTTGAGTCTGTTTTTTCAGATTCTCTTTTCTTGACTCTTTTCGGACTCTTTTCCTTCCCTCTTTTTGGTTGCATCAAAGAGGTTGGACATCTTGTGGTTCAGAGCTGTTAATTGCCGTGAGATATCCTCTCTGAGTTCCTCGTCAACAACAGAGGATCCGAGCGGTGGCGAAGAAGAATGCGGTGTGTAGAAGCGTCCCGAGAACGGTTTATTTTCTGTCTTGCTCGATTACTCAGAAGCTAGAAAAAGTTTCCAACCCATATCCAAGTGGTTGTTGGTCTTGTCCAAGGATGCCCAGACACTTTCCAAAAGTACCTGTGTCTGATTGAGCATCTCTGTCTGAACTGTGAGTTTGTTAGACTGGAGCTTGAGCTTCTCAGGAAGATGATATACTAGTTGCATTACTTCAGCAAGGATGACATTGTGCATCCCCACTGTGTGACTTCGTTCCTTGTCAACTAGTTTCGCTTGCTCATCTTCAAACCGCTTCATCATATCTGCCGTGAGCGCTGCAAATTTGTCTTCAAATGCAGTCTTGATCCCATCCTGAATCTTCTGAGTATGATGATCTAGGGTATCAGAGCTCATCGTAGCGGTCTGTTCAGATATTGAAGCCTTGCCAAATTGGGTCTCATCTGCAACACCCATTCTTGGTTCATCGGCAGCTCCCTCATGATCTGTAGGAGGTCGAACGGTTTCCTCCCTGTTATCAGCAATTCCGAACCTTTCGTGAATCAGCCATCTGATATCATCGTCTAATGCCAATTCAACAGCACTTTCAATCCCAGCAGTGTGTAGACATTTCAACTCCAAGTCTACAAAGAAATCTAATCCTAGAGTTGTCATTAGAATCAGAAATTCTTCAATGCTCTTCAGTCTTACATCCCTCCAGAACACTATTTCTTCTATTTGTTGCTGGATGCCAGGATGTTGATCCAATTCAGGGCATAGATCCAGCAGATACTCTTTGATATGTTGCTTCATTATCCTTATGATGGGGCTCTCTGGAGCAGGTGAAGCAAGTACTGTTCTGGGGTTGAAGGGATTATGAGAGATGGACACACTTTCATCAGATCTCTCAGGTTTTTGAGACTGGATCGGGGATTGGGATGTTTGTAGTTCAGGTTCGTTTCAGCGTGTTGAGGGTGTTCAGTTTCCTGAACTGGTTCATTGATTGGTGGTGTGGGAGATGTTGTTCTGATAGGTGAGGGTGAGGGTGAGAAGGTTTTGTGGGGAGAGGGTGGAGGTGATGATTTTTTAGGAGAGGGTGATGATGATTTGGAAGTGGGTGTTGGCGATCTTGCTCTCTGGAAGATCTTGGTTAGAGCCAGAGAATCAGATGGTGATTATTCCTCGAGTTGCTCCACTTCATCACTCGACGTGTTTTTCTCTCCTTCTGCTGTGATTATCTGCTCTTCCCTTACTTCTCTGATAGTTGGCTCAGAGCGGACTACTATCTCCTCTTCTGATTCTTCTTGCATCAGATCCTCCGTTCTGCTAGCTGGCTTGGCAGAACTTGGAGCAGTCTTCAGAGGAGATGAGACTCTCTTCTGACGTTTCCGCTGAGCATCTGGTTTCTTGGCCAGATCCTTCCTCTTCATCCTCTTCTATGGAATGGCCTTTTCTCGCACTTCGCATTTCACGATTGCCTTTATCTTTTCCTTTCTTTTCTCCATTGGGTTTGGGCAAATAAGGAGTTGGATCCTCATCAGCTTGTCCAGGTAGGGACTCATCCTTGCCCAGTATGGCCTTGTGCTTTGCTTGGTAAATCTTCGCTCCATTCTCGTTCCATTCATAATTCTGTGGCAACTTATCTGATAGAATGATAGAGATTTTGTGTATGAATGAGCACTTCGAAGATAAGCACACTTCATTGCTCTGGGTCAGTTCGAACTTCCCGGAGTCTTTTCTCAGTCTTGTTTGACCATACCCAACCAATCGATGTCTGAAGCCTTCTTGATTATTGCAGCCATGACACTTATCTTGTAAGAAGTGACCGCATCAAGGCTGTAAGTTGAGCACATGATCACCTTCTAAACAATTTCAAGAAGAAGGCGATACTTTCTCTTCAGATAGGAGGCTTTGACGTTCGTCGTGTTCTCCTTGTTTGCTGGTCTCAACAGTTCGGCTTCAAGAAACTCTTTTTCTCCAACAGCAGTGGTGTAGGACTCTGGATTGATGCTTTCTCGAGTTAGGCCGAATATCCTCTGTAGATCGTCATTCGTCACTCGAACTTCCATTCACCCAACGGAAGAAATTAGGTCAGCATCATTGTCTTCATCCCTCTGCAGATTGTAAAGAAACTCCAGGGCTTCATGGGTGTGAACGATGTTCTGATGAGTAGAGCAATATCGTTCCAGTCCACACTCTCGAAGGCACTCCAGAATTTCCAGCGATTTCGGATCTGAGGTGATGGTGAAGACTACGTACTTTTCATCAATGATGTCCTTCTTCATCGATGCAAAGTTGCAGTACTTTTTCCCTTGGCCCGGTCTTGAAACAAGATGTGCCATTTCTGTACAATATGCAAATTGATGTTTTAGTTTGAGTAAGATATTTCAATAAATTCAGTCAAACTAGTAATTTCAGCATCAATTTAGCAAGTAAGCGTTTAGATCAAATAAAAATTACAGAATCACAACTTGTAAACCTAGGTACCATAGAGAAAATTGAGATCATGCAATTAATTTTAAAACAAGGAATTACCAGAAATTGATTCGAAAGATTTAGAAATCGGAAGGGTAGAACCAAATGATTTCGAAGGTAATTCTCTGAGGATTTTTAAAAAAATGTGATCTTTTAAGAGCTTTGAGAAGACGAAGTAGTGGAAAGCGGTTTTCTGAGAAAAAAATGGATTTTGTAGAATACGAGGGAAAACCTTTTTGCACAACTTTCCAAAGTACTCAAGTATCCGTGTTTTGAAATTGATGGCTAAGATTAATTGGCCAAAAGGTATTTTGATCGCACGGTTGAGAAAAGTAGTCTTCTCATTTTCCGGACTCGAAGAATCGCAATAAAATATTTTTCCCAAGTCCGCATTAAAAGCTTTGCAGAGCATGCATCATGAATAGTGTAAAATAAATCAATTAAAATAAATAACGCATATAATGTATTCAGAAAGAGATAAATAAGAGAGCGTATCTGACTGATTGATATTGTAATCAATCAGTTACCACGGTGATCTGATCTGGTACTTTGTTGACTTATCTGGTGGTTGCCTTATGCATTTCCCAACAATATCTCACTTATCTGATCAGATTCTTGCTTGAAACACTTTGCCACTTATCTGATCCTCTTTTCTGATACTCTATATCCTTTAGTCTTCTTCTAATCAGCTCGCATTTACTGAAGTCAACTCCCGCCAAAACTTTTACTTCGGGGGGTCCAAAAGTCATCTCGATTCCCAAATCGGCGCGATTTGACATTCCGTAATAATGGCATAGATACGTTGTGATTTAATCACACCGTTAACTCATCCAACTATTAGCCGCGTGTTCCTAACGCATTGTCGATGAAAATTTCTCTTAAGATCTTCTGAAAAGGTAAAATTTGCATTTATACCCCTAATTTCCTTCTATAAATTAGCCTGGGGTGTTAGGCAAACACAACACAATCATAAACCATTCCATCTTCTTTAGCATATCCTTCATGCTTTTCTGATGAGTTCCTTATTTTCGGTGAAACTTTCGGTGGGAACCTTTAGCCCTTTTCCAATGAAATCAGCTACTCAAATCAACCCTGTGTGTTCCTTCACACTACTTTCGTCGTCATCTAAGATTTCACATACGATCATTGCTAAGCTTCTTTACCACCGCGGAGGCGGATCTGCTAAGGCAAATGAGAAGGCACTTCTCCTAACCGTATGCACCTTGTGCGCCTATCGAGATGACGAAATTAGCATCAACAGATTTAGTCTGAAACAAAACATGGGTTTGATATACAAAATAATGTATCAAACTCAATGTTTGCATGAGACACTCATGGCCATATGGTCTTTGTGACCAAACCTGTGGCACTGTGTCCCATTTAACAGCTGGAGAGTCTATTGATTTTAGGTCTAAGGGCTCCTAGCTTAAAGATCCTTCAAGGCTCGCTCTCGCTCCTCACTCCAAGATTCTAAGAGCGGCTTTCAGGATTCTAGAAGCTTCTCTGCTGCCCCCTAGGTCGAAGAGTCTAAGAGCATCAGCTCTTAAAATCTCTCTCTCTTCGTCCCTTCCTAGGGTTGTCTTAGGGCTGATGGTTTATGCTTTGACCTCCGGGTCTTCTTGTACTTGTAATACCACTTGAAGATAGCTTGTAGCATTTGTAGCTTGTGATATCACTTGTAACTTGTAAATCTGACCTCCGGGTCTTTATCAATGAAAAATTCTGTTATTCCATTGTTGTGTTGTTTCTTCTGACTTATGCGATCTGTAGCTTTAATCTTGATTTGCTTGTTGACTGTAGCTTTAATCGACTTATAAAGTAATCTTCCAATCTGATCAGTTCCCCCTTAATCTGATATATCTTGAACTGATCTGCCCTTTGTCTGAACTTCAGATCGGCTACTTATCTGACTTTCTGATCTGCTCCTTATCTGAACTTCAGATCGGCTCCTCGTCTGGTCGTCTGATCAGTTGAGATTCCTAACTCAACTGATTCCACTTAACCTGGTTAGTCTTTTAACCAACTGGTTCTGGAGATCATTCCTTCAACCATATCTGGTGCATTTTCTCCAAGATCCAGAAGCCCTAGCTCGTTGCATAACTCTCTGAATCTGATCTCAGCTAGCGGCTTGGTTAAGATATCAGCTTTCTGCTTGTCAGTATGGATCTTTTCCATCCTGATATTCTTCTTTTCAACATGATCTCTGATAAAATGGTGTCTGACATCCACATGCTTGCATCTTGTATGTAGAACAGGATTCTGAGTGATTGCAATAGCACTATTACTGTCACAGAATATAGGTACGTTCTTAGCTACGATGTTGTAATCCCTCAGCTGCTGACTTAGCCAGAGCAGTTGGGAACAACAGATTCCTGCAGCCATATATTCTGCTTCAGTAGTAGATGTCGCAACTGATGTCTACTTCTTTGAAAACCATGAGATCAGCTTATTTCCCAGAAACTGCAATGAACCTGAGGTTGACTTCCTGTCGATTCTGCAACCTCCGTAATCTGAATCAGAATACCCACTAAGCTCTAGATTGTCATCTGATGGGTAAAATAAACCAAGGTTTACAGTCCCCTTCAGATACTTGAGAATCCGCTTAGCTGCTTCTAGGTGGCTTTGCATTGGATTTGCTTGAAATCTGGCACATACACCTACTGCAAACGTAATGTCTGGCCGGCTGGCAGTCAGGTATAGTAGTGATCCAATTAGAGCTCTATACTCCTTCTGATTTGTTTTCTGACCATCTTCGTCTGGATCCATCTTAAACCCGGTCATCATGGGAATTCTGGCTTCCTTGCAATGTTGAACTCCAAGCTTTGCCAGTAGATTCCTTGTATACTTCGCCTGGCAGATGAATATCCCTTCTGTACTCTGCTTGACTTCTAAACCCAGAAAGTAATTCATCTGACCCATCATGGACATCTCGAACTTCCCTTGCATCAACTTGCTGAACTTCTCACATAGCTTTTTGTTGGGAGATCCGAAGATGATGTCGTCCACGTAAATCTGAACCATCAGAATATCTTCTCCATCTTCTATTCTGAATAAGGTTCTGTCCACTATTCCTTTAGTGAACCCGTTGTTTATCAAGAACTGAGAGAGTGTATCATACCAAGCTCGAGGAACTTATTTCAGTCCGTAAAGAGTTTTCCTTAAACGGTACACTCAGTTGCCTTTTTTAAAGCCTGGAGGTTGTTCGACATAAACTTCCTCTGCTAGTACCCCATTTAAGAATGCACTCTTTACATCCATCTGATACACAGTGAACCCTCTCAGGCGGCGTAGATATGCCGTAAAACAAATTAATGGCTTCTAGGCGGCGATCGGTGCAAAGGTCTCATCATAATCAATTCCTTCGATTGAATACCCCTTTAGCAACAAGTCTTGTCTTATTCCTGGTTATGACATTTTTCTCATCTCTTTGTTCTTGAATACCCACTTCGTACAATTACGTCTTGATGAGTTGGTCCGTCCCACCAATTTCCAAACTTGATTCCTCTCAAACTGCTCCAGCTCCTCCTCCATGGCTAGAATCCAACTTTAAGGTCTTGTAGAGCTTCCTCTACTATAGTTGGTTCCTTCAAAGACGGATAACAACAAAGATATGGCACTTTCACCAACTGATGTCTAGTTTTGACTCTATCGGATGGGTCTCCGATAATCGATCACTTGGATGACAGAAATCCGTGTCCTTTCGCTTTTGATGTAAAATCTGTTTGGAGAACATCATCCATATCCGATAGTTCATCACTAGTGATTGGGAGTGTTCGGAATTATGATCCACTTGATAAGAACATGTCTCGGTGATGTTGGACTCATCATGTCTTGATGTCTCCGTAAGAGGAGCTTCAGAGTTCCCCCGAACCGGATGGCTCGATTGATCTTGTCTCACCGTAATGACTTCTTCAATCGATTGTCGTACCTTAGGTCCGATTGACCCGTTGAATCGCCACAAGATCAAGTTCTAGGATGTACACTTTTATGTGTTCACTTCTTTCTCCTTGATGCTTAGGCGATCCATTTTCTCGCGTCGTCGTAGCAATTGATCCGCACGGCTTGTTCTCGAGGCGACTTTCTCTTGTTTAGAAGATGTCTCATCAAAGACCACATGGGGTGTTTCTTCCACAACTAGAGTTCGTTTGTTGTAAACCCTGAAAGCCTTGCTGGATGAGGAATATCCTAAGAATATGCCCTCATCTGACTTGGCCTCAAAAGTCTTCAACTGACTTTTTCCATTGTTGTGAATGAAACACTTGCACCAAAAAACATGGAAGTATGAAACATGAGGTTTTCTGTCCTTCCACAGTTCATAAGGTGTTTTGAAGTGAGTCTTAGTCAGAGAACATTTGTTCTGAGTATGGCATGCAGTGTTAATTGCTTCTGCCCAGAAACGGCTTGGTGTGGTATTTTCAGCTAACATAGTGCGAGCAGCTTCCTTGAGAGTTCTGTTTCTCCGTTCTACTACTCCATTTTGTTGTGGCGTTCTTGTAGCTGAAGTTTCATGTTGTATACCAAACTCAGTGCAAAAATCGGTAATAAAGGAATTCAGGAACTCTGTACCTTTATCTGATCTAATTTTTACTATGCTGACACTCTTCTCATTTTGTAGCTTCTTGAGCAGCTCACGTATCTTTGTCGTTGTCTCGTTCTTCTTGTATAAGAATACAACCCAAGTAAACTTGGAATAATCATCCACGATTACTAGAGTATATTTAAGGCCCATCGAGATCGATTTGGTGTAATCGGGTCCGAATAGATTCATATGGAGCAGATTCTTGCGATGCTTTCATCGATCTTTGGTCCGTATTCCCCGAATGAGGTTTTAACTTGTTTTCCTTCCGACATGCGGCATGTGTCCGATCTTTTGGAGAATATCTCATTCGGAAGTCCCTCAACCAAAGACATCCTAGCTATCTTGTTAAGAGTCTTGAAGTTCAGATGACTCATTCTTTTATGCCAGAGCCAACTGCTACTTTTAGAACTCTTAACAATTAAGCATGTATTCTTAGGGCAACTGTTCCAACCTATTGTGTAGATTGTGCCTTTCCTTGAACCAGTTAGCAAGATTTATTGAGTGGCTCGATTCCTTATCGTACACTTGTCGCTCGAGAACTCAACGCTGAATCCATTGTCGCGGAATTGTGATACTGATAGTAGATTGTGCTTCAATCCTTCGACATACGAGACTCCATTTTCTTGTACATCATCATTCTCTAAGGTTCTGAATCCCTTGGTAAAACCAAAGTTATCATCACCGAAGAGTACACGTGGGCCTTCTTGTTCTTTGTAAGATCTAAGGAGATGTTTGCTTCGAAATATGTGCCTTGAGCATCCACTATCGATGTACCAGATATAGTTGCTTGTGCACCTCCTTTGTTGGCCAGTCCCACGCGAACCTGCAATCAAATCAGGCTTTAGATACCCCTTTGGAATTGGGTCCTGGGGGGTTAGTGGTGGATTTAGGGATCCACACAAACAGAGCACTTATGTGAAAATCTGATAGATTAGAAGGTCTGATTTGTCTCCCATACATATCTACATAATCATACATCTCTTTATATGCTTTCTGATTAGTATGATTATTCGTGTGAGCCTTGGTTGACTTAGAAGACTTGGGATTTTTCTTTATATTTTGTCTTCTTTTAATCTAGTGTGGCTCAAAAAGAAAAGCCTAGATCTCTGGTTATAAGGGTAGGTACGACTGCTACCATCAAAAGATTCATATCTTTTTGGCATAGGTGGTCTTTGCAGTTTACCTATAGCTTGCTTATTAGGCAAATTTGGCCTTGATTGGGTTTCGATTAGATTTCCTTCTTCAGTTGTCTCTTCTTCGATACCTAATCTGTTTGATCGAAGTTGAGGTTTCTTCAGAAGAACTGGGTTCTTCTGTTGATTCCTCGGCTGATGCTTTATCAGTTGGGGTTCATTTATGTTCCCTTTCTGATTAGGCACATGCCTTACTTGCTCAGCATGTCTTTTTCCCTTATTAGATACAGGTTTAGCTTTTAGTGTATCTTTGTCAGAGACTCGTTTGATTACACCCTTCTGAAGTGAATTAAATGGGGCTTTTGAGGATGTAGAAGGGTTCTCTTACCCAATTCCCTTCTTGTTAGTGGGTTTTTTGAAAATAGGTGTTCATTTCTTGAACGGTTTTAGATGACTTCGTGAAAACCTCTATTTACTTGCGCAAACTATCCTCAGTAGTTTTTAGACTCTCATGTAGTCGGAATAGCTCATCAAATTTAGCTTAAAGGATTTTGAAATCATCAGCTTGCTGTTTGTTGATTGCTAGCTGATCTTTTATCTGCTTCTCCTGATCAGAAGATTTAACTTTCAGAACGTTAAGTTCCTCGCCACCTTCGAAATTTTGTTTTGGCTTTCAATGATTCGATAAGCTTTACTGAGAGCTTTCTCTTTAACAAGCTTCCACTATTGTATAAGTGTCTACTGAAACAGAGAGATCATCAAGCAATTGCTCAGAGTAGAGCTGCAAGTCAATCTCTCCAAAGAAAAGTCTTAATAATAGCGGTGTGGAATTTGAAAAAGCGTAGGTTTGGAGGTTAACTTCAGATTGGTCCTCCTTGGCCATCGTGCAAACTTCATCGTCATCCGAAGAGAAAATCGATCTTCTTGCTCGTGGAAGTCAATAAAGACTTCTTATCGAATGTAAGTCTTCTCTGAGATGAGTAGCGGAAATCCTCGGAAAGGCAGATAGGAATCATCAATTCCAGATGTGTCAGCTACGAGGGCTTTTCTATCTCTGAGGTGTTGCTCTCTTTTGTTCCGTTTCTCTTCTCTTTCTCTGGAGTCGGTCGAGGCGATCGGTCTTTGTAGTGACTGGTTTCTCGCATTGAAGCATGATCCTCGATCTCTGAACTTCCTCTACCAGGGTAGTCACTCCTTCATCCGGATCTGTTATCTCTTCTCTCATCCGTCCGGATCATCTTTTTTTTTTTTCTTCTCTGTGATCTCTTCGATCTTGAGATCTGGTTCTTTCTCGTGATCCGTCGGGTTGGTCTCTGTTTCTTTGATAGTCCTTTGTAGAATCTTCAATACTTACCAAAATTGAGTATTTGTTCTTTCAAGTTTCTGATAAGCGAGCGTCTGTTACCTTGACTCATTATGTTTTCAATAGGTTCAGTGACCTTCGCTGCTGCTGGTTGCTTTAAATGCAACTGATTTAGACGTTAAGGCTTCAACAGGCATTTCGTCTTCATCTGCTTGTCCTCTTTCGATTAAATCGAACTCGTGAGCTTTAAGGCTTAGGAACAAGCTACTCGACTTCATCTTTGAAATGTCTTGGCAATCCTTGATTACCGTGACTTTCATGTCCCATTTCTTGGTGAGAGATCTTAAGATCTTGTAGTTGATATCTTTTTCTGACATCTCTCTTCCAAGTTCTCGTAGCTTATATACTGACATGGTGATCCTCCCATCGAGCTCGTTGATTATCTCGTTGGGCAACATCTTTAACTTTTCGAACTTCACCAGTTCAGTTTGTAGTCGGCTGTCTTTGATCTGATCATTTCCTTCGCATATCTCAGCAAGAGTATCCCACATTGCTTTCGCGGATTTGAGATACTTTATCTTCTCTTTGGTGACTTTATCCATTGTCTTCATGATTATATGTCTAGCGATTATATCTAGAGTATACAACTTTCTTTCCTCTGCATCCATCAAGGCTGGGCTTTTTCGCACAAGACTTCCCGTGGCAAAATTTGGATCTCCTCCAACTGCTGGGTTGTCGTGATATATGATGATGGGTCCTCGTTCGATGACTTCCATCATTCTGCCGCTTATCGATCCTAGATGGTTGCACATATATATAGCCCAATCTGCATACTCATCAATTGAAAACTTAGGCAAATCATGATACATACCAGAGGTATTATCCATGCTGAGTGTTTTTTAAAACGAATGAGTTTTGAAAATGGTTTTTTCAAGATCTGTTCAAATGACCACAAAGATTCTTCCTCAAGAATCGATGATACTCAAAGCCAGTGGTCGGTAGAACCACTGCTCTGATACCACTTGTAGGTCCCGAACGTATTTTGTGAGGGTGGAAGTCTAGAGGGGAGAGGTGAATAGACTTCTAAAACTTTTTGTGTGGATCAGGTGTGAACTGCAGATTACCCGATCAGAGTGCTAGTGTATCAGTTTAGACTGATGTTCAATCTTACTGAGTGCCTGAAGGCAGATCAGTTTGATATCTGTCAGTTTAACTGAATGGTGCGGAAACTTGTTTTTACCCGTGTGAAAAACCAGTTTTATCAATCTGATTCTGAAGTTAGTTTTCAACCAGTTGACTAAGGTGTCAATCTGATCAGATCAGTTGCTTAGTGCAGACTGAGCTTAACTTAGAATATGTATGCTGTTTAAAACTCAGTTGTGTGACTTGTGTAAAGCAATAAGAAAGCAAGTAAATGCAGACAAGACTTTTTATAGTGGTTTAGACGAAACCCGTCCTACGTCCACTCTTCCCTTAACACAGGGGAACCTTAACCTACTTTAACCAGTGGGACTTATATCCTTTTCAGGATGGCCGAGATGTTTACCGAGTTCCCACTCATACAAACTTAACCTGTGGGACTTATATCCTTTTCAGGATGACCGAGATGTTTACCGAGTTCCCACTCAAGCTTAACCTACGGGACTTATATCCTTTTCAGGATGGCCGAGATGTTTATCGAATTCCCACTTTATAAACGTAACCAGCGGGACTTATATCCTTCAAAAGGATAGCCGAGATGTTTATTGAGTTCGCACTCTACAGACTTAACCTAACTTGCTTTTGGATAAAGAATGTTTGAGGGTTCCAACTGGAAATCTATCCTGGTGCTTTAGGTAGCCAAAATGCTAGTGGATAGGATTTCTTGCTAAGAACTAATGGGATGAACACTCTAAGAATAATCTTCAAATGTAGTGTTCTTTGAATGGAGATTTTGTTGTAGCTTTAGCTTCTTTTGCGGTGTCTCTGTGTTTATTCTTTGCTTGTTCTCACTTGTTGGTCCTTGTCTTCAAAATGAAGATCGATCCCATTTTATAGACCTCGAACTCAAAGAGCCGTTGGAGAGCAATTTGAATTTCGGGCTATATTAGATAGGCTGTAGGATATGATTGTGACGTGCTCCGATTATCGGCGTGGCCGTAGGCATGATTAGCGCCATTTTTATCCACAGCGTCGTATCCCGTATTGTCAGCTCTTTTTGTGCACATGTCACTTTCTCCTTGGCTTCGCGAGGCGGCACTTCAGAAATTTATCCGTTAGACGATTGATATTCTTTTTGTAGAAGATTCGTCTTGTCTGGTGTATCTTTTTGATTGTCACCAGGTGTGAGTTGATCAGGTAACTGATCAGTCTACCTTGTTTGAGTCTTCAGATGCACATTGTCTTAGCTTCAATATGCGGACTCTGCTGAATGTAGGTCTTCAGGTCTTTTGATCTTCAGGTGTCTCTGAGCCTCAGTGTATTCAGTCATACCGAGTCTTCAGGTTTGTTATTGAGTCTTCAGGTTTATCTAAGTCTTCAGGTTCATCTGAGTCTTCAGGTTTATCTGAGTCTTCAGGTTCATCTGAGTCTTCAGGTTCATCTGAGTCTTCAGTGTCTTCTTGTCTTCACCTGATCTTCTGACGTCTTGTCTTCAGATTTGTGCTTAGTCTTCTGATCATCTGACCTTATCTGGGTCATCTGATACTTCGACCTGACCTATACATATTGAGTTCTCCCTCAATATGTGACCTATCTTTTACTTCAGCTATCTATACATTTCAGCTGGTCATCTTAATCTGATTCTAAGTCATCAGTCAGCTAACAGGTCTGACTGGTCCTATTACAACCTGTTTTGGAACTTCCATCAAAACTAAGTTATAAATTTCCCAACACTGCATTTTTATACTTCCGCTGTCATATGTTGTTTTACATGTTGCACAACATTTTCAACAACACTCTGAAAATACACGCACACACACTTTCAAATCCAATTTAATATTTAACCAACCAACTATAATCTGTAAACTTAAGTTACTTGTTGTATGACCCATAAGCCCTCATATATCGAGCGCTTAGTCAAACTAATGTTCTTAATTGTGTTGGGATTATACTGGAAAGTATGCTTTTACTTTGTATAATTAGACTAACTGAATTTCGGTTTTATTTACTGAAATAAATTGTTTATCACTGATGCTTTAAATATGATTGAATGTTACATATATTTACTGCATAACTGTTCATTAAATAGTATGTGTTACATTGTAGTTAATTTAGTGATACCAAGATCACATAAGATTAAATTAACAGTTCCTTGTAACTAAAAGTACATCATTCACGACCTAGATGGAAATGAACAATCCATCGTGAAAGGTTGTAGTGTAAGGCTCAGATTGGTTTGTCTTGACCAAGAGATTACACTAGTGCATGACTGATGCATTGAAGAGGACCAACAGGAGGATAAATTCTTCAGAACTGAACAAGGAAGAATTAGACCTCAGTGGTTAGTTATTTCTTAATCTTCGTCCCTTAAATAGGATTGTGTGTGGTTAGTAACTATTGCTTTGACTTATTATGGGAAGAGAATCAGTGAGATTCAATACCCTATATCTTGGGCAATATTATTGGTCACATGCGATTGCTAAGATTTATCTGAGGAGAATCTTGTGCAAGTACGCTTTGTTCGATTTCCCCCTTGGGAAGGTTCATAAGTTTTATCATACCAAATCTTGCAAGTGGAACTAGTTTTCGGTATGGATAATAATGTTGAATTGTTCCTTTACCAAGGATAAAAGATATTAATTAATGGAAAGCTATTTCAGTGGCTTGAATTAATTAATGGGCTAGGTAATCTTAAACACGGGAAATAATAACCGGGAGCCATATTAACTGTAATATGGGTTAAGATGGATAGTGCAATATTAATTATGTAGTGGGATTAATTAATATTTATGGGCTTGAATAATATTGTGGCTCAATATTGATAATTCAAGATCCATTGGAAGGTCCAATCTTAATTCTCCTAAAGGCCCCTCAAGTAGCCCAACATAAAGTCCAATAACTGAAAAAGGTGTTTAAAAATAAAATAAATTCTTGTTGCATTATTTTCCTTGAATTTCGAAATTATTAAAGAAAAAGAGGGAGAAGAATTTTCTTGAAAAGATTTTATGGAAAGGAGATAAGTATTCTTGGAATACAAGATTATCCCATCAATTCAAGAAATCTCCCACTTGGTTTCTTTAATTGTAATTTTCGAAATATATAGAGTAATAATAGGAAGAAGGATTTTCTTGAAAAGATTTTATGGAAAAAGATATGTATTCTTGGAATACAAGAATATCTCATAAATTCAAGAAAGATCCAATCTTGAAAAGTCTCCTATTAATTTTGAAAAAATGGGTTAAATAAGGGTGTGAGATTTTTGTGGAAAAATACACATGGAAAGAAGAATATATGGGATATATTCAAGATTTCTTGGAGATCAAGAAAAGATCTTTCCTAACCCTATTTTGAGCCCTAAGTTTCGTTCCCCTCTCTATTATAAATAGGGGATGAATGTTTCATCCCCAGTGAACACGAAAATTGGTTTTTCGGAAAAATATCAGCGTCGATAAAATATCAAATATTTTGAAACGTCGACAGATTGTGTATTTTCGAAAAACGTCAATTGTGAGTGTACAATTTCATGTGTTGGAAAAATTAGTAAATCCACAAAAGTGGTGCAACAAAGTTTATTTTTCCTTTTGTTAATTGTTCGCGAGTATCCTTCCACCGGATTTTCGAGCAAGGACGTGGGAATACTTGGGAAGGACTTTTGGTGTGTTTTCATAACAAGACCATTGTCATTCCAAGAGGTAAGTTCACGTAAACTCGTAGTATTTCCGCATGTGTAGGATTTACGTGAATTGTTTATATGCATGATTTGTTGTTGAAATTATTATTTGAATTAATATAGGATTAATTCATGCTAGTAATAATTATCAGAATTAAATTTGTATTTAAATATTCATCCCGAATAGATCCGGGCAATTAATTCCCCAACAAATTGAACCCTAGTCAATAAATCAGACAATCTCAATATATGAGGTACGTTGCGAGGAACTTGCAACAACCTGTAACATATGTGTGCTATTGTGATAATATCCTTTCATTTACGAATACTCGATTAAGTTTAGACCATGATTAAGTGTCTATTCAAATAAATTAATCATATCTTCTCATTACACTAATTGATCACGTATGTCATATTTGGACACCATTCCAAATGTGACTTGGATTGGTCAATGACTAACAATCCAATTAGTATGAGAAGACAAGTATTCTCTTTGAATCTACTTTGAGGAATGAATCATATTATTGGCTCAACTACCATGCACATGCACTTCATGATGAACTCAATCCATATCATATTTACCCATGAAGGGTGCAAGCATCGGTCATGGTCAAAGTTTATCACTCCATACAAGTCGTGCGTATTAACCTCAAGTCAGAGGAATATCACTTCGCTCCCACTAACCAAGACACCTATAGACACTGAAGTAAAATTGCATCAAACGGTTTCTCAGATGGGTATACCAATACCCTCTAAGGTATCTGTGCATCCATCATGAGATACCTAGTATCTCGTAGTAAGTGAGAACTACTACACTCTCTAAAAGTATGATGCAAATCGCACATCAATCTCAAATGCATCATCAATATCCCATTCTTGATGATCCTTGATCGGGGCTAATTAAGAACTATGTCTAAGTCATCTGAGGTCTCACACCTCAATGACAACATTAGTTCATGGGAACACTTACATGAATAAATGCTAACAATCAAACATAATATTCAAGCAAGTGTATTGTCATACATTAATATTAAATGAACTATAATATTAAATCAAACTGAATATCATTGAGTATTATGTCCTTACGTCCTCACAAATGATTGTCTGTAGGACACTAATACTGACAATCTCCCACTTGGCCTAAATCTAATCACCTACATGCCCAACCTCTAGACCATCGAAATGTCTAGTGTGTACATGAACACTCAGTGCTTTGGTGAAAGGATCAGCCAAATTATTTGTGTACAACCTCCTTCGAGGCTTCTGATGCAACAGTGTACTCAACTTCAGTTGTTGAATCTGCGGTCGACTTTTGCTTGGAACCATTCCAACTTATCGCCCCACCATTAAGAGTGAAAACATAACCTAAATGTAACTTGTAATCATCACAGTCGGTCTGAAAATTAGTGTCAGTGTAACCAGTTACTACTAGTTCTAACTGTCCACCGTAGATAAGGAACCATTCTTTAGTTCGTCTAAGATACTTATTGACAGTAATCCAGTGAGATTCATATTGGGGAATTAATTGCCCGAATCTCTTCGAGATGATATTTAAATACAAATTTAATATTTACAATTATTACTTGAATGAATTAATCTTATATTAATTCAAATAATAATTCCAACAACAATCATGCACATAATATAATCACATAAATCCTACGCATCCGGAATTTTTAGGAATTTAAGCGGGCGTACTTTTTGACGAATCAACGCGGTGAAGATGAGTACCCGTTCAACGAACAAACCCAAAGTCTTTCTCAAGTATTCTCACGTCCTTGTCCAATAATCCGGTGGGAGGATGCTCATGAACAATTAACAAAAGGAAAAAAGAAAAATATGTTGCACAACCTTTGTGGATTTCTAATTTTCCAACTCATGGAACTGTGTTGGGGATGAAAAATTCATCCCCTATATATAGATAAGGAGGGGGCAAAAATATTAAGGAGTTTTAGATGTGGGATGAGCCTTTTCTTGTCCCACAAGAAACTTGATATATATCTTAATATATTCTCTCTCCTAAAATAAATCTCCACAAAATCCCACCTCCTTATTTAATGCAATTTTCGAAAAAAACTAAGAAGGAAAAAAATAAGATTTGGACTTTTCTTGAATTTATGAGATAATCTTGTATTCCAAGAATACTTATCTTTTTCCATAAAATCTTTCCAAGAAAATCAAGAAAATATGTTTCTCTTTCTTCCTTCTATTTTTCGAAAATAATGAGGAATAATAGACAACAATTATTTCTTTAATTTTAATCACCTTTTTCAGTTATTGAAATTTATATTAGGCTATTTGAGGGGCCTTTAGGAGAATTAAGATTGGACCTTCCAATGGGCTCTGAATTATCAATATTGAGCCACAATATTATTCAGCCTATTAATATTAATTTATTCCACTATAAAATTAATATTGCACTACCCATATTAACCCATATTTCTGTAATATGGCTCTCGGTTATTATTTCCTGTATTTAAAATTATCCAGTCCATTAATTAATTCAAGCCACTGAAAAGCTTTATATTAATTAATATTTTTTTCCTTGGAGTAAGAACAACTCAACATTATTATCGATATTGGAAACTAATTCCACTTGCAAGATTTGGTATGATAAAACTTTTGAGCCCACCAAGAGGACAAATCACGCAAGACGTACTTGCACACGATTCTCTGTATTAAATCTTAGCAATCGTCATGTAAATAATAATATTGCCCAAAGCACAAATTATTGAATCACATTGATTCTTTACCCAACATGAATCAAAGAAATAATCATTAATTACACACGATCTTATTTAAGGGACATAGATTAAGACCACTGAGCTCTAATTCTTCCACTTTCAGTACTGAAGAATTTATCCTCACTGTAGGTCCTATTCAGCACATCATAATGCACTAGTGCAATCTCTTGGTCAAGACAAGTCAATCTGAGTCTTACACTTCAACCTTTCACAAAAGAATTGTTCATCTCCATCTAGGTTGTGAATTTGTACTTATTTACAAAGGACTGTTAATGTGATCTTCTGTGATCTGGTATCACCACATTAACTACAATGTAACTTGTACTATTATTTGAACAGTTATGCATTAAATATATATAACACCACTCAATCATATTTAAAGCAACAATGATAAATAATTTATTTCAGTAAATAAGATAGAAATTCAGTTTGGTTATACAAAGTAAAAGCATACTTCTAGTATAATCCCAACAATTCACCTAGATTCTGTTGGTATCTACCAATGATGCTGACAGCGTAGGCCACAATGGCCCTAGTGCAAGTCAGAGCTTACATGATTGACCTAATTGCAAATGCATATGGGACATCCTTCATGTGCTTGATATCAACTTCACTAGAAGGACAATCCTTCTTTGGCAGCTTTATCTCATGATTTGCTGGCAAAGACCCTCTCTTAGAATTCTCCATCACAAAACGCTTCAATGCTTTGTCTACATAGGTGAACTGTGAAAGCTCCAACACCCTCTTGGATCTATCCCTGTGAATCTTGATCCCTAGGATGTAGCAGGCTTCACCAAGATCCTTCATCAAGAAGGTCTTTGAAAAACCAATCTTTTACACATAGAGTGCTCTCATCCAATACCTCATTTGATCAATTCCATCTTGTGTAGCCTGCCCCTCTCATTTGGTTGAACCCACCTCTAATATCGGCAACATTGTTGTTGAGGCTCTCCCAATCAGACCTTCTCAATCTACACCCTCTGACTACCTCTGGTTGATCCTCCGGTTGATCAAATTGTTGAGCTAGACTTGGGTGAAAAGGTTCTTCTCCTACTTCTTGCTCATTTTCCTCCATGTGAACTTCATTATAACCCTCTTCTCCTTCTTGATGTTGTTGTGCATTGGGATTTTGTAGATTTGGCATGTGATTTAAGAGATTTTCATAGAGACCCGTGGCCGCATCTCGATGTCTATGGCCCAATAAGTTGATGTTACTTCGTGGCCCCGTGATGTCTGTGAGACGAGGATTAGGCAATGGAAAATGGCTATCGTCACTTTGCCTAAAACAAAATCGACCTCTAAGGCAACTCACTACTTGTGCGTTCTCCATATGCCTCAAGTTAAACTTTTTACTCTCAATCAATCCCTCCTCGATCTCAAACTCAAGATGCTTTGCAATCATAGTGACCATCAACCCAGTCTTCACTTTAAGGAATGTCCTACTCTCCATTCGCTCCATTTGTAACATAAAATATGCCCTGGCATCAAACCTATGTTGGTTGACAAAACACCATTGACAATAAAGCTCATCATTTGGAATCGAGCCCCTTCAGTTCTAGCAAAGATTGTGTTTGCCAAAATCTTCTCCATGTACCTAAGAGTTGGATTCATTATGAGTTTTTCCTTTGCATTTCTTGATTAGTATGGTGTCGGATGTCCAAATTGTCCTCGACAAATCACATTCCAAAATTCACTGGGGTTGAAATCTACCCTTTTTGGAACAAGTCACCTCCTTGGTCTCCAGGGCATCCAATAATCTCGTTCATTTGCGACGTATATAAGCTATACGGGTTGCCATTGATAGTGAACTCGATCATAGTATGATGTTCCCCTTGTTTTTGAACAACAAGGGTGCTCATGAACTCCAAGGTGATCCCCTCATTAGTAGGAAGAGGTGGTTCGAGCATCAATCTGTCAAGAAATTCCGTCATTCCAACCCTTTGAAAAAGAACCTGAACATCCTCCAAGATCCCCATTTCTGTCACACACTCAACATCTGGAACCTGGGTACTCTCGATTTTTTCTGCAAACTTCGACCACTTCTTTCCATTCCCCTCCACCGGTTCCAAAATCCAAGTCAAAGTCTATAGGCCTTCTTCCATCCCTCTCTAACTCACTATAGGAAATTCGAGAAATCGCGACGAAAAAATGCGTCACTAAAACATCATTTTTCGTCACAATTGATAATTCGTGACAAATTTTTTTATCGCATAGATCGTCATTTATAGTGCGTGGTATTATGTTTATAACCTAGATTTTATGTCTAGGGCAACACACAAATATTGGATGGGATCGAACAAGTAACGAATAACAAATATAAACTACGCTCAAATTTGGTTACCCAGTTCGTCTTTTGAATAAGACTACGTCTGGGGGCACCCAAGCCAGGAGTATTTTATTATTATTTTCTGCCTAGAACTCTAAAATTTTGTCCTTTTACAATGAATGATACATGTTGTATTTATAGACAAGAAACTAGGTTATAGATCTTCATGGGCTTCCTTCGGTGGGCTTGCAGAATTTTCAGCCGCGAGGGCTAGGGTTTCCTTAGTTAATCTGCGATTTGCGCGTCTGGATACACTTGCCTTCCTTACGCCCGCGATATCCGCGCCACTAACTGTCCATAACTTTACCATGTTTATCTCTTCACTGATTTCTGTTCGAAGTCGCTTCCGACTTGTGGTTTCTTCAAAGTCGCTCCGCAACCTTCATATATTTCAAAGTCGCTCCGTGACCTCCTCATTCAAATGAAGTCGCTATGCGGCCTCCCGATTCTAATCGAGGTCACTTCAACTGGCTGGCTCCTGAGAGAGAGTTCCCTCACCGGGTTGGATTATTTCATGCTACAACAATTAATCCTCAAGTCGAGGTCGCACGCCTGTGTCGGGACCTTGACTTGACTCGTTAATTGATCTACCTATGACAAGTCGACCTCGGAATGCATTCCCGAGGCGCCTGGTCACCCTTGGGGAGGCGGATCATTGCCTTGGTTCCTGGAGTCGGCGTGAGATTTGATGGGTCTGTCATGATGATTCTGCAGGCGGATGACATCAGGCGCCGCGAACCCCTCCAATCGGTGACCGCAGTGTTACCCACGCGCGATCTACGTGACCTCGTTTCTCCGGGAGGGGTCCAAATTCCGTCCTTATTGCACTCTGAACCCCATTCCCTTCTATAAGAAGGGCTAGGGCTTCGCACTTGCCTCCATTTCCTTCTCCTTTCGTGCAACAAAATTCTCCTCCGAACCCAAGCTTCAACCGCTCCGACGAACTTTCGAGATTCCGACGAGACTACATCCAGGTAATCCCCCTTCTTCCACATACTCTTTCCATGGCCTCTGATCCTTCGACGCCCATTGCTCTTAGGCCCCTGGCCTCTTCGTCCTCAGAGGAGGAAAACATAGCGATAGCCCACCTCCGGCAACACAGCGGCTCCAGTTCGGCCGACGGCCACGAGGGTGGATCCTCATCTGCGTGTATCCGGCGCATTGTTCGGGACACCGAGGGCATGGACGAGTGATTTCTACAAGAGTTAGAGGATATTACTCATCTCCCTCCCTTGGACATTGACACATTCCGCTCCGCCGCGTCAGAGTGGGAACAACCTGCCGGTACCTCGGCTCCGAACTGAGATTACGGGGACTATGAGCGAGCTTTCGACTATCACTCTTACTCGGGTGAGGCTCCATATAAATGACCTGATTGTTCATACAGGAGGTCGGTCCACTCTGAATACATGGCCTCTGACCTATCGAAGTACAAGTCAGTTCTAACCGACAGACATGTGAGCTCCCTCCTCCGGTTATGCAAAGTGCCTCAGGATGTGCATTTCTATGGGGCAACCTCCGATGAGAGTGCCGACCAGCCACCTCCTGGGATGATAGCAGTCAACGAGCACACAATAGAGGCGGGCATTCGCTTTCCACTTCACCCCGCGATCTCTCACCTATTGGCGGCTTGGAATCAAAGCCTCACCCAGATCACCCCGAATGGTTGGAGCTACATAATCTCTTCAATGACCGTTCTAGGGTTGTCTGGGCTAAATCGGATGCCGACTCCCGGTGAGATCGCTTATATGATGTCATCAATCATTCAAGCCGGTAGCTATAATGTCGTACGACTTCGCAAGGGCCGGGAGCTCGTGAGTGGGATCCCAAACAAGGTTGTCGATTGGCACCGGAAGTGGTGGTTTGTTGGGGGTGCCTGGGAATCTGTGGGCCCTTGTCGTGCCTGGGAATCTGTGGGCCATTCGGGTTCCCACAGATTATGCGTGTCGAGTCGAACATGGTATACCTTTCTTTTTATACTTCCCAGGTCGTACTGATCTAATTCTCTTTTTCTTTGGTAGTGTTTATGCCCTAGACTGCCGACCTGTACTGGGACTTCAAAGAGGCTTTTAAGATTGTTCGCGACACTGCCCCGAGTCTTCGTGACGTTAACGCCCTTAACTCTGAGCTCGATCGACTAAAGGTCGGGCTTTATACCTATCCTCGCCACCTGAACATCCCTTGTGAGTACATGTTCTTATGCTTTTGACTTTCTTCTACATAACTTCATTTCTGGCGACTGATTACTTTTGTGCAGATCCCGACATTCCGCCGCGATTATGGCTTCCAGGAAGAAGTCAGTGCTGAGCCAGATGACACATGTTGTGGCCGCTGATGCCCCTCCATCGAACCCGACTCCTTCGGTCCCTTCTGCCACTGACAAAGGCAAGAGGAAGTCGAAAGAGACGGCTTCTGAGCCCGCTCGGAAAAAGGCGAGGGGCGAGACTAGCCAGGGTACCGGGAAGTCGCAGCCCCGCCCATCCTCGAAGCCCATCTCCGCTCCTCGAGGGGATCATCAACCGGAGGACGATTCTTGGTTAGGTTGGGATGCCGACCGTGTCAGCGAGTAAGTTCTTGATTGTGTGAATCTCTTTCTATTATTTCCCTGCTTAATCGATTTTCGGATTTGTTTTGCAGACCGGAGCTCACCCCGCATAAGTTCGGTCCCGAGGCCCTGAGCTTTCTGAGGTCGAGCCATGTCGTCCTGGCTGGGGTCCCCGAAAGATACCTCCGAAAAGGTCTGTAGAATCTGACCCGGGGGTGGACACAGTAAGACCATAGTAATGCTCGTCGGTAGAAAGCGACGGGCAACTTGTACTCGGCCCTTGCCCACTCTCAGAAGGTGGTCTTCTATTTGGAGAAGACCAGTGCGCAGCTGGAGGCTGAGTTGGAGGAGCTGAAGAAGTCGCAGGCGAGGGTAGCCGATCAGGCTAAGATGCTGGTCTCTGCGGCCGATGCTCAAAAGAGGCTGGAGTCCTCCAACTCCGATCTGCTCAAGCGGCTTTTTGATGCCGAGGGACGTCTGGCAGAGGTCGAGGGCGAGTTGAGGGCCTAAAAGGCAAATGTGACCTGGCTGGAGGGCGAGCTGGCTAAGGTCGGGAGGGTGCTAGTCGCCAAGGAGGATGACTTCAAGAGGACCGAGGAGCTCAACGCCAACTTTGCATATGTGATGGCCTATGTTGGGGCCATCCAGGTCTTCCACAAGGAAAATCCGGCTGGCGACCTCGCCCCTTTTGTCGCCGAGCTATCTGATTACGTCTGCGACTATCCCCCTGCCCCCACCATCCTTCTGGAGGTTAAGGATTTGGAAGACATGAGCGTCGACCTATCCTTTTTTGCCAATCCGAGTTGGATCGTGCGCCCAGTCCCTGATCTGGAGGTCGTCCAGCCGGCATCAGAGTGGACCCCTGAGGCCCCTTTGCTGGAGGTCGCGGAGGGAAACGCTGGGAAGAGGCCGAGCGGCAGTTCGGCAGGGTCCTGAGAGGAGGCATTTTTTTACTTGCTTTTTTACTCTTTATTTTTCTTGTTTTGATGTATCAGCCTTCAGGCTTGTTTCTCTGTATCCGCCTTCGGGCCCCCCTATTAATATCAATGAAATTTCCCTTTCTCATTCCTTTGATATGTTGACTTGATTTCCTTATGCGACTTGATTTTTCTTTGTCCTTGTCGTGTTATTGTTAGTGTGACTTTATGCTAGGACTTTTAGTTTTGGTAGTCTAACAAAGTTGGGGGAGGTCGCCCCTCAAGGGATGTCGATCTTTCCCTCAGTATGTCAAAAATCGTACCTCAGGTAATTTATGTTTCTTTACATAATCCCTTTGGGTTTTACACAGGAATTTTGAAAGGAAGAAAAAAACATTATTATTGATAAATAATTGGCTATAAGGGTGTAAATTTATTGATAATATTTCCTCAAATGTGTTGCGTTCCACGGGTATTGAGCCTTGGTGCCATCTAGTCGTTCGAGCTCGTAAGCTCCATTAGGCAGGATTTTTGAGATCTTGAATGGGCCCTCCCAGTTTGGACCGAGGGCTCCTTTCGGTTCGCCGAGTACCTTATTAAGAACCAAGTCTCCCTCCTTGAAGCGTCGGAGTCGTACTTTGGAGTTATAGTACTTTTCTGACCTTTGCATGTACCTTGTGTTTCTCATGTTGGCCTCTAGCCGCCTTTCTTCGAGCAGGTTGAGGTTTCTGGTCAAGGCCTCCTCGTTTTGGTCGAAGGCTACTTGACTTGAGGGAAGACTGGGGAAGTCGACCTCCATGGGTATAACCGCCTCGATCCCGAAGGCTAGTGAATAAGGGGTTTCTTCTGTTGAATTTCTGCAGGTCGTTCTGTAGGCCCACAAAACATCCAGGAGCTCGCTAGACCATTTCCCCTTGCCCCCCTCAATCTTGGATTTGAGAGTATGTTTAATGATCTTGTTCACGGCCTCAACCTGGTCGTTCGACTGCGGGTGGTATGGAGTCGAGAAGAGTTTTTTGATCTTTCATTTTTTGAAGAATGCTTCGATTTTGAGGTCGTCGAACTGTTTACCATTGTCTGATATGATTGCTTGTGGTAAACCAAATCTGCAGATGATATTTCGCCATATGAACTTGATGACCTGATTTTGATCTATGGTCGCTAGTGCCTCAACTTTGGCCCATTTTGTAAAGTAATCCACTGCCACCAGAGCGTATTTGACCGAGCCCGGTGCTGTTGGGAGTGGGGCCAATAATATCTATCCCCCACTTTGTAAATGGCCAAAGACTGAGGATGCTTGTGAGCTCTTTTGGGGCACTTTTGATGGAAGGAGCATAGATTTGGCACTTATGACATTTGCGGGCGAAGATGATGGCGTCGGCCCTTAGTGTGGGCCAAAAATACCCTTGTCTTGTGGTCTTATGGGCCAGAGATTCTCCCCCGGTGTGGTTTCCGCATGCCCCTTCATGTATTTCGCGCAGGATCACTTGCCCTTGTTCAGGTGTGATGCAACGGAGTGGGGGGATGTCGAAACCATGCTTGTACAGCTCATTTTGGATCATTGTTTATCTTGCGGCTCGCAGTAGCAGCTGCCGAGCTTGGATCCTGTCTGTTGGTAGGAGACCTGTTGTCAAGTATTCGATGATGGGTGTCATCCAGCTCGACGTTGGGGTTTCCAAGGTCGCGACTCTCGCGTGGCAGTGGATGGGTGGGACAATGTCGTGATGGTGACATCTTTCATTTCTGGTGACCCCTCAGAAGTCGCTAGTCGTGCTAACTCATCGGCTCGCGAGTTTTGTTCTCTAAGGATTAGCATGACATGAATTTGGTCGAACTTCTAACACAACATTTTCACAACCTCCTGGTAGGCAACCATCCTATCGTCTCTTGCCTCCTATTCTCCCGAGACCTGGTAGGCCACAAGTTGGGAATATGTATGGACTTGCAGTCTCTTTACCCCCATAGCTGTCGACATATCTAGGCCGCTGATGAGCGCTTCATATTCGGCCTCGTTGTTAGTTGCGGGAAAGTCGAAAGTGATGGCATTCTGGAAAGAGATTCCCTCTGGGCTCATCAGAACTATACCGGTCCCCGATTTACGGGAGGTCGCTGATCCATCTAGGAACAGCTCCCACGGCGGGCTATTTGAACATCCGGCTTCTGATGAGAAGGTGAGCTCCACGATGAAGTCGGTCAACGCCTGGGCTTTGATGGCAGGTCGGGGTAGATATGTTACCCCGTACTATCCAACTTCGATTGCCCACTTGAGGCACCGGCCCATTGTATCTGGTCGATGCAACATATTCCTAAGGGGCGTGGAAGTGAGGACCTTGACTTGATGGTCAAAAAAGTACGGCCTTAATTTTCTCACGCTCATCACTAGTGCGTATGCTAACTTCTCCAGGACCAAATATCCCTGCTTGGTTTTGTTCAGTGTCTGGCTGATGAAATAAATAAGAAACTCATTCCTATCTTCTACCCAGACGAGGACTGCACTCAGAGCCGTTTCGGAGGTCGCGAGGTATAGGAAAGTTTTTCCCCCGGGACTGGCTTCGATAGAATGCTTACGTCCGCCAGGTAAGCTTTGATTCCATCAAGAGCTTCCTGGCTTTCGGGTGTCCACTCGAATTTAGACTTCTTCTGTATCATGTCGAACAGAGGTTTGCATTTGTCCCCCATTCGGGAGATGAACCTGTTCAAGGCGGCCAGACACCCCGTGAGCTTCTGCACTTCTTTCACACTTCGAGGCGCTCCCATGTCCAATATGTCTTTTACTTTGGTGGGATTCGCCTCTATTCCTAGCTTGCTTACCAGATGTCCCAAGAATTTTCCCGACTCGACCCCAAAATTGCATTTCTTGGGGTTTAGTCGCATGTTGAATTTTCTTAGGATGTCGAAAGTCTGTGCCAGGTGCATCAGGTGGTCTTCCGACCTTAGGATCTTGACGACTATGTCGTCCACATAAACTTCCACTGACTTGCCGATGAGGTCGGCGAACATGTGGTTGACCAGTCTTTGATATGTTGCCCCTGCTTAGAACTCTAAGATTTCGTCCTTTTACAATGAATGATACATGTTATATTTATAGACAAGAAACTAGGTTATAGATCTTCATGGGCTTCCTTCGGCGGGCTTGCAGAATTTTCAGCCGCCAGTGCTAGGGTTTCCTTAGTTAATTCGTGATTTCCGCATCTGGATACACTTATCTTGCTTACGCTCGCTATATCTGCGCCACTAACTGTCCATATTTTTACCATGTTTATCTCTTCACTGATTTATGTTCAAAGTCGCTTTCGACTTGTGGTTTCTTCAAAGTTGCTCCGCGACCTCCTCATTCAAATGAAGTCACTCTGCGGCCTCCCAATTCCAACCGAGGTCACTTCAACTAACTGGCTCCTAAGAGAGAGTTCCCTCACCGGGTTGGATTATTTCATGCTACAACATTATGAAAAATGTGACGGTATATTAATTCGTCGTGAAAAGGGCATCATTTGGTGACGAAAAAGGTCATCGTCCCTATATGTTTCCATCTATTGTGACGCATAAATTGTCACTTTAGGCATCAAAAATTCATCGCTTAATATGACATTTCGTCACTAAAGTTTAACTTTACGTGACGATATAAATAATTATCACAAAAAAAGGTTACTTTAGTGACGTTAATTTTGTCACAATTAGCTTGGTTATTTCGTCGCATTTTCTATATTCGTCAAGAAAGAGTTGTTATTCAGTGACGAAATATTGATCGTCCTTATATGTCTACATATAAAATGACGATAAAATTTGTCACTAAATAGTATAATTTAGTGACAAAATTTTTATTGTCGCAAAAAGATGTGGAATTTGTGACGAATTATTTATGTCACTTTAACGTATTATTTAGTGACGAAAATAATAATCATCACTAAAAGTTCAGATTTGGTGACAATATATATGTTCGTCATATTTGACATTTTCTCGTCATGAAAGAATTGCAAAAAAATGACGAAAAAATAATCGTGGTTATATATATATATATATATATATTGGTCCCAGGGTAAACGAGTTCCACACGTGTAGGGGGGGGGAATACACGTGTATAGTGATTTTTAACTTTTTCAGAAAATACTATAATCAGAGAGTCGTTGTTGTCACGAGTTTTATCCCCGAGAAGCACAAAATGCCCTGAGTCAAAGTCTACTGAGACAATAACACTGAACGGCTTTCAGAGACTTCAGATTAGCTCAACTGATTATGAGTTTCTACAACAGAGTCCAAATAAGCTTGGAGTAAATAATAATCTTACTGACTATTCAGGAGAGTTGACCAGTTTGACAACTATCTATACTAGCTTATCTAGAGTGCGGAAAGTGTAAGCCCTAAGTTTATACTCGTTTTACTTTGCTGAAAATCTTTTCTTTGATGAAACAGTGGTTAAGACTGTGATCAAGTTAATGCAACCTCAGTGGATTATTTCCAACTGAATTTCAGAAAACTTCAGAATGCTTTCATTGAAAATATGCAACAGATAATAATGCAAAACGGAAAGCACACAACACAACAATTATAGTGGTTCAGAGGCTCAAGCTCCTACGTCCACTCTCTCTGATCCTCAGAGAAATTTCTTAACTCACTACTTCTACTACCTTAAGCTTTTAGACTAAACTACTGCAGCTTACTAACTTTTTATCACGAGTTTTCAGACTGAACTACTGCAGCTTACTAACTCAACACACACACAAGTGTTCAGACTGAACACAGCAGCTTACTTACTCTTTACAACTCTCACTTCTCCAACAACTACACACACAAACTACCTAATCAAAGGGTTTGGGTTTTGGTTGGTTTCCAACTAGGGTAAGATATCTTTTTTACAATCAAACACAAGTAAAAGGCTAGGATATCTCTAACTAAGCTTTGGATATATCTTAGAACTAGACTTAGTAAATGAGCTCTCTTCAAATATGAAACACTTGGGAAATTCTTAAGGTTTCGAGTGCTTCACAAGATTACTTGAATACGAATGAGCTCTGGAGTTGCTTTGATTTCCCGTAACCTCGAAATGTCCAAGGCCTCTGGTATTTATAGGCAACTCTCCAGAAGTCTACCTTTGAAAACTATCCGTTTGAGAGATAGCATCTAGGGTTTCTTCTTTGACTATTTGATGAACGGCTATATTAGGGTTTGAACGCACCCTTGCATGTTTTAGGAAATATCCAGACAAGCAGCCAATCACCAATTTCTGTGAACAAGACAAATATCAACACTGACATTCTTCAGGGACATGTCACTTTCAGTGTCAGTAAAGTACGTTGTTGTCGTCTCCTCATTGGTTGAAATCTTTCTTTGAACAGAGACAAACAAAACGGCTCTTTTAGTCAACCACACTGATATGATATTTTCTTTAGTGTTCACGATCGTATAACATTCTCTTTGTTTGTACTAAGAATGAACAAACACTATTATACTGTAAGTGACTTGTTCAGGGTCTTTTGATTCAGTACAAAACATTCTTCAGGAACTTCTGGTCTTCAGGATCTTTTAGTCTTCAGGATCTTCGTTCTTCAGGTTCTTCTGAACTTCAGTATGTTTTAGGTCTTCAGTACTCTTCTGAGATCTTCAGTTCAAAACTTTGTTAAGACCTATCATATCCTAAACTATATCTGCTGACTACACATGGTGCAGATAATCCTGAAACTAAATATAATTTGAAACTTGATCCTATACTACCAAGATTGTCCAGAAACATGTCATACTCAGGGGTTTTAGGATCTAATCAAAATATCTATTAAACTCATCTCCCAACAATATATATATATATATATATATAATGACAATTGAATTTTGTCACAAAAAAATGGACTTTAGTGACGAAATATTCAGCGTCGTTACAGATGTACAAATGGTGACAAAATATTTTTTGTCATTAAAAAATATTATTCAGTGACGATGATGATAATCGTCCCTAAAGAAATTGATATAGTAACAACATATATCGTCATGACTAATTAACATACCGTGACTATTATTTTGTCATAAAAATGACACATATTATGACGCATTTATTTCATCGTGAAATGATTACTTTTATTATCAATTTATTTGAATTTTCATATATATTAAATTAGTAATAATACTAAATAATAAGTATTACAAAAAAACTAAATTAATTAAAGATAACAAATTTAATTTTCATTAACAAAAAAATCCTTCAAACAATAGAAATCAAATAACAATCTTTTTTATGAAAACCAATAAACAAAAAAAAACAATGTCTTATATGTCTTCAAAAATAATTTCCATGCACTTCAAACGACGAATCTGAAATCTTCTCCTCCTTAGATATCACCTATAAGAAAAATATCATATTAGATGAATTTATAAGAAAGCATAACTCCGTAAAGTATCAAGAAAATGATAATCTTAAACTTTAATTGCACAAATACACTTACCAAAATCAAAATCCAAGGCATTAGGGGTCAAATAATCAAAATTCAAGGCATAATCAAAATCTAAGATTGAGTAAATGATTTAACATTCAAATCCAAGGCATTAGGGGTCAAAAAGTAGCATGGCTGGGTTCAAATACCATCCCCAAATTCAGACTAAAAGCACCATTAGCAGATTTCATACTCAATGCACTAGAATTAAAGTTTTCAATATATGCAGCATTCTGCAAACCAGAAGTATTCATCGAAGTTATGTATATATTGTTTCTATCCAACATGAAGTAACAGTGAAAGAATACTAATAGTATAGCCAAAAAGATAGAGAGCTTTTCACAAGCTTTCTTACTTAAAAAATTGCATTTGTTCCTGGCATTCTATGAGCTACTATAAGCTAATCTTCAAAAAATCAATCAAAAGGTTCAACAATCACATTTTTCTTAAAGTTTGTTAGAATATCAGTTTTTTCACCTAAAAGTATTAGTTCATATACTATTAGGTATCAGTTCTGGAAGTATTCAAGTACCAGCTTCCAACTGATTTCCTTGTCATGACAAGGAAATATGTACTTGAATACTTCCAGAACTGATACCTAACAGTATCTGAAGTAATACTTTTAGGTGAAAAAACTTACTCTAACAAACTTCTATTAATCATTACATCAACAGACTAAAATGCATCAATCTTTACTTAATATACCATAACTAGCACAATTTGGTAGTGAAATATACAAAGTACAGTACTACCACTATCTATATACACGCAATACATGTATATCTTGGCTAAAAATATAAATTATATCACACACATATCACATTTATGTTTGAATCAAATCAGCAATTGCAGCATCTACAAGACCTAATTGCACTTAGAAATAGCATCTACGAGACCTGATCTCGAGAGTGAGAAACTAGAGAACCACATTCCCTTATTCGTTACACATGTTGAACACAAATAAATCATCAAATCTGCCCTCTTTTAACATAGCCAGCTTTAAAGCTACAGATAAAGTAATGGTTAAAGAAAAATATCATGAACCAAAAACTCATAAAAAAAAATAGAAGTTAACCTTAATTATATGTCAATCATGTTCTCCCTCATAAAAGCCATTAGTTTGTTCATAGCTGCACTTTGCTCAGAGAGTTTTGCATTGAGAATGTCATTTTGCTCAGAGAGTTTGGCAGTCAGATTTTCATTTTGTGTAGCCAGGTCCTCATTCAAGCTAGTTACTTGAGTTTGTAGTTCTTCCACTTGAGCTCTAGACAGTTTCAACTCTTCTGTTGTTTCTCTTAGCTCATCTTCATATTCAGAAGAAGAATTGTTCAATGAACTCCATCTACTTGGAGGCTTTGAACCGTAACCATACCCTTTGGTATATCTAGCCCCATGGCCCAACACCTCCAAGACTATCTCAGGTTCGGTCTTCTCTATTCCAAGCTCAACATATGCATCTCGCTTACGTTTCATCGTTTCCTGGTATTTAAACATAAATAAAGTAAATAAAATGGTCAACTGAATTGAAAAAGAAGTAAATTAACCTCAATAATAACATAATCAAATATCATAAATGTCTACACGACTTACCCAAATTTGTTTTGCCTTGTCGGATATCCAGCCCTTATTCCCTGTACTATGGGTTTGCTCATACAAGTAAATCCGATCACACGGTTCTTTAAGTTCAAGAGACTACAAAAATTATTAAAAATCAGCTACTTCATCACCATACCCAAGACTAAAATAAAATATTCATAAAACTCATAATTACCTTCTTTTAATGTTTATATGATTTAATTATTGACATGTCATCAGGTCTTGTGTTCAATTATCTGGGAAATAGGGGCTATGAATACTCTATGAGAATAAAAAAGATGACAAGTAAACAAATAATCAAATATAGAATACTGCTTACCCTTTGTAATAGACATAGGTGTGTAGATGCAACTAGTGCAAGGAATGCAAAAACTGAAAACATATACTACTTGAAAACATATACTCACAAGTTCATGCGATCGGACTGAAAAAGGCTTTCGTCCAGCAGTATGCTTGCATAGCATTTTTGTCATGTTGCTTTTATTGATCTCACTTAAACGCTGCAAGAGCATTATAATTGTAATAAAACAAATCATAATTTTTGCATTGAAAAATAATATCATAATATTTATATATACATAAATAATGTGATATTAATCAAATATATAAATACAATGATATTAGGTTATAAGTATAATAAAAGCTATAATGAAGTAGATTTTTATATTGTGAACAAATCTTACCATGGACCGATTCATTGGATTAATTTGACAATTTCATTCTTTAGGGCTAAAGGTATAGTCGTAGGATGATGATCTCATATGTTTTGATATGACAATTGCAAAGGCTGACCTTTGCCACATAAAGGTGGAAAATTGGGTAGAATATTGTTGAGTGTGTATGAAAGTGTTGGTAATTTTGCAATAAAAGAGAATGATCAAGATTTAGGATGCAATTAAAGTTAAAAGATGATGGGACAGAGGAAATGAATGAGTATTTAACATGAGTTGATGATAGTCAAGCCTTATGGCTCATATCATTCTCTGCGTCTAAGGAAAATGTTTAACCCAATAACACAGACAGTCAATATAATGTCAGACATAAAGAATTAAGACACCTGTGGAAATCAATTTATAGATTATATAGAATAGGTTCCTGATTTTTAATAAAAAGACATATATGCTATTAAGAAAATTGAGAAAAGTTTGCAATTATTCAATAAACTGTAATCAGAAGGTGCAGTAATATACATAAGAAAACACCCAGATCAACTCGTCAACTCAACTACGCATATGAAAATGTTGTAAGATTGTTATCACAGAAAAAACCTGAAGAAAGCAAATTATTTCACCAAAATCAGTGAATCCACGTATATACCCTAGAATAAAAGACAACTTATGCGATCAATCAACAGTTGGATGAAATAGCAGTGTAAAATTTAAAGTTTCAAGATCTTTGGTCATGATTGGATGATCATTTCTATGAGGTATGAGTTTAATCACCTAAACTCAGTGGGTGATATAACCATGAAGAGATATAACCAAGCTATTTAACATGAGTTGATGATAATCAAGCCTTACGGCTCATATCATTCTCCTCGTCTACGGGAAATGTTTAACCCAATAACACAGACAGTCAATATTGAGAATATGTGAAAGGATATTTTATATACATCTTAACACAATATTAAATACAATTACAAAGAGATCAAGGAGTTATGTGTACACGATGTGGGATAGGAGAACGAGTACAAAGAATGTAAATACTATATACAAATATGTATCCCTAATACGCCCCCTCAAGATGGTGCACCATTGAGGACACCAATCTTGCTCATAAGAAAGGATAATCGCGTTCTTGACAAAGGCTTGGTTAGAGCATCAGCAAGTTGATCCGCCGAGGAACGTGAGTCACACGAAGATGAGAAGCCTTGACCAAGTCCCGGACAAAATGATAATCAATAGCTATGTGTTTCATTCGAGAGTGAAACACCGGATTCGAACAAAGATAAGTAGCACCAATGTTATCACAATATATCACAGGAGTGGAATCGATCGGTACACAAAGCTCGGTAAGAATTGAACGAGTCCACTGAAGCTCAGCAGCAGCGGAGGCAATGGAGCAATATTCGGCCTCAGTGGAGGAACGAGCTATTGATTTTTGTTTTCGTGAGCTCCAGGATATTGGGTTGGATCCCAGAAAAACAACATAGGCACCTGTGGAGGACCTATCATCAATATCGTCTGCCCAATCAGTGTCTGTGAAGCAATGCAAGGAAGCAGAAGATTGGCGACGAAAGGTAACACCCATTGTTCGAGTTCCATTCAAGTAACTAAGAAAACGCTTAACCGCCCCCCAGTGACACTCTGTAGGGGCATGCATGAATTGAGACAGTTTGTTCACAGCAAACGCAATATCTGGACGAGTTAGTAAGAGATACTGTAAGCTTCCTAGAACTTGACGATAAAGTGTAGCATCAGCAGGTTTGCTACCATCATGCAAAGAAAGTTGTATTCCAGTGGCGAGTGGAGTTTGAACTGGCTTTGCATGCAGCATATTGTGACGAGCAAGTAAGTCAGTAATATACTTACGTTGGGAAAGAATACAGAACTTAGAGTTTTGAAGTACCTCCACACCCAAGAAATAGGATAAAGGACCAAGATCTTTTACCGAGAACTGAGTAGCTAGAGAGTCAACTACTCGATGAAGAAAGAGATTGTCACTGCCTGTGAGGATCAAATCATCTACGTAGACCAGAAAGTAAGCAATGACATCATCCTTATTATAGACAAATAGAGATTCATCTGATTTTGTGTGAACAAACCCCATGGAAGAAAGAAAGTTGTGTAACGCATTGTACCACGTTCTCGGGGAGTGCTTGAGACTGTAGATTGATTTATGAAGTTTACATAGATAATTGGGAAAATTAGAATCCCCAAAACCAGGTGGTTGAGCCATGTAAACTTCTTCAGGAAGAGTGCCATGAAGAAAGGCATTGTTCACGTCGAACTGTCGCAAGGGCCACCCCCTTGATATAGCCAAACTTAGGACAATTCGAATAGTAGCAGGTTTTACGACCGGACTGTAAGTTTCAAAGAAATCAACGCCAGGTCTCTGATGAAAACCTTTGGCAACAAGACGAGCTTTGAATCTATCTATGGAACCATCAAGCTTGTGTTTCAAACGAAAAACCCATTTGCAGCCTACAACATTTTGAGAGGGGTCCGGAGGAACAAGATCCCAAGTGCCATTTTTTAGAAGAGCTGTAAATTCAGATGACATGGCTTCCCGCCAACGAACATCTGAAAAAGCTTGAGAAACAGTTGTTGGTTCAATATCAGAATTCACTGAAGAAGTAAGACCATACCTCGGATTTGGTTTGAAAATAGCATTCTTTGAGCGAGTAGTCATGGGATGACTAGATGAAGCGTCTTCAGCCGGAGGCGGAGGATCTGCACAAGGGGAAATTGGACCAGAATGTGGCAACTGGTGTGAGTGAGCTACAGGTGGAGGTGTTGGAGGTTGGGAATCAGAAGGGTCGACTGTATCTTATGGTAGTGGTGGTATGTTTGGTACCGAGAAGGGAAATATATCCTCAACAAATTCAACATGTCGAGAAGTATATAATTTGTTGTTGGACAAGTCGAGAAATAAGTAAGCACTCTGAGTCAATGAGTAACCTACAAAGACACACGGATGGGAGCGATTTTCACGTTTATGGGTAGAGTACAGTCGTAACCAGGGGTAGCAACGACACCCAAAGACTCAAAGTTTGGTAATATTTGGAGGACGATAGAATAATTTCTCAAAAGAAGAGGCCATGGAAAGATCAACTTTGGGAAGTCGATATATGATATATGTGGCAGCAGACATGGCGTAAGGCCAATAAGAAAGAGGCATGGAAGCTTGATGGAGCAACGCAAGCCCAGTGTCAACAATGTGGCGATGTCGACGCTCAGAACAACCATTATGTTCAGGTGTATGTGGGGGTGTAGTGAGGTGAGTAATACCATTAAACGCAAGTAGTTCACGCAAAGCAATGAATTCCCCCCCATTATCAGTGTATAGTGTAACAATTTTTGTTTTAAAGAAATTTTTCACCAAGGCTTTAAAGGCTGTGAAAGTGACCAAGACATCAGACTTATGTTTCAAGGGATACAACCACACATAACGAGTAAAGTGATCAACAAAAAGCACATAATATTTATAGCCATCTACAGATAAAACTGGTGATGTCCATACATCAGAAAAAATAAGTTCAAGTGGCATGGATGAAGTAAGTGAAGATTCCGAAAATGGTAAACGATGACTCTTAATACACTTGCAAGAATCACAAGAAAAATTCAGAGTCTTATTCAAAAAATAAACTAGAACTTGAAATAACACTATTAAGAATCTTGGTCGATGGGTGACCAAGACGGGCATGCCAAATAGGAAGAGATTGACTGATTGAGGACAAAGCTTGACACGGAGCACTCACACCCGTAGGCCACACGTACAGTCCATTAACACGAGGTCCGTGGAGGAGAATATCCCCTGTGCGATGATCCTCCACCTGAAAATCAGAATCAGAGAAACGAACCAGTACATTATTCACACGACACAATTGGGACACGAAAATTAAATTTCTTGACATAGCAGGCACAAGAAGTGTCTCAGAAAAATCAAGATATGGTGTAGTGTGAAAATGAAGAGCACCAGTGTGTGTGATAATAAGTCTTTTACCATCACCAATCATAACATTGTCTTGGCCATTATAAGGGGCATGGAGAGACAAATTGGCAAGGTCAGTAGTTATGTGATGTGATGCTTCTGAATCCAGTATCCAATCAGACGCCCCCGAAGCAGAGGTCGTAGTGTGGGCTGAAGGAGACGGGTAGGCTGGTCGACTAGGAGGGCCATGAACCGGAGCATGGCTGTAGTTCGTGCACCGGCGGGCTGAGTGGCCGATTACAAAACACAACTGGCAACGCCCGAGATAAGGTTTATGGCATGTAGTCTGCTGATTTTGGTTATGAGATTGGGTACGTTGCTGATACTGACCAGAAGATTGTCCCTTAGAGTTTGTGCTGGTTCGATTTTGCTGAGTAGAAGAGCCACGAGATTGGTTGTTGTAAGCCTGAAAGGCAGAAGCAGGCGGGATCAGCGCAGAAGTTGATTTTGCAGCCATCTGGGCTTCTGTGCTAACAAGCTTTTCATGCAATTCATTAAAAGACACAGGTGTTGTTGGGGAATGAGTTGCACAGATCTATTCGGGGTGAATATTTAAATACAAATTTAATTCATTAATTATTACTAGCATGAATTAATCTTATATTAATTCAAATAATAATTGCAACAACATATCATGCATATAAAAAGCCACGTAAAACCTACGCATGCGGAATCAACGGGTTTACGTGAACGTACCTCTCGGGATGGCAGTGGCTTTGGTCGGACGGACTAACCAAAAGGACTTCCCAAGTATTCCCTTAGCCCTTGCTCAACTATCCGGTGGAAGGACACTAGTCGAACAATTAACAAAAGGAAAAAATAAACTTTGTTGCACCACCTTTGTGGATTTGCTAATATTTTCAGCACATGGAATTGTACTTGGGAATGAACTAATCATCCCCTATTTATAAGAGGGAGGGTGGTCGAAATTTTAGTGATATTTCAATGTGGGAAAAGACTTTTCTTGGTCACCAAGAAATCTTGAATATATCCCTTATATTCTTTTTCCCATAATTAAAATATTCCACAAAAAATCCCACCTCCTCAATATATAGAATTTTCGAAAAATCAAGAGTGCAAGATTTCAAGATTTGGATCTTCTTGAATTTATGAGATATTCTTGTATTTCAAGAAATACATATCTTCCATAATATCTTTTCAAGAAAATCAAGAAAATCTTTCTTGCCCTCTATTTTCAAAAATTTCGAAATATCTCTTATGAATAACCAAGTGGGAGATTTCTTGAATTTAATGAGATAATCTTGTATTCCAAGAATACATATCTTCATTCCATAACAAAATTCAAATAAAATCTTTCTCCCTCTTTTATCCATAAATTTCGAAAAATTAGAGGAAATATAAGCAACAATATTTATTTTATTTTAATCACCTTTTTTCGTTATTGGACTATATGTTGGGCTACTCAAGGGGCCTTTAGGAGAATTAAGATTGAACCTTCTAATGGATCTTGAATATCTAATATTGAGCCACAATATAATTCAAGCCCATAAATATTAATTAATCCCACTACATAATTAATATTGCACCATCCATCTTAACCCATATTACAGTTAATATGGCTCCCGGTCATTATTTCCCGTGTTTAAGTTTATCTAGCCCATTAATTAATTCAAGCCACCAAATAGCTTTCCGTTAATTAATATCTTTTGTCCTTGGTCGAGAAACGGTTCAATATTATTATCCATACCGGAAACTAATTCCACTTGCAAGATTTGGTATGATAAAACTTATGAACCTCCCAAGGGACAAATCAAACAAGCGTATTTGCACCACGATTCTTCGTATTAAATCTTAGCAATCACATGTGACCAATAATATTGCCCAAGATAAAAAGTATTGAATCTCTCGATTATTTACCCATGATAAGTCAAAGCAATAGTTACCAATCCCATGTGATCCTATTTAAGGGACGAAGGTTAAGAAACAACGAACCACTGAGGTCTAATTCTTCCTTGTTCAGTTCTGAAGAAATTATCCTCATGTAGGTCCTATTCAAATAAGATCACCATGCACTAGTGTAATCTCTTGGTCAAGACAAACCAATCTGAGCCTTACACCTCAACCTTTCGCGATGGTTGTTCATTTCCATCTAGGTCGTGAATGGCGTACTTTTTTAATTACAAGGGGACCGTTAATTTAATCTTCTGTGATCTGGTATCACTAAATTAACTACAGTGTAACATGTACGAATTATTGAACAGTTATGCAATAAATATATGTAACATTCAATCATATTTAAAGCATCAGTGATAAACAATTTATTTCAGTAAATAAGTCTGAAAATTCAGTTTCGATTATACAGCTTTTAAGTATACTACAACACGTCTCGCGTAGTCCCTGACATTTAATGTCACCTACACGAACCTAATAATTTCTCCCACTTATACTCAAAGCAGTTAGCAACGGTCTTGACACCCATTCCTTCCACATGTCTCTCGAATGTATTCGAGGCGCACTTTTGTGAATGGATCTGCAAGGTTGTCCTCAGACGCTATCTTTGCCAAATCTATATCTCCTCTCTTAACGATGACTCGTATAAGATGGTATTTCCTTTCAATGTGTTTGCTGGCTTTGTGGGCTCTTGGTTCCCTTGAATTTGCAAATCGCTCCCCAGATTGTCACAATAAATGATGATTCTCACCGGGCAAATTCGAACCACATCTAAGTCCACAAGGAAGTGCTTGAGCCAAACCGCTTTTTTCATTTGCCTCGCTAGCGCCTACATATTCGCTTCCATGGTAGAATCTACGACGCATTTCGCTTGACGCTTCTCCATGTCACGGCCCTCCCCCATGCAAAACACACTAATGGAGGTAGATTTTCCGAGTCTATGTCCGATTGGAAATCCGAGTCCGTGTAACCGATGGGGATTGGACTTCTCGATCGATAAACCAACATTCTATCCCGAGTTCTTTTCGGATACTTGATCGTTTTTAACCGTCAGTCCAATGCTCTTTTCCTCGGTTACTTTGATATCTTGCCACCATGCCTACAAGAAAGCGATATCCTGGTCTCGTCGTACATACATTGCATACATAAGACTTCCGACAAATACCAAGCATAAGGAATGCCTTTCATGTCATCTATCTCCTCTTTTCGCCTTAGGGGACATTTTCTTGGATAGATGGATTCCATGCCCGAAAAGGTACGAATCCTTTCTTGGAATCTTACATCTTGAAACGTTTCAAGACGAAAATACTATGTATAAAAAGCTGCGATAAGCCTAACATCCTATTCTTGCGATCTCGAAAGTGATCTTGATCCCAAGGACGTGCCCGGCTTCCCCTAAGTCCTTCATATCAAACTATTTTGAAAGCCATGCCCTTACGCTCGATAACACCTTCACATCGTTCCCGATGATCGAGAATGTCGCCTCGATAGTACTAAGAATACCAATGCAGATTCGACTAAGCTTTTTATACACACAACTTTCAAACTCATTTTGATCAAACCCATAAGACTTTATAACATGATCAAAACATTGGTTCCAAGCTCGATGCTGTTTGAGTCCGTAAATGGACTTCTTGAGCTTACAAACAAGATGTTCTTGGCCTGTTTCAATGAAACCTTGGGGTTGTTGTATATAGATCTCTTCGCAAGACTTCCGTTAAGGAAAGCCGTCTTGACATCCATTTGTCGATTTCAAAGTCGAAAATGTGCAAAGAATCGATAAGAGAATACGGATGGACTTAAGCATGGCTATCTTGGCGAAAAAGTTTCATCATAATCGATCCCTTCTTTCTCGAGTATAACCTTTCGCCACTAGTCTTGCTTTGAAGGTTTTAACCTTCCCGTCCCCATTCCTCTTTTCCTCTTATATACCCACTTGCATCCAATGGGTTTGACCCCCATTAAGTGGTTCGACTAGCTCCCACACTCTATTATGAAACATAGAACCCATTTCGGCTTTCATTGTTGTTTGCCAGAATCTGATCCTTATCTTGGAGTTCCTCGTCATATGTCCATGGGTCTCGATTCATCTTGTCCGGGAATCAAGTCCGAGGACTCTCCTATTCCCATGAATCTCTCGGGCGTCTAACAACCCCCACCACTTCTGACGAGGCTCGGGTTGTGAAAAAGCGTATCGTTTGGTATACCATCTAGTACATTTGGCACTGAGGTTTGCCATCTAAGCTCACTTAAGGTAATCTCACTTCTGGGTTTTCTTTGATTCATATAGTCTTCTTCTAAAAATCTAAAGTGAGTGCTTATGACCACCTTTTTGATGTTCAGACCATAGAACATACACCCTTTTTGTTCCTCGGGGTATCCTATAAAATGACCTTTAATTACGATCGAGGATCCAATTTATCGGCTTCCTTGTCCAAAGACGTGGGCGGACACCCCCAAATTATCATGTGTCTCATGCTGAAACTTGCGCCCACACAATTCTTTGGGAGTTTTGGGAACCGATTTGGATGGCACCAAGTTCGTAATGTAAGTCATTTGTTTCCAAGGCATGACCCCGAATCGACTTGGGAAGATCCGCATAACTCATCATTGATCTAACCATTTCCAAAAGAGTTCTATTTCTTCGCTCTGCAACCCCGCTTTTGTTGAGGGTTTCCGGTGCGATAAGTCGATACAATCCCTTCATCAGATAAGTAGTTCAAAAACTCATCGCTGAGGTATTCGCCTCCACGATCAGATCGTAGAGACTTGATACGTTTTTCCATATGATTCTCTGCTTGAGCCTTAAATTCTTTGAATTTCTCAAAGGTCTCAGATTTATGCTTCATAAGGAAAATGTAACCGTACCTCGAGTAATCATCAATAAAAGTGACAAAATACTCATAACCTCCTCTTGCTTTGGTTGATATTGGACCACATACATCTGTGTGAACGATCTCTAACACTTCTTTGGCCATATTCCCCTTGGCTCCAAATGCCCTCTTGGTCATTTTACCCTCCAAACATGATTCGCAGGTTGGAAACGGTTCAACTTGGAGAAGCTCTAGTGAACCGTCTTTCACCAACCTTTGGATCCTCTTTGGATTTATATGACCCAATCTTAGATGCCAAAGAAGTGTCTCGTTCACGTCTGATGAACGTTTTCTTTTCTCGGAAACAGTTGATGTGTTATAGGATGCATTTCGTGAGTGGTGTGCACAGTTAATTGTATATAGATTATTCGCCAACGTTCCTTTTCTTGAGACTTGCCTTCCACTGGCCTAGATCTCGAGAAAAGACTTTTGGTCACCAATGCTTCGTCTTTCTTTCCTAAATGCTTCTCCATATTCTCCAAGGCTTCTTGTAGATTATCCATGGTAAACATGTGATCACTCATCACAAAACCACAGTAAAATTCATCGAAGCTCCTTGGCAGAGTAAGCAACAGAAATTCAATTTGGGCCTCATCACAATACTTAGTTCCGAGATAAGCCAGTTTCAGAAAATTGTGTTTGACTCTGAGAACATGCTCCCTTACAGGTGTTCCCTCAGCCATTTTCAGCCTAGCCACGTCGTCGTTTTTAAACTGATCGATCATGCGGTCTTTTGTTGAAAACATTTCTTCAAGACTTTGCATAATTTCCGCAGCGGACTCAACACCTTCATGAACGTGTTTCAAATCATCAGACAGTGAAGTCAAGATTACACATTTCATGGGTTCATTGGCCTGCTCCCAAATATTATACTCAAGTCTTGCCGCATCAGTTGATTCATCAGTAGGCTTACGTGGCTTGGGTACATCAAGAATCCAATAATGTTTTTGTGCAGGTAGGACATGCATCATATTTCGTTTCCAAACATTATAGTTTTCTCTAGATAATTGGTGTTCTTTGAGTGTATATAACAGTGGATTAAAAGGTTGCGACATGATGAACTGAAATAAACAATAATATGCATAAGCACAAAATTATCACAAGGTTTGATCACATGTATCATATTAAAATCTCAAAAAAAATATGAACATGCATCGGCCAACATCTCAAAACAGTTTAAATAAGCCACGTTGGGTGGGTCATTATTTAAACACATTCAAGCAGGTTACAAACAAGAACAGTTACAAACCTTTAATATCCAGATTAATAGTTGGCTCCCACTTGACCAATATAAAATTGACAGGGACTTCGGACAAATATATGCATATCAATTTTATACCTAAGTAATAACCATGATTAAATACAGGATTACTATTTCGCTTTGATCGAGCCTCGTTGGGAGGGTCATCGTCGCCACTAGTAATAACCCACAATCATCTGTTTGGAATTCATTCATGTGAAACCTATCTTTTGTTTTGACCGTCCCGTTGGGGGAATTTCTCCAAAAGAATTCACAAATAAATAAATCATGGAGGTCAAAATTAATTCAATTTTATTATCCGGAATAAAATTGTCAATTAATTATTTAAAACATACTTAGTAATTTTGAAGTTGAGATTTTTCAATTTGGCAACCCTCATGCAAACACATTTAAACAAATTAAATAAAGCATAAGATAGCACAAATAAATCAAGCAAAAAAAAAAATAAACATATTGGGCATTATCCAATTGTCATGGTTTGATTTTTTCTGGCTTGATCTTGAAGAAACACGCCTCGAATTTCTCCCACTCGTTCATCTCGAAAAAATACTTAGATCTCGAACATACGCCAAGCCGGCTTCCGTGGCCGGATGCACGTCCGCATCCGCCGCCACTTGACTGGGACAGCCTAGGCATCCTCGGCACCCAATGGCCGTGCCCGCCATGCCTCGCACGCCTCGGCGGGCATCGGTGGGGGTCCGGCAGTTCTCGGCGGCGACACCGCAGCTCCGCTCGCCCGCCTCTGCCTCGCCCCCGTCTTGGCGGCGCCAGCGCTTTGCCTCACCCGTCCGCTCGGCACGGAGAGCGCCTGCCCCCGTCTTGTGCCCTCATCCTCGAATTTCGGCATGTCCTAAGCCTGCGCACAGTTACGGATTTAGATCCTTTAATTCTTAGATCTCTTCGTTCCCGTCCAGGTTACAATTTATTTACAAAAAAATAAATAAACCTAGATCTAGACTAGTTTATTACATTGATCAAATCAAACAAATCCTAGTCTACTCGTGGATTTTCTCACGAGGCAAAACAAATCCGAACGAATCGAATTAAAAAAAAACCACAGTTTATATGCATGCAAAATAAAACATTAAAATCCATGATAATTGGATACCTGCAAAACAGATCTAACAGTTCTACTATCCAATTTCAAATTTAATGTCCATGAATTAAATTACAATTTAAAAAATTGAGTCAAAACAAAGGGCTCTAATACCAGTTGTTGGGGAATGAGTTGCACAGATCTATTCGGGGTGAATATTTAAATACAAATTTAATTCATTAATTATTACTAGCATGAATTAATCTTATATTAATTCAAATAATAATTGCAACAACATATCATGCATATAAAAAACCACGTAAAACCTACGCATGCGGAATCAACGGGTTTACGTGAACGTACCTCTCGGGATGGCAGTGGCTTTGGTCGGACGGACTAACCAAAAGGACTTCCCAAGTATTCCCTTAGCCCTTGCTCAACTATCCGGTGGAAGGACACTAGTCGAACAATTAACAAAAGGAAAAAATAAACTTTGTTGCACCACCTTTGTGGATTTGCTAATATTTTCAGCACATGGAATTGTACTTGGGAATGAACTAATCATCCCCTATTTATAAGAGGGAGGGTGGTCGAAATTTTAGTGATATTTCAATGTGGGAAAAGACTTTTCTTGGTCACCAAGAAATCTTGAATATATCCCTTATATTCTTTTTCCCATAATTAAAATATTCCACAAAAAATCCCACCTCCTCAATATATAGAATTTCGAAAAATCAAGAGTGCAAGATTTCAAGATTTGGATCTTCTTGAATTTATGAGATATTCTTGTATTTCAAGAAATACATATCTTCCATAATATCTTTTCAAGAAAATCAAGAAAATCTTTCTTGCCTCTATTTTCAAAAATTTCGAAATATCTCTTATGAATAACCAAGTGGGAGATTTCTTGAATTTAATGAGATAATCTTGTATTCCAAGAATACATATCTTCATTCCATAACAAAATTCAAAGAAAATCTTTCTCCCTCTTTTATCCATAAATTTCGAAAAATTAGAGGAAATATAAGCAACAATATTTATTTTATTTTAATCACATTTTCAGTTATTGGACTATATGTTGGGCTACTCAGGGGGCCTTTAGGAGAATTAAGATTGGACCTTCTAATGGATCTTGAATATCTAATATTGAGCCACAATATAATTCAAGCCCATAAATATTAATTAATCCCACTACATAATTAATATTGCACCATCCATCTTAACCCATATTACAGTCAATATGGCTCCCGGTCATTATTTCCTGTGTTTAAGATTATCTAGCCCATTAATTAATTCAAGCCACTGAAATAGCTTTCCGTTAATTAATATCTTTTGCCCTTGGTCGAGGAACGGTTCAACATTATTATCCATACCGGAAACTAATTCCACTTGCAAGATTTGGTATGATAAAACTTATGAACCTCCCAAGGGGGCAAATCAAGCAAGCGTACTTGCACACGATTCTTCGTATTAAATATTAGCAATCACATGTGACCAATAATATTGCCCAAGATAAAAAGTATTGAATCTCTCTGATTCGCTACCCATGATAAGTCAAGCAATAGTTACCAATCCCATGTGATCCTATTTAAGGGACGAAGGTTAAGAAACAACGAACCACTGAGGTCTAATTCTTCCTTGTTCAGTTCTGAAGAATTTATCCTCCTGTAGGTCCTATTCAGTGCATCAGTCATGCACTAGTGTAATCTCTTGGTCAAGAAAAACCAATCTGAGCCTTACACCTCAACCTTTCGCGATGGTTGTTCATTTCCATCTACGTCGTGAATGGCGTACTTTTAATTACAAGGGACTATTAATTTAATCTTCTGTGATCTGGTATCACTAAATTAACTACAGTGTAACACGTACGAATTATTGAACAGTTATGAAGTAAATATATATAACATTCAATCATATTTAAAGCATCAGTGATAAACAATTTATTTCAGTAAATAAGTCTGAAAATTCAGTTTCGATTATACAAAGTAAAAAGCATACTTTTTAGTATAATCCCAACAGGTGTTTCACGAGCATGAAGAGCATTAGCAAGTTCTTTATAAGAATCATCCAAACCATTGAGAACGGCAAGAATTAATTCTTCAGCGTCAGTTTTGACGCCCAACAGTGAGAGCTCATCAACAAGACTCTTGATTTCATGTAAATAATCATTAATTCAACGATTACCTTTCACCGGACTGCGAATACGATTCTTTAAGGCGAGAATACGTCCACGCGTTGGTTTGCCATAAGTATCAGTAAGAGTTTTCTATGCGGCTGCGGCTGTTTCGGCATCCACAATGAACGATATTAGCCCTGGTTATATCGAGCCAATTATTGCACTCAATATCAATTGATCTTGCCGGATCCAGTGGAGTCGTTCGGACCCAGCAGTGGCGGCAGGACACGGATGTGAACCATCAACATAACCGAAGAGATCATAACCCGTCAATAGAGTTTGAAACTGAAATCGCCAAGCGGTGTAGTTAGTGGCCGTCAATTTCAGTGGTAGTTGCGTTGTAGTATTGAACACTACAAAGCCTGGAAGAGTGTTTGTAGTGTTGGTAGTGTTTGACATGGTGGACAATTGAAGGAGTTGCAGCGACTGTAACTATGGTGCGTTAGTGATTTGCGGGGAAGATGAGTGCTGATTTCCTAATTGGCGTGAGATTAGGAAAGGAGAATATATGTTTTCCTATGATTGCTAAGGAAATGAGAATATAATGATTTCCTAATTAATGTGAAATTAGGGAATGGAAAGATATGATTTCCTAATCACCAATATAATAGGAAATTGAGGGAATCTAATTGATTACCCAAAAAAATGCAGGCGTTAGCCCAAAAAAGGCTCTGGTTACCATATTGAGAATATGTGTAAGGATATTTTATATACATCTTAACACAATATTAAATACAATTACAAAGAGATCAAGGAGTTATGTGTACACGATGTGGGATAGGAGAACGAGTACAAAGAATGTAAATACTATATACAAATATGTATCCCTAATAGTCAATATAGATTAACTAATAAAACATATCATTTGGATTTGTTTTCCCATCAACTTTGACTTCTTAACATCTTACTTCTCCCATTTTATAGAGATAAATTTCACACTGATTTAGCCATTAAACAAAAATTATGTGCATTAAAATTAGCAAAGCTAATGTTACCTTGAATTCAGGTGAGGCAAAATAATCACAGAGTTTGTCCCAGTTATCTTTGTCGGGACAGGCCTTTGGTTTGTGATCCTTAGCTTCCTGTAAATCTGGATACTTAAGAAAGTGCTGATGCAACTTATAACGATGTTGCCTACTACTTTCTCTCACACGGTCGACCAGGCTCCGTTTAACTCCAGCCTTATCAATATTCAAATCCATATGCATCTACAACTCACATAGAACATGCAAATTAGAATAAAAGAAGGTAAAAATAATATATTAAAGAAATAATAATTTTCAGCCCATATATACCTGTAGATGATCAAACCCTGGCTTCAATCCATTTTCCTCATCTACCTCTTTCCATCGTATGGGTACAGGGAGAATTTTTCGCGTTACTATTCCAATATTAGTTGCCAATTTCGACGACTAGACCGCATTTGTTGGTCTCCCAACTGATGGATCCACCTCAATCTTAAACTTCCCGAAAGCATCAAAGTACTTCAGCAATCCATTTCCTACTTTTTCACCACGAGTCCTTTTCTTTGAAACAGGAGCTACACGTGAACAAAAAGCATATTTTTACAAGATATAAATTCTTATACACGACTATTATTTTAAAGATAATAAAAAACACGTAAAAAACACCTAAAAATATATTACTTTACCTGTTGCAGCAGCAGCATCTTCGTTTGATGCATGCGGGATGCTCTCCGTAGATGGAATTTGAGAAGTTTCACGTACGGGTTCTGAAGCCTCAGATGCTTAGTTTGAGAAATTGTTTGCACTTTGAGTGAGATGTATAATAGGATTTTGTGGACAGCTAGAGTTATGTTTGCTTGGCAAAGTGTTTGGACGCCCTTTTTGGGGTGTTTCATCTTGAAGTCCTGTAACTCCAGCAGTAGATAAACCTCCCTTGAAAAGAGATTGTCTGGAAACGAAGCGCTTATGTTTCAAATTCGATGGACCTCCGGGAGCCATATCTCAAACCTGAAAAATGAAGAATTGTTAACTCAATCTAATAAAAGAAAGAAGAAATATAGGAGGGGCCACAACCCGGCCCAAGGTTATAGCGCAAGAGGCTGGAGCCCAAAAAAACAGAAAAAAAAAGCCTAAGAACTAACAAAAGAAGCCCGAAGGCCCACTATGCCCACTGTGCAACAAGAAGGAATAGGTCAACCAAAGCCAATTACTTGAAATCAGGTTGTCTATCCAGGCATATCCCCCTAACCAACCTAGACCTACATGTTTTGTGAAAATGAAAGTCATTCAAAGTATCTATTAAACTCACCGATGGTGTCTATCCTTTCATGGGAAAATACGATCATGTATGTGTTAGTGTTAGTGTCCTAGAGACAATCCTTAGTAAGGAAATAATACTCAGATAATATTTAGTATTGGTTTAATATTATTATTTGTTTAATATTAAATGTATGGCGTTACACTCATTAGAATATTATGTTTGATTGTTTTCATTTATTCTTATATGTGTTCCCTTGAGTCACTGCTGTCATTGAGTGAGTGAGAACTCAGATGACTTAAGCATGATTCTTAAATAGCCCCAATCGAGATTGGTGTGCGATCTGCATCATACTCTTAGAGAGTGTAGTAAGATCTCACATACTACGAGATACTAGGTATCTCATGATGGATGCACAAATCCTTAGAGGGTATTGGTATACCCAACCGAGAAACCGTTTGATGTAGTTCCACTATATGTGTCTACCGGTGTCTCGATTAGTGGGAGCGATGCAATACTCCTTTGACTTGAGGTCAATACGCACGACATGTATGGTGTGATGAACTTTGACCATGACCAATGCTTGCACCCTTCCATGGGTAGATACGGCTTGGATTGTTTCCATCACGAAGTGCATGTGCGTGGTAGTTGAGCCAAGAAAAGGATTCATTCCTCAAAGTGGATTTTGAGAGAATACTCATCTTCTCATCATAATTGGATCGAAGTCATTGGCCAATGCACGTCAACTTAGACTTTGTTACTAAGTGTGACAATAATGATCAATTAGTGATTTGAGATAAATTGATTAAGTTATTTGAATATACACTTCATCATGTTCAAGACTAATCGAGTATTCGTGAATGAAAGGAGGAAATCGCAATTGCCCACGTTTCAGTTACAGGCAGTTGCATGTTTCTCGCAACGTACCTCATATATTGAGAATGTCTGATTTATTGACTAAGGTTCAATTAAGACCATTAGTTTGACTAATCGCTCGGTATATGAGGGCATATGGGTCACACAACAAGTAGTTCCCTTTTATGGATTATAGTTGGTTGATTAAATGTTAAATTGGATTTAATATTTAATTTATGGAGAAGTAATTAATAATAGATTAATTTGAAATTAATTATTATTAATATTTAATATTTGATTAAATTGGATTTAATTAAATAAGAATTCACAATAATTATATTTGGAATATAATTGTAGGATTTAATGGATATGGAAATAAATCGTAGAGATTTTCATATAAGGCATTTAAATCCGTAGAGATTTATATTTAGGAAATTAAATTAAAAGGAATTAATTTAATTCAAGATTAGGGATTTTATTTCCCTAATTGGGCTAGCTTAGGGTTTAAGTTGGGCCTCTCTATATATACAAGCTCTAGGGAATTCACAAACAACGTTACTTCATATTTTCTCCATAAGATCTAGAGTTTAGATTTTCCTAGCAAGTCTGTCTCGGGATTCAACGTTGGCAAATCCGTGCAAGTCTATAATCGGGGATTATGTGGATACCGTAGTAGAGAAATCTGCGCTCAACCTACTGTAAGATTTCTCGTTATGATTATTGTAATCTGTATGCAATTAAATTGTTCGGTGTTGGTGAACCTTTATATCCGCTGCTCATGTGATTACGTGTTTTACGTGCCTCTATTATCCAAAAGTGGTATCAGAGCTTCAGGCTCTTTTATTTAATTGCTTTTTGGGTTTTTTAATTTAATTTTTAAAAAAAAAAACCAAAGGGGCACGGTTGTTTTGAAGAAACTGCACCCCATGTTTGTTGTTTATTTTGGCTGTGTTCTCGTCTCATCCCACGAACCCTAAATTGGGGTTTTCCCATGATGGGAATTCCGCCGCCGCTCTCCCCTCTTCCCACGGATGGCGGCGCTACGCCGCGTCGCTGATGGCCAGCGCTGGGCGCCATGCCTCACGACACGTGTGGAAGCCCATGGCGTGGCCCATGATGTTTCATCGCGATTCGCTATCTTCGTCGGGGATCTGCGATTCCCATCGCGATTTGTCCTCCCTGGTGCCGTATCTTTTCACGACGGTGTGCTTGGGTGTCTTCGAGGCCTGGCCGATGTGTCTGTCAGCGCCACCGGAATTGAGATAACTCAGTGGTGGCGCTCCGCCGTTTCGTTCATCTTCCTCGATGGGCTTTGGTTTCGAACCACTCACAGCAAGGGGTTGCATCTCCGTGCGCTTCCCCTTCCTGCTCATGTTTGCTCACGGTAGCGAGTCACCCGAACGCGGTGCATGTAGGCGGTGACTGACGCCTGTGCAACCGGCCAAGCCATCGCGTCGCGTTGTCTCGTTTTGGTTCCCCTGTTCTTCGATCTGAAATCTGGACAGTTTCATGTTTTTGGTTTTGCTCGATTAATTGGGACTAAACAATTTGGGTTAATTTGATGTTGATTCAATGGTTGATGACACAGATTAATCTAAAATTGAACGATTTGGGTGTTGTTTTTCGGATTGGATCTGATACAGAATGGGTGATGATGTACGAGGGCTGTTTTGCAAATTCATTTTGTGACAGGCCCTCCCGTGAAAATTTTAAAAATTGTACCTGAGCCACCGTGAACAAGACGAAATAAATTAAATAATTTGGATTTTTATTATTAAATTTCTGAATTGAAATCGGTTGGACCAATAAATAATTAATTGAATTAATTGTTTTCTTTAATAAAATTGAAAAACTTTAATTGGAATTAAAGCTCGTTTTTCAAAATGATTTATTAAAACCCACTGTTAACTTGTTTAATCTGTTTAAATTAGTTAACCCGTTTTACAGTCCGCGTTCTAACTGTTTGGGTAGGCGGCACCCAATAACTGTCGGACCGTATTTATTGTTTGGGTAGACGGCGCCCATATAAGTGTTAGTCCGTGTAAAATTATGTTTGGGTAGGCGACGCCCAATGATTACTGCTGAACGTGTTGGTGTTTATGTTTTAGACTTACCCTCTGGTTTTTGACTTGAACTGAATAATTGTTATTTTTTTCCCTCTATTACCCGCAACATTATTTCTATTCCGATGTTGGTTATTGAAGGTTTTTCCTTCCGTTTTGCAAATAATAATTGTTATTTTTCGCTTAATGGTGATGTGTATGGAAATGCTCCTTTATCTAATGGTTTATATTTGTTGCATTGTGGACATAACATTCTTAATATACAAAACAAACGACTCAAACTTAGTAATCATGAAAACTCGACTTACTTGTGGCACTGTAGGCTTGGTCATTCAAATGAGAATAGGATAGCAAGCTTAAGAAAGTTAGACTACTTAACCCATTCAACTTTGAGTCTTATGGTAATTGTGAATCCTGCTCAAGGGCAAGATGATCAACAAACCCTTTTCTGGGAAAGGGGTTCGTGCCAAAGAAGTTCTAGAGTTGATCCACAGTGACGTTTGTGGACCACTGCCCACTCTAGCTAGGGGTCAATTCGGCTACTTCATTACTTTTACTGACGATTTCTCTAGATTCGGATACGTGTATCTAATGAAACACAAGTCCGAATAGTTTGAGAAATTCAAGGAGTACAAAGCTGAAGTAGAGAAACATCTTGGTAAGAGTATTAAGACTCTTCAATCAGATCGAGGAGGAGAATATCTTAGCCATGAATTCATTGATTATCTGAAGTTGCATGGAATCCAATCACAATGGACTCCTCCCGGTACACCCCAAATAAATGGAGTGTCCGAGAGGAGAAACCAAACCCTGTTAGACATGGTAAGGTCCATGATGAGTTTCTCCTCCCTTCCGACATTCTTATGGGGATACACACTTCAAACCTCAATCTACATTCTGAATATGATTCCATCCAAATCAGTTGAGCATACCCCATACGAGCTATGGCATGGCAAGAAACCAAATTTCTCTCACATTAGAACATGGGGTTGCCCCGCGTTTGTGAAGAAAATGCTCACTGATAAGTTGGATGCAAAAGGTGAAAAGGGTTATTTTGTGGGATATTCTAAGGAAACTAGAGGATATTATTTCTATCTACCTCAGAAACAAACAGTGATTGTTTCAAGGCAGGCTAAATTCCTAGAAGAAGACTACGTCTTCAAGGAACAAAGTCGTAAGACGATAGAACTTGAAGAAATTCAAGAACCACAACTTAACAAGGAGACTAATGTCTTGTCAAAGCAACATGACAAAGAATCAGTGGGAGCATTCAGCAGCTCACATGGTGGAAGTTTATCACTAAGTGATCCTCTTTCAGCCAGTGGGAGCGTAATTGGAGTTGCATTGCCCGAGCAACGGACTCCAAGTGGGCTGAATGAGAACAGTATAGTTCAAACTCTCGCCCAAGAGGCATCCGGAAGTGCTCAATAAACATCCGGAAGTGTCGCACTTGAGGCCTCCCCGGTCGACGATGAAATCGCTGCACCACAAAATTTTCATGATCAGAATGTGCAGTCTGAGCAACCACAACTCCGTAAGTCCACTAGAGTTCGTAATCCACCCACAAGATATTATGGCTTCCTCGTAGAGGAGCATGATGACGTGGAGATCCCTGATAAGGACGAACATAGAACTTACATTGAGGCAACATTAGATGTTGACTCAAAGAAGTGGCATGAAGCCATGAAATCCAAGATGGACTCGATGTACGTCAATCAAGTTTGGGACTTGTTTGAATTTCTGAAAGGGGTTAGACCCATAGGTTGCAAGTGGGTCTTCAAACGAAAGACCGATGCAAATGTCAAAGTACAAACCTACAAGGCTAGGTTGGTGGCGAAAGGTTACAGTCAACGCGAAGGCATTGACTATGACGAAACTTTCTCACCAGTTGCTAAGATCAAGTCCATTCGAATTTTACTTGCGATAGCAGCACATCTAGATTATGAGATTTGGCAGATGGATGTCAAAACAGCTTTCCTCAATGGCAACATTGATAAGGAAGTGTTTATGACTCAACCTGAAGGTTTCATATCAAAGCCAAAATCTAATCTCGTGTGCAAGCTTAAATGATCCATTTATGGATTGAAGCAAGCTTCCAGGAGTTCGAATATTCGATTTGATGAAGCTGTCAAATCATTTGACTTCGTCAGAAACTCGGAAGATCCGTGCGTCTATCGGAAATGTTGTGGGAAGAATATTGTGTTCATTGTTGTGTATGTCGATGACATACTCATTATGGGAAACAATATCCCGCTCATGTAGTCCGTGAAAGAATGGCTGTCAAGGACCTTCATGATGAAGGACCTTGGAGAAGCCTGCTACATCTTAGGGATCAAGATCCATAGGGATAGATCCAAGAGGATGTTGGGACTGACACAGTACACCTACGTAGATAAGGTGTTGAGGCGATTTGTGATGGAGAACTCTAAGAGAGGTTCTCTACCGATATGTCATGGGATAAAGCTGTCTAAGAAGGATTGTCCTTTTACAGAAGCTGACATCCAGCGCGTGAAGGATATACCATATGCATCTGCAATTGGATCCATCATGTACACCATGACTTGTACTAGGCCAGATGTGGCCTTCGCTGTCAGCACTACTGGTAGATACCAACAGAATCCGGGTGAACCCACTGGATTGTTGTCAATAACATTCTTAAGTACCTCAGAAGTACTAAAGATTGCTTTCTAGTCTACGGAGGTCAGTCAGAGCTAGTCGCGACCGGCTATGCTGACGCAAGTTTTCAATCCGATTGTGATTGTTACAAGTCACAGTCGGGCTATGTCATCGTTCTCAATGATGGGGCGGTTAGTTGGAATAGTTCCAAGCAAGATACTACCACTGATTCAACAACAGAAGCTGAGTACATTGCTGCGACGGAAGCTGCCAAAGAAGCTGTCTGGATAAAGCAGTTCTTAAATGAACTAGGGGTAGTTCCGAGTGCCAGCAGTCCAATAAAGTTGTATTGTGACAATACTGGTGCGGTTGCGCAAGCTAAGGAACCGAGATCCAATAACAGAAACAAGCATGTACCGAGGCGTTATCACTTGATAAGAGAGATAATCGCAAGAGGAGAGATAGAGTTAGAACGTGTCCCCACGGAAGATAACCTGGCTGATCCTTTCACCAAGGCTTTGAGTGTTCATGTACACGCTAGTCATTTTGATGGTCTAGGGGTTAAACATGTAGGTGATTGGCTCTAGTTCAAGTGGCAGATTGTTAGTGTTAGTGTCCTAGAGACAATCCTTTGTAAGGACATAATAATCAGATAATATTCAGTATTGGTTTAATATTATTATTTGTTTAATATTAAATGTATGGCGTTATACTCATTAGAATATTATGTTTTATTGTTTAAATTTATTCGTATATGTGTTCCCTTGAGTTACTGCTATCATTGAGTGAGTGAGAACTCAGATGACTTAAGCATGATTCTTAAATAGCCCCAATCGAGGATCATCAAGAAAGGGATATTGATGATACAATGGAGATTGGTGTGCGATCTGCATCATACTCTTAGAGAGTGTAGTAAGATCTCACTTACTACGAGATACTAGGTATCTCATGATGGATGCACAAATATCTTAGAGGGTATTGGTATACCCATTCGAGAAACCGTTTGATGTAGTTCCACTATATCTGTCTACGGGTGTCTCGGTTAGTGGGAGCGATGTGATACTCCTTTGACTTGAGGTTAATACGCACGACATGTATGGAGTGATGAACTTTGACCATGACTAATGCTTGCACCCTTCCATGGGTAGATACGGCTTGGATTGGGTTCATCACGAAGTGTATGTGCGTGGTAGTTGAGCAAAGAAAAGGATTCATTCCTCAAAGTGGATTTAGAGAGAATACTCATCTTCTCATCATAATTGGATCGAAGTCATTGGCCAATGCACGTCAACTTAGACTTTGTGACTAAGTGTGACAATAATGATCAATTAGTGATTTGAGATAAATTGATTAAGTTATTTGAATAGACACTTCATCATGTTCAAGACTAATCGAGTATTCGTGAATGAAAGGAAGAAATTGCAATTGCCCATGTTTCAGTTACAGGTACTTGCATGTTTCTCGCAACGTACCTCATGTTGGGATTATACTGGAAAGTATGCTTTTACTTTGTATAATCAAAACTAAATTTCCGACTTATTTACTGAAATAAATTGTTTATCACTGATGCTTTAAATATTATCGAATGTTACACATATTTACTGTATAACTGTTCAATAGATCGTACGTGTTACATTGTAGTTAATTTAGTGATACCAGATCACAGAAGATTAAATTAACAGTCCCTTGTAACTAAAAGTACGCCATTCACGACCTAGATGGAAATGAACAATCCATCGTGAAAGGTTGAAGTGTAAAGCTCAGATTGGCTTGTCTTGACCAAGAGATTACACTAGTGCATGACTGATGCACTGAATAGGACCTACATGAGGACAAATTCTTTAGAACTGAACAAGGAAGAATTAGACCTCAGTGGTTCGTTATTTCTTAATCTTCGTTCCTTAAATAGGATCACGTGTGATTGGTAACTATTGCTTTGACTTATCATGGGTAGAGAATCAACGAGATTCAATACTTTTTATCTTAGGCAATATTATTGGTCACATGTGATTGCTAAGATTTAATACGGAGAATCGTGTGCAAAACGCTTTGTTCGATTTGCCCCTTGGGAGGTTCATAAGCTTTATCATACAAAATCTTGCAAGTGGAATTAGTTTTCGGTATGGATAATAATGTTGAACCGTTCCTTGACCAGGACAAAAGATATTAATTAACGGAAAGCTATTTCAGTGGCTTGAATTAATTAATGGGCTAGATAATCTTAAACACGGAAAATAATAACCGGGAGCCATATTGACCGTAATATGGGTTAAGATGGATAGTCTTGATATTAATAATGTAGTGGGATTAATTAATATTTATGGGCTTGAATAATATTGTGGCTCAATATTGATAATTCAAAATCTATTGGAAGGTCCAATCTTAATTCTCCTAAAGGCCCCGAAAGTAATTCCAACATATAGTCCAATAACCTGAAAAAAGGTGTTTAAAATAAAATAAATATTGTTGCTTATTTTTCCTAATTATTTTCAAAATTTATAGATAAAAGGGAGAAAAGATTTTCTTTGAATTTTGTTATGGAATGAAGATATGTATTCTTGGAATACAAGATTATCTCATTAAATTCAAAAATCTCCCACTTGGTTATTTATAAGGAAAATTTCGATTTTTTTTTTTAAAGATAAAGGGCAAGAAAGATTTTCTTGATTTTCTTGAAAAAAAGATATTATGGTAGATATGTATTTCATGAAATACAAGAATATCTCATAAATTCAAGAAGATCCAAATCTTGGATTCTTGCCTATTATTTTCAAAAATATCCCATAACAAAAGAGTAGGTGGGATTTTGTGGAATATTATAATTATGGGAAAAAAAAAATATAGGAGATATATTCAAGATTTCTTGGAGATCGAAAAAGATTTTCCCACATTGTTTTTTTTACAATTTTTCGACCACCTATGCTCTATAAATAGGGGATGACTCTTTCATTCCCAAGACAAATTTCATGTCTTTGAAAAAATTAGTAAATCCACAAAAAGGTGGTGCAACATAATTTATTTTTCTTTTTGTTAATTGTTCATGTGTCCTACCACCGGATAATCGAACAAGGATTAAGGGAATACTTGGAAAGTTCTTTTGGTTAGTCTAATCGCATGCATCACCGTCATCCCAAAAAAGATTACGTATGTAAACTCGTAGATTTCGCATCGTCGTAGGGATTTACGTGAATTAATTATATGCATGATTTGTTGTTAGATTATTATTTGAATTAATATAGGATTAATTCATGCTAGTAATAATTATAAGAATTAAATTTGTATTTAAATATTCACCCCGAATAGATCTGTGCAACTTATTCCCCAACACCTCATATATTGAGAATGTCTTATTTATTGACTAGGGTTCAATTAAGCATTAGTTTAGTTTAACTAATCGCTTGGTATATGAGGCCTATGGAATCACACAACAAGTAGTTCCTTTTATGGATTACAGTTGGTTGATTAAATGTTAAATTGGATTTAATATTTAATTTATGGAGAAGTAATTAATAACAGATTAATTTGAAATTAATTATTATTAATATTTAATATTTAATTAAATTGGATTTAATTAAATAAGAATTCCTAATAATTATATTTGGAATATAATTGTAGGATTTAATGCATATGGAAATAAATCGTAGAGATTTTCATAAAGGCGTTTAAATTAAATAGAGATTTATATTTAGGAATTAAATTAAAAGGAATGAATTTAATTCAAGAATAGGGATTTTATTTCCCTAATTGGGCTAACTTAGGGTTTAAAATTTGGCCCCCTATATATATCTGTTCTGAGGAATTCACAAACAACGTTCTTTCATATTTTCTCCATAAGATCTAGAGTTTGGATTTTCCAAGTCCATCTCGATTCAACGCCTTGAAATCCACGCAAAGTCTATAATCGGAGATTACGTGGACACCGTAGTAGAGAAAAATCTGCGCTCAACCCATTTGTAAGATTTCTCCGTTATGATTATTGTGTCAGATGCAATTAAATTGTTCAGTGTTTGTGAACCTTTATTTCCGCTGCGCATGTAATTACGTGTTTTACGTGCCTCTATTATCCAACAAAAAGGGACCCAAAATCGCATAGTGTAAGTTGCACTAAACCAAAACAGGAAAAGGCAACAAACAAGCAGCAGGTACTGGCGCGTGCAGGCGAGTCGCCGCCGCCGCTGGGCTCGCGCGGGCGACTCGCCGCTGCAACTGATTCAGAAACACGTACAAGCATCCATCACACCTCGTCTCAAAATGAATTGGAGACGAGAGTTGCAAATCGAGAGCGAGACGGCAGAAATGGCATGGAGTTCGCGAATCGAAGCGAGTCAAAACGACACTCGAGCGAAATGGTTCAGAAAAACTCAGCGATGTAGCCTCGCGGTGGCTTGCCGTCGCGAGGTTCGTCCAAGTAGGTGCTTGCCCAATCGAATTATCACACAAAACGAGGACACCGCCGTCTATATCGAAGGACACAGGGCAACACCACCACCCGAGGGAGAGGCGATTCGGGTTGTGCCGTTGCGGATCTAATCTGCTCGATTTCAGGCCGACGCAGCGTCGCGAAGCCAACGCGAGTTACGCGGCTTCGCCGCCGACTCATGTGTGGTCATGGATGCACGCAAGGACGAAAAGGAGACAGCGCCAGAGCGAGATGGTGGTGGCGGATGGGTTTTCCCAGAAAACCCGAATCTGGGTGAAGGAGACGAAGTGGCAAAAAACCAAAATAAGGGAATTGGGGATTTTAATCAAATAAGCATACAGCCCCAAAACCAAACACAAATTTGGTGCGGTTTGGTCAAACTGATCAGCCACACCATAAGTTTTATAAAAAAAAAATTATAAAACCAATTCAATTAGCAATTAATCAAGAGCCTGGAGCTCTGATACCACTGTTGGAATTTAGAGACACGTAAACACGTAATACATGCGCAGCAAAAATAAACAGTTCACCAACAACGAACACGTAATTGCATAATTGAATACGTATAAACATAAAGAGAAATCTTACAGTAAATCGTACTCATATTTCTCTACTATGGTATCCACGTAATCCCCAATCATGGACTTGCACAGATTGCCAGTGTTGAATCCCGAGATGAATTTGCTAGGAAAATTCTAACTCTAGATCTTATGGAGAGAATAATGAATTAACGTTTTTTGTGAATTCTCAAGAGCTCATATATATAGGGAAGGCCCAGCTTAAATCTTAAGATAACCAGATTAGGAAATAAAATCCCTAATCTTATAAAATAAATCTCTTAGATTTATTTCCCATATATAAAATCTCTACGGATTTAATTCCCCATGTATATCAAATCTCTACGGATTTGATTCCATATATATTAAATCCTATAATAATATTTCATATATTATTATTGGTCCTATTTAATTAAATCCAATTTAATTAAACATTAATAATAATTAATTTCAAATTAATATATTATTAATTAATTCTCCATAAATTAAATATTAAATTTAATTTAACATTTAATCAACCAACTATAATCTGTAAAAGGGAACTACTTGTTGTGTGACCCATAGGCCCTCATATATCGAGCGATTAGTCAAATTAACGGTCTTAATTGAACCCTAGATAATAAATCAGACATTCTCAATATATGAGGTACGTTGCGAGAAATGTGCAACTACCTATAACTGAAACATGGGCTATTACGATTTCCTCCTTTCATTCGCGAATACTCGATTAAGTCTTGAACATGATGAAGTGTCTATTAAAATAACTTAATCATATTATCTCTAACCACTAATTGATCATGTATGTCACACTTAGCCACAAAGTCTAAGTTGACGTGCATCGGCCGATGACTTTGATCCAATTATGATGAGAAGATGAGTATTCTCTCTAAATCCACATTGAGGAATGAATCCTATTATTGGCTCAACTACCACGCACATGCACTTCGTGATGAACCCAATCCAAGTCATATCTACCCATAGACGGGTGCAAGCGTCGGTCATGGTCAAAGTTCATCACTCCACACATGTCGTGCGTATTGACCTCAAGTCAAAGGAGTATCGCATCGCTCCCACTAACCGAGACACAGTAGACACATATTGTGGACTTACATCAAACGGTTTCTTGTATGGGTATACCAATACCCTCTAAGGTATTTGTGCATCCATCATGAGATACCTAGTATCTCGTAGTAAGTGAGATCTTACTACACTCTCTAAGAGTATGATGCAGATCGCACATCAATCTCAATTGCATCATCAATATCTCATTCTTGATGATCCTTGATCGGGGCTATTTGAGAATCATGCTTAAGTCATCTAAGTTCTGACAACCTCAATGACAACAATGACTCATGGGAACACTTGCATGAATAAATGCAAACAATCAAACATAATATTCAAACAGGTGTATTGTCATACATTAATATGAAATGAACTATAATATTAAATCAAACTGAATATCATCGAGTATTTTGATCAACATCGTCCTTATTATCTTCAATGTCATCAGTATTTCTGGATACTTCTATCAAATCTGATACATTATCTTCAACAATTTTACTTACAAGTTCATCAAATACCGCATTAACAGATTCTTGCATTGTATCAGTTCTCAAGTTATAGATTATATATGTTTTGCTATTCTTAGAATATCCTAAGAAAAATCATTTATCACTCTTAGAATCAAACTTGTGCAACTGATCTCTATCATTCAAGATATAACAAACACAACCAAACACATGAAAGTATTTCAAATTTGGTTTCTTGTTATTCAGAATCTCATAGGGAGTGCAATTACTACCAAAACGAATATACACTCTATTCACAATGTGACAAGCAGTATTTAAAGCTTCAGCCCATAATTTCTTAGAAAGACTTTTTGAGGTTATCATAACTCTTGCCATTTCTTGCAAAGTTCTATTCTTTCTTTCAGCAATCCAATTTTGTTGAGGAGTTTTAGGTGAAGAAAACTCTTGCAAAATACCTTTCTTTTCACAAAAATTAGTAAACAAACTGTTTTCAAATTCTCTTCCATGATCAGATCTTATCCTACTGATCTTTAAACATAAAACAGTTTTAAACCTTTTGTAAAAAAATTTGAACTCAGAAAAGGTATATCTAGAAAAATCATCTACAAGAACATAGGAATACCTCTTTCCACCTAAACTTTCAGTTTCCATAGGACTCATTACATCCATATGAATCAACTCACAACACATGTTTGTTGTACATGCTGACAACATTTGATGTGTTGTCCTTACTTGCTTACCTTTCTGGCATGGTCCACAGATTTTTCCTTTTTCAAAGTTAAGATCAGGTAAACCAACAACAGCACCTAGCCTATGCAATTTCTGAATACTTCTGTAATTAGCATGACCAAGTTTTTGATGCCACAAAATAATATCATATGCTTTAGCACTTTTACAAGTATGGTTTGAACCAATCAAATATCAATTATCAGCAGATCTATTGTCAGTCATTAAGCATTAATCATTCTTATCAAACACATATTGATGATGCAATTGAGATTGGTGTGCGATCTGCATCATACTCTTAGAGAGTGTAGTAAGATCTCACTTACTACGAGATACTAGGTATCTCATGATGGATGCACATATACCTTAGGCGGTATTGGTATACTCATTCGAAAAATCGTTTGATGTAGTTCCACTATATGTGTCTACGGGTGTCTCGGTTAGTGGGAGCGATGTGATACTCCTTTAACTTGAGGTCAATACGCAGGATATGTGTGGAGTGATGAACTTTGACCATGATCGATGCTTGCACCCTTCCATGGGTAGATATGGCTTGGATTGAGTTCATAACGAAGTGCATGTGCGTGGTAGTTGAGCCAAGAATATGATTCATTCCTCAAAGTGGATTTAGAGAGAATACTCATCTTCTCATCATAATTGGATTAAAGTCATTGGTCAACGCACGTCAACTTGGACTTTGTGGCCAAGTGTGACATAAGTGATCAATTAGTGATTAGAGATAATATGATTAAGTTATTTGAATAGACACTTTATCATGTTCAAGACTAATCGAGTATTCATGAATGAAAGGAAGATATTGCAATAGCCGATGTTATAATTACAGGTAGTTGCATTTTTCTCGCAATGAACCTCATATATTGAGAATGTCTGATTTATTGTCTAGGGTTCAATTAAGACCGTTTATTTGACTAATCGCTCAATATATGAGGGCCTATGAGTCACACAACAAGTACTAATATGGGCCAGAACAAAAAAATTGTTTATATTAATAGTTGCACTTCGTTTTTATTTTTAAAGTAAGAATGTGATATTACAATTTCAAATTTTGATTTTCATACCATAGTTCTCACCTCTTCTTTTTCGTGTCCAATGACATGCTATTAAGTCATTTCCTAGTTATATGACCAAAACAAAAAAATTGTTTATATTAATAGTTGCACAGTTCATAATAAATAAGTTGCAATTTTAATCTAATAAGTTGCACGATTTTAAGATGCATTGTGAATGCACAATGCACCTGGATGCATACAAGACTTAGCCTAATATCATACCTTTCAATTATCACAATTAGTATATCTTTTGTAATATAAGTCATACTCATCAATTATCACTATTAATACATTTTTTATAGCATATAATTAATAACCTTCAGTTATCACAACTAATTCTCTTTTGTAATATAAGTCAAACATTTTAATTATATATGACCTTTTGGAACCCACGGATATGCACACCCGTGTGTGAAACATTTTCACTGCTCTCTCTATTTCAAATAAGGTATATATGCTTTAAAATTTGTTAGTAAAATTAAGAATGAGGACATGATGACTGATATGTCATTCATTAATTACCTTTATTAATTAAATAATAAAGATAAGTTTAAAATTATGAGAGATTTTTGGAATTGAAATAGGAATTGTTGGAAGAAAAAATGTGTAAATTTTCTTCAAATCAAATAATTTGAAGCAAGAATACCTTCCTAATCCTAAAGACTCACTTATTTTGAAAATATAAGGAAAATTTGATTAATGATGTAATACCTTGTTACATGTCATCTGAATACGGTCCTTTTCAGGCCCTCCTTCCATGCAAAGTAAGTGCACTTCTTTTTCGAAGAGAAAACAATGCTGAAGCTGCAATCTATGTCCTAAAAAAAAGTCTTTCTTGATGCCATCGCAGTGGCTGTAACATCCGAAAGTGCTTTAAGGCGAATGGTCAGTAAGGTCAGAGAAAGTCTTCCTGCTGCACTCCTTTAGTTTGTTTTTCAATGCCTTGAGATTAGCAGTCAGCCTATACATAGATTGACCCTATCTTGGGTCTTTTTGCCTATCCTTAATAGCCTATCCCACATTGAATCGACAACACATACTGTTCCTGTATCTAAAAGAATATTTTCGGCTTATTGGTCCGACATTTTTCTTTGAACTAGTTCTTATCTTACTCTTACACAGTCACCTGTCATTTAAAGGAAGGGGATTCCCGAATCCATTCCATTGTGGGACACAGAAAGAATAGATTCAGGTACTGGGCTCCTCAATTGAGTGGGAGACCCAGATTCAACTCCCTTTGGGAACGAATTGGAGTGTGGGAGTTATAAGGTGGCTTGGTGAATTTGTGGAGTGTTTAGGTGCTTGGTGTACTAACTACTAACAACTAACTTTGTCCGATAAAAAAAACAAAGAGTAGATATCTTTTGAATTCGTGTTCACTGTGAACTTTATCACTATTATTTATAAATACTATCACCATTATATTTATGCACTATCATTATTTTAAAAACAAAGTATTTTAAATAATAATAGTGCATAAATATATTAGTGACAGTGTCTATGCATAACAATAATAGTACGTATACATAGGGAAAAATATTTTTTTAGGACAATAAGTTAGGTGGGATTGTATTTTAAGGACAATAATTTTATGAATTTAGAAATGTGGGACAATATGTCTTAAATGTATAAATATAAGACAATATTTTTTAAAATTTGTAAATGTAGGACAATCGAACCCGAGTAAACCCAAATCGGGCTGAAATGTCACATGAGATTTGGGCTTTTTCGGGCTCAATTGTCCTACATTTACAGGATTTTAAAACATATTGTCTTATATATATAAATTTTAAAACATATCATCCTACATTTCCAAGTCCGTAAAATTATTGTTCTTAAAACACAACCCCCTAAGTTAATATCCTAAAAAAATTCCCCATATACGTAACATTGATATTTGAATAAATAATGTTCACCGTGAATTCAGTTGCAGCTTTTGATACGTGCAAGAAATGTTATGAAGAATGCGATGGTGAACCAAAATGGGTAACTCACTGGCGGATGTACAAGTAGACAAGACATGAAAAATGTCTTGCCTCAATTTTCATTTAAGTATCATATATATTTTTTAATTATTATATATATGGAATTAAAAAGTTAAACAAAATTGTCCACTAGTTTTCTTTATAACTTTTCATGTACAAGCATTTGTTTATTTGGTCTCCTAAAGTTGGGACTTAATAAGCAAATTTCAAGATACACTAGAAAAAACTGTTAATTACCGATGGATTTTCGTCGGTAAATTAGTTACCGACGAATTATCGACGACTCATTTTCCGTCTTTAAAAACCTCATCACAATTTACCGACGGATCGAAACCATCACTAAAAGTTGTTAAAAAAATTCAAAATAAAAAATTGATAATAATTCGCAACCACTTGGATTCAAACCGAAGATGATTGATGCAAGCCAAAGTACACAGCCACCCAGACACTCACTTGTTTTGTTTATATTCTTGACCACAATATTAATATTAATATTTGTATTTTATTTTCAATTTTTTACTTTTTTCAATATTTTCTTTAGTTTTATAAATTCTTTTTATTAAATCCGTCGGTAATTACCTACGAAAATATTTCCATCATTAATTTTGTAATTTTTATTTTTTTTATATTTTAAAAATTCGTCGGAAATGCCATCGGTAATTTCCGACAGAAATATGTTCATCGGTAATTTTGTAATTATTTTTTTATTTTTGCTATTCATCGGAATCCGTCGGTAATGTAATTGAAAATTTATTTTTTAAAATTCATCGGAAATAGTGCCGTTAATTACCGATGGAAATATATTCGTCGGTAATTTCGTAGTAATGTATTATTTTTTAGTTATCCATCATAAATCCATCGGTAATTGTGACGAATTTACTCATCAGTATTCAACAGGTTTTTTGTAGTGATAATGCCTACTTATATATAAATTGGAACGGACTTTGAGGTTTTGTTTTGGTTATAATGTTATTAACTATTGATTGGAGTTTTTTATTTTATTAGTGGATTTTTTTTATTGCCGGGGGGGCGCATAGACCATTTTTACATTTTTAATTGTTTAGATGTATTTTTTCTTTCTCACTCTCTGTTGTCCTTCTTTTCATTTCTCTTTTAAAATATTTGCACCAATCTAACATCTTTATTTTTCTGTTGCAAGTTGCGTCTCCCACTCTCACTCACAATTTACAAACCGACAATGTCAATATGAATTTTTAAAATTTTTATATTATATTACGTATAATTTTTTTTTCCAATTTAATATAGAAAAAATTACTCAAAAGTACTATTTATAAATAAGTCTTACTCTAAGGTGCATAAATTTCTAAGTATTACTCTAAAGTGTCATTTATACTAATTTTGCCTTCAATTTAATTTTCTTTTTCTTTCAAAATTAAAACTAAAAAATGGCCCCCCATTCAACAAATAATCTCACCCCACCATTTCATTATTTTCAAAAAATCTTCCCACCCCACCCACTCGCCCGAACCCTACATCTCCCCTCATCCGCCGCATAAGTGACCATTCAAAAATATCATCTGCAATCTTTCTTTCTTATGCGGCGGATCCCACCCCCTAATTTTGTCCCCACAAACCTACTGCCCGCATCCCCACAAACCCTTGGAGCCGCTGTCCATGTCCTAGACGGTGGAGATGTGAAAGAGTCGCCCCCAAGACTTCGCCTTGAGAGGTAGGTGAGAAGACGGATGGAGCCAGATCTGTGCTGTGTGGCGGTGGTTTGGCAGTGGCGGTGTCGGTGACCCATTCGCTACAGAAGCGGTGGAGTAAGGATGCTGGAGCAGCAGCGGTTTGGGGGGTCCGGAAGGTTCGTCGATCTAGGGTTTTTTTTTCTTGTAGATCTGTTGGTGGTGGTGGTGGTGGTTGGGACAGACGGATCTGGTGGTGGTGATGAATGGATTTTTTGTTTTTTTCTTGTAATTTTTCTGTAATTTTTTTTATGGAAAGGGCACTTTTTATCGTTGTAGATATATTTTAATGTTTGAGCACATTTAAGATGGTATTATTTTGATTTTTTGGGGGCCGGCTGCTGTAATGTAGGGTGTGCAGAATTTTCTATGCGTTTGTAGAATTTTTTTTTACGGGTTTGCAGAATTATTTACTGGTGTGCATAATTTATATTTTTTAAAATATAAAAGATAGATGATTAAAAAGAAATGGGGGTGTGTAAATTTTTTTTGGTTGTACATAATTTTTTTGGACTAATATTTTATTATTTAAAGAAATTAATTAAATAAAAGGACTTGAGATTTAAAAAAATTGGGACGTGCGGAATTTTTAAATAAAAGGATAGACGATTAAAAAATAATTAGGGTGTGCATAATTTTTTACTAGTTGGCAAAATTGTGAGGTGTGCAGAATTTTAAATAAAATGACAGATAATTAAAACAAATGGGTGTGCAAAAATTTTTATGGGTGTGCAAAATTTTTAAATAAAATGACAGATGATTAAAAAATATTCGGACGTGTGCAAATTTTTTGGCTAATATTAAAACATTAATTAAATAAAATTTAAGATAATTAAAAAAATTAGTAAAATTTAAAATCTGAAATATGCAAATTAAATCTGAAATCTGAAATATGTAAATTAAAAAGTTCAGTAAAATCCAAACTTTGAAATCTACAATTTAAAAAATTTTAAATTGCAAAATTATTAAAAATATATGGGGTGCAGAAAAGTCAGATTTTAAATCTACACATGGACTCATTTTTGTTGTTGGAGCATTTTAGGACATTTAAGTATTTCCTACCTATTTTTTGAACCTATGAGCAAGAGTTAAAAAGGCTGGTACTTAAGGGTAAAAGCTTTCTATAAATTGCACCCCATTGTAATTGGCCCCTAAAAATTCTAGGATCTGCCCTGTAGTGATTGGGGTCTTCTATTCTATTAACAGTATAATTCAAGGGGTGGGACCAATTTAGGGAGGTATATTTTCCTTGTGGCAATAAATATTGTTGTTAGTCTGTATTACGTGGACTTTGATGTGGCTTTATTATTAATTGACTAACAAACAAGATATAGGATATGACGAACACGGATTGGTAAGCATAACACATGTCGAACACGGATTGTAGGTAATTTAAAGAGCTAATATGGAGGTGCTTAGTGGGAGAATTGTGAACATTTTTATTGACCTCTGGGGGTCTATTTATACTGATTTGGCAAGCATGTGGTGTGTTTTTTACAAGATAAGAATATACAAGATTGTGAAACGTATCCCGTGGGACTCTCCTGGCTGACATCTTTCTTTGCTTGTGCTTGAAGTCTTCGACTTGTCATTCAAGTGCTATGTGCCTAGCACGTTGTCCGCCTTCGTGGTCAGGTGGTTGTATTGGGCTCCTGGGTAATATGTGTTCGCTCTCCTGGTCGAACACACCTTCATCCTCGCGGGCACCTTGTCCATTTCGTGTTCGCCCAAAGTGGAGAGCACGGGTGCTGCCTTTGCTGGGCTTCCTATGGCCTTATTTCGTGCTCGCCTGGTGGGTGAGCGAGTGGGCACGCGTATGTCTTGGTCGACTCCATGGTCTAGCTGTGCTCCTCCCTTGTTAGGGAACCTGTGTTCTCTCCTGGCGGAGTTGGCGGTTGGGAGTCTCGGCTGCTCTGATGATCTGTCTAAGGATTCAGGTTGGAACACATCAGGATCTTCTTGGGGCTCTTGAAATGACTGGAGCAAGTTCAATTCAGATACTACCACAATAGATATCGTGTTCGCTCCATGCTTGGCGGTCATGTGTCTGTCCTCGGGCCCCTGTCGTGACCCTTCTCTTGTGCTAGCCCAACGGGGCGAGCACGGGTCTTGTTCCGGCCAAACCCTTGTTGATGTTGGTGTGATCGTCCCTGGTGTGGCCGTGTTCATCCAAACTGGCGTAGCCCTTGTTTGTCTAAACTGGTGTGACACGTGTTCGTCCGAAATGGCGTGGTCCGTGCTCGCCCGAACTGGCATGGCCCGTGTTCGTCCGAGCTGGCGTGGCCCGTGTTCGTCCGAGCTGGTGTGGCCTGTGTTCATCCGAATTGGCGTGCCCCGTGTTCGTTCAAATTGGCGTGGTCCGTGTTCGTCCGAACTGGTTTTGCCCATGTTCGTCCAAACTAGCGTGGCCCATGTTCGTCCGGACTGGTGGCCACGGAGGATGCTCGCTGAGCTGGCGAGCACAGCTGGAAAGTAGGGGTCGTCTTGATTATGTATTGGTCCACGTGTTCATTTGGCAGACACGTGGCAAGTGGTCTTTTACCGATAACTGATAGGTAACAATAAATATTAAACCAATAATTTTTTTGGGCTCAAATATAGGCCTTTTTTATGGGTTCATGTATATAGTACTATTGTCATGGTTCATAGGAGTATTACTCGAGAATTAATGGGTGCCAACGATTACAGGTTAGCGAGCTAGGTAGGGATAATAATTGTTTAGGCACTAATTTATTGAGGTGGTAAAATTAGGACATTTTTTTAGTGATTTCACATTGAGAATAATATTTTTTAAATTTCGTTAACTTGAGTCAATTTTGGTCCGAAATGCCTCTTTATCCAGGCTTAAATCTCACGTTCTCTTTACTTGTGCGCTCGAAATAATACTCGACTTATTTGTCCTCCAATATTCTAAAAGACAATTTTTTTTGTGAATTCGAGTTCACGTTTTTTAGTATCACTGTTATATACAAAAAAATTCACTGTTATACATAAAAATTATCAGTGTTATGCACAAAACAATCACTATTTAGAAAGTGCTTTATATTTCTAAGTAGTAAAAATTTATGTGCATAACAATGATAAATTTTACCAATAACAGTGATAGAGTTTATCCATAGATCTTGTTCACAGGAGTGTTACTCTATCTAAAAACAATGTAATCCAAAATTTCAATAAATTTAACATTAATTAGTAAATTAAATAAATAAAATTAAAATAAACAAATAAAATGTCAAATGTTTACAAAATAAGATTCAATTTATTTTATAATACAGTTAAATTTTAATATGATTTCATTAAAATAATTATTAAATCTATTTTTTTACCAAATACTCCTCCATCCCGGAATACTAGCACAATATGATGACAACACAAAATAAGAATGTGTAGTAATTAGTATGGTTTTGAGGGGTAATTTTGTAAACCTTGAAAGAATTTCGTCTCATCTAAAAGTCCAAGCTTATAGAGAGGTGTGTAATTAATTCATTTATTTAATTTTTCTAATATTTTATATATGAAGTAAAGGAATGAATTGAATTGTGTATATGTGTGGGCCCAAAAATAATCATTTTATGTAAAATTGTGAATATTGTGAGGATAAAATTTTTGGAGGGTTTTCTATTTTTGGGGTGTGCAAATAATTGTGGGACGTTGAAATAAGGAAAGTGTGCAAGTTATTATGGGATAGAGGGAGCAAAATTTAATTAGAATTTAAACAATGCCAAATAATTACTAAATCTTATTTTTTAATTTTTTTTAATATAAAACTAAAATCAGGTTTTAGCAAAGCTAATTTTTTTTTGACTCGGAATGTCAAATAAATGAATTCTAAAAAAAGTCTGCGTACAATACCATTGATGAGAACCGCGATTTGGGAACACGATAAATTCATCGCCGTAGTGCAGGTTAGCAGGAGAACGAATAAAAAACACGATAAAATCGACGCTCTGGCTTAGGCCACCAGGAGAACGATTGATTTTGAAAACATTGCCAAAGAAAAAATAATATCATTTCTTGATGAAAAAGAGAAAAACATTCACAACATATTTAAAGGAAAAATAGGACAAAAAATCTACCCTGGTGGACCAAATCAAACTAAATCTAGAAGATATCATAAAATAAAAAGAAATAACCAAAGATAAAATAATAAAACAGTAAATCTTGGACAACCTTGCATATCGTGCCAATTTTGAAGATCTTGTCAAATCTTGCCAAACTTCTTGCCAACTTCTATTGGGCTTGGCCTTGGGTCTCGCTCGCCTTGCCTGATTATACTGATTCTTGAGCCCAAAACCCCTCGTTCGCATCATTCTCAACCCCTTCAAGATCGTCCTTGTCCTCAAGGACCAAATTTCGGAAACACTCTCTCATCGAGCCTAAATGATTCCACGTTGCTTCCTCCCAATTTTTCGGATTCAAATTACACATAACAAAAATTGCTTCCCTTCATCTAATCGCCTACTACTTGCCACCAAAATAATTGAGCTCAAAATTCTCAATTGTTCGGGTGTGGCTAAAAACCTTCAGGCGATAGTGTGGATCTTTCATAGTACTGCCAACAACATTACTACCATTAATTATAAAATAATAATTATTATTATGGGAGCCAAAACCTTTATCATCATCGAGACGTGCTTTGTCCCATGCCATAGTAAGACCCCAAAAATTTGTATCGTAATCATCTTCCTTATTAAATAATTGGCAAGGATCGTCTTCGGGATTGGTGTTATAAACGAGAAACACGGAATCATTTACGGGCTGCTCTTTCTCCTCATCATAAATAGCAGACCCATCATAAAATGGGAACCCACTAACTTTATCCAACCCATCAAAAAAAATAAAAGGCTCATAATCCTTCTTCAAATTAAATTCAGGCCCAATATCATCCTTATTCACATTAAATTCAGGCTCATTGTGTCCGATCTCCCAAGATCCAAATTGGCCATCAATAGAATTGCAAAATGGAGGCCCAGTATGCATAACCTTTACAAAATCAAATAAAGGCCCAAATTGAATATTGTCCAACAACGAAGGCCTATATGCATTTAAGGCTGCAGAATGAAGATTGTTGGCTTCGTCTTCAGCAGCAAGCGGCACAACGGCGCTGCTCCTCGGCGCACAGTGAGTCACCACTGCAGTTCCTCCACACGACGGGGTAAGGTGGTGGATCACTGTATGCGATGGCTTGTCGTATGGTGGAGGGCCGCAACGCTGGTCTGTTGGCTGTGATCGGTGCGACGACGGTGGTGGGTTGCGCTGATGGTATGATAGAGGCTGTCTTCAGTGACGGATCCAAAAAATTTAAACAGTTTATGCACAATTATAATAGTACAAAAAGAAAAAAAAAACAGAATGCAAAACACGTCCTAAAAACACAAAAATTGTAAACAAACATGAGACGGATCGCAAACAAACACAAATAATCACCCACCCTTTCTAAAATGTAAGTGTTAAAGCGTCATTCTAAGTTATACTCCGTCTCACTGTGGGGTTGTCTTATGCTTCTCCCTAAAAATAATTACAAACAAAAAATAAACAATCGAAATTTGAAAATATATAATATTAAAGAGAGTGAGTCTCCTGCGCACTAGGTGCGTGGTGCAAAGAAACATAAAATTTATTATACTAAAAATACAACATGTGTTTGTAAAATAAATTGCAAATTTCAATGTAACAAATTGTATGTTCCAGTGCAATAAATTGTATTCTCTAAAATACATTATAGAGTGCACCGTGCCCTTAATGAATACAAGACATAACATATTAAAAATTACAAACTAAAATGAAATATATTTTTTATAACTCAAAAATAAAACATATACTAAATACACTATATATATGAGTAATTATTTAGCCAAAAAAGAGGGTATGAAAATGTGTGTCCGTCACAGGCTGTCTTCTCCGGTGAAGACAAGGACCGGTGTGAGGATTTTTCTGAAGAATAATCAGAAATAGATCCCTTCTTTCGGCGGAGCAATTTCCCCAGTTTCCCCATCTTGCGCTCCATCTTGGACAGGGAAGCCACAATTGAGTCCAGCTTTTCTTTCGCGTTCGTCACCTGAATCTCCAGCAGATCAAGTCTTCTCTCTAACTCAATCTGTTCACGGTCCGTTGCTGACATGGTAGTAGAATTTCGATCGCGAGTCTTGAATACTCTCAATGAAATCACCAATTTAATGAGAACCGCGATTTGGGAACACGATAAATTCATCGCCCTAGCGCAGGCTAGCAGGAGAACAAATAGAAAACACGATAAAATCGACGCCCTGACTTAGGCCAGCAGGAGAACAATTGGTTTTGACAATATTGCCAAAGAAAAAATAATATTATTCCTTGATGAAAAAGAAAAAAAACGTTCACAATATATTTAAAGGAAAAACAGGACCATAAATCTACCCTAAAGGACCAAATCAAACTAAGATATCCTAAAATAAAAAGAAATAACCAAAACTAAAATAATAAAGTAGTAAATCTAGGACGATCTTTCATATCTTGCCAATCATGAAGATCTTGTCAAATCTTCGCCTAGCCCGATTATACACATTCTTGAGCCCAAAAACCCTCTTTGGCATCAACTATCGTCCACACGAAAGAGAGACTAACATACTGTTGGGAGATGAATTTAATAAAGAAGTTTTGATTAGATCCCAAAAACCCCTGAGTATGACATGTTCAGGATAATCTTGATAGTCTGAGTCAGGTTTCAGCATAGATTGTTCAGGAAGATATCTGCACAATGTATAGTTAGCAGATATAGATCAAGTTAGATCTTGAAGTTACTGAAGAACTCAGAAGGTACTGAGTAACTAAAGAATCAGTAGAACTGAATGTTCAAAAAGGTACTGAAGATGCTGAAGAAATGAAGACTCAGATATTACTGAAGACTCAGTAAGTTGCTGAAGACACTGAAGACTCAGTAAGTTGCTGAAGACACTGAAGACTCAGTAGTTCAGTAAGATACTGAATACTCAGTATAACCTAAATGTTCAGAGGCACTGAATAATATCTATCTGAAGACTACAAAACTGAGAAAAACGCACATGATCAGAAAAGTAGATATTGCCCAAAATATTCTAGTGTAGACAAAAGGAACTAAGTCTAAGTGTTGTTTAAGGTTGTCTCATTCAGAGAGATTGACCAAAAAGAGCCGTTTTATTTGTCTACATTCACTGAAGACAAGAACCAATCAGAGGAAGACAACACTGTAGACACTGAAAGCGACAGGACCCTGAATTATGTCAGTAGTACTAAGTTCTAGACTGCAAAAATTGGTGATTAGCTACATGACTGCATATTTCCTAAAACGTGCAAGGGGGTGTTCAAATCCTAAAAATAGTCGTTCATCAAACACCAGAAAAGGAAACTCATAAAGGTATCTCTTCCAACGGATAGTTTTTTCAAAGGTTGACCTTGGTGAAGTTGCCTATAAATACCAGTGACCCTTTACATTGAGAGGTTACGGGAAATTTCAAAGCAACTCAAGAGCTCATTCGTATTATTGCAAATTGAAGCACTCGAAAACCCTAGAATTTTCCAACTGTTTCACATTGTTAAGGTAGTTTGTGTGTGTTTAGTTGGTGAGTTAGAGTTGTAAAGAGTGAGTAAGCTACAGTGAGTTAGCCAGAAAACTCTAGAGAAGAAGTTAGTAAGCTACTTGTGGTAGTCTGAACACTTATGTGTGTTTGAGTTAGTAAGCTGCAGTGAGTCAACCAGAAAACTCAAGGTAGAAAAGTGAGTAAGCTATAGTGAGTTAGCCTGAAAGCTTTAGGAAGTGGTTAAGGAATTTCTCTGAAGATTAGAGAGGGTGGACGTAGGAGCTTGAGTCTCTGAACCACTATAATTGTTGTGTTGTTTGCTTTTTGTACTGCATTTTATCTGTTACATGTTTTTCACTGAAAGCATATTTCACTGATATTCAGTTGGAACCAATCCACTGAACTGCATAAAATTGGTCACAGCCTTAATCGCTGTTTTATTAAAGGAAGAAGATATTTCAGCAAAGCAAAAACGAGTATAAACTTAGGGCCAACCATTCCGCACACTTGAGTAGCTAGAACAGATAGTTAGCAAACTGAACTAACTCTACTGAGTGTTCAGTAAGATAATTATCTGATCCAAGCTCATCAGGATCTCTGATAAATTCAGGATCAGTTGGACTAATTTGAAGCTTCTGAAAGCAGCTCAGGATCATTGTCTCAGTAGACTTTGACTCAGGGCAATCCGTGCTTCTCAGGACAAAAATATCAGGATAACCTGACCCATCTTACCTCAGTGAAGAAAAAGTCTGAAAATCACTGAACACGTGTATTCTTCCCCCCATACACGTGTGAGACTCGTTAGTGTTGGGGAATGAGTTACACAGATCTATTCGGGGTGAATATTTAAATACAAATTTAATTCATTAATTATTACTAGCATGAATTAATCTTATATTAATTCAAATAATAATTGCAACAACATATCATGCATATAAAAAGCCACGTAAAACCTACGCATGTGGAATCTACGGGTTTACGTGAACGTACCTCTCAGGATGGCAGTGGCTTTGGTCGGACGGACTAACCAAAAGGACTTCCCAAGTATTCCCTTAGCCCTTGCTCGACAATCCGGTGGAAGGATACTCGCGAACAATTAACAAAAGGAAAAAATAAACTTTGTTGCACCACTTATGTGGATTTGCTAATATTTCCAGCACATGGAATTGTACTTGGGAATGAACTAATCATCCCCTATTTATAAGAGGGGGGTTGGACGAAATTTTAGTGATATTTCAATGTGGGAAAAGACTTTTCTTGGTCACCAAGAAACCTTGAATATATCACTTATATTCTTTTTCCCATAATTAAAATATTCCACAAAAATACACCTCCTCTATTTTATGGATGATTTTCGAAAATTAAGTGTCACAAGAATCCAAGATTTGGATCTTCTTGAATTTATGAGATATTCTTGTATTTCAAGAAATACATATCTTCCATAATATCTTTTCAAGAAAATCAAGAAAATCTTTCTTGCCCACTATATTTTCAAAATTTTGAAATTTACCTCATGAATAACCAAGTGGGAGATTTCTTGAATTTAATGAGATAATCTTGTATTCCAAGAATAGATATCTTCATTCCATAACAAAATTCAAAGAAAATCTTTCTCCCTCTTTTATCCATAATTTTCGAAAATTTAGAGAAATATTAAGCAACAATATTTATTTTATTTTAATCACCTTTTCAGTTATTGGACTATATGTTGGGCTACTCAAGGGGCCTTTAGGAGAATTAAGATTGGACCTTCTAATGGATCTTGAATATCTAATATTGAGCCACAATATAATTCAAGCCCATAAATATTAATTAATCCCACTACATAATTAATATTGCACTATCCATCTTAACCCATATTACAGTCAATATGGCTCCCGATCATTATTTCCCGTGTTTAAGATTATCTAGCCCATTAATTCATTCAAGCCACTGAAATAGCTTTCCGTTAATTAATATCTTTTGTCCTTGGTCGAGGAACGGTTCAACATTATTATCCATACCGAAAACAAATTCCACTTTCAAGATTTGGTATGATAAAGCTTATGAACCTCCCAAGGGGGCAAATCAAGCAAGCGTACTTGCACACGATTCTTCGTATTAAATCTTAGCAATCACATGTGACCAGTAATATTGCCCAAGATAAAAAGTATTGAATCTCTCTCTGATTCGCTACCCATGATAAGTTAAAGCAATAGTTACCGATCCCACGTGATCCTATTTAAGGGACGAAGCTTAAGAAACAACGAACCACTGAGGTCTAATTCTTCCTTGTTCAGTTCTGAAGAATTTATCCTCCTGTAGGTCCTATTCAGCGCATCAGTCATGCACTAGTGTAGTCTCTTGGTCAAGACAAACCAATCTGAGCCTTACACCTCAACCTTTCGCAATGGTTGTTCATTTCCATCTGGGTCGTGAATTTCGTACTTTTAGTTACAAGGGACTGTTAATTTAATCTTCTGTGATCTGGTATCACTAAATTAACTACAGTGTAACATGTATGAATTATTGAACAGTTAAGCAGTAAATATATATAACATTCAATCATATTTAAAGCATCAGTGATAAACAATTTATTTCAGTAAATAAGTCTGAAAATTTAGTTTCGATTATACAAAGTAAAAAGCATACTCTTCAGTATAATCCCAACAATCTCCCACTTATACTCAAAGTCTGCTTTTAAGTATACTACAACACGTCTCGAGTAGTCCGTGACATCTAATGTCACCTACACGAACCTAATAATTTCTCCCACTTATACTCAAAGCAGATTGGCAACGGTCTTGGCACCCATTCCTTCCACATGTCTCTCGAATGTATTCAGAGGCAGACTCTTTGTGAATGGATCTGCAAGGTTGTCCTCAGACGCTATCTTTGCCACATCTATATCTCCTCTCTTAATGATGACTCGTATAAGATGGTATTTCCTTTCAATGTGTTTGCTGGCTTTGTGGGCTCTTGGTTCCCTTGAATTTGCAACTGCTCCGACATTGTCACAATAAACAGTGATTCTATTGGGCAAATTCGGAACCACATCTAAGTCCACAAGGAAGTGCTTGAGCCAAACCGCTTTTTTCATTTGCCTCGCTAGCAGCCTACATATTCGCTTCCATGGTAGAATCTACGATGCATTTCGCTGACGCTTCTCCATGTCACGGCTCCTCCCCATGCAAAACACACTAACGGAGGTAGATTTTTCGAGTCCATGTCCGATTGGAAATCCGAGTCCGTAACCAACCAATGGGGATTGGACTTCGACTAATAAACCAACATTCTATCCCGAGTTCTTTTCGGATACTTCGATGTTTTTAATCGCCATTCAATGCTCTTTCCCCGGGTTACTTTGATATCTTGCCACCATGCCTACTAAGCAAAGCGTATATCCGGTCTCGTACATAAAGATTGCATACATAAGACTTTCGACAAATTAAGCATAAGGAATGCCTTTCATGTCATCTATCTCCTCTTTCGCCTTAGGGGACATTTTCTTGGATAGATGGATTCCATGCCCGAAAGGTAGGAATCCTTTCTTGAATCTTGCATCTTGAACGCTTTTCAAGACAAAGTCTATGTATGAAGCTTGCGATAAGCCTAACATCCTTTTCTTGCGATCTCGAGTGATCTTGATCCCAAGGATGTGCTCGGCTTCCCCTAAGTCCTTCATATCAAACTGTTTTGAAAGCCATGCCCTTACGCCCGATAACACCTTCACATCGCTCCCAATGATCGAAATGTCGCTCACGATAGTACTAAGAATACCAATGCAGCTTCCGACACGCTTTTTATACACACAACTTTCAAACTCATTTTGATCAAACTCATAAGACTTTATAACATGATCAAAACATTGGTTCCAAGCTCTGGATGCCTGTTTGAGTCCGTAAATGGACTTCTTGAGCTTACAAACAAGATGTTCTTGGCTTGTTTCAATGAAACCTTGGGGTTGTTGCATATAGATCTCTTCGTCAAGACTTTCGTTAAGGAAAGCTGTCTTGACATCCATTTGCCAGATTTCAAAGTCGAAATGTGCAGCAATCGATAAGAGAATACGGATGGACTTAAGCATGGCTACTGGCGAAAAAGTTTCCTCATAATCGATCCCTTCTTTCTGAGTATAACCTTTAGCCACTAGTCTTGCTTTGAAGGTTTTAACCTTCCCGTCCGGTCCTCTTTTCCTCTTATATATCCACTTGCATCCAATGGGTTTGACCCCATTAAGTGGTTCGACTAGCTCCCACACTCTATTATGAAACATAGAACCCATTTCGGCTTTCATTGCTGTTTGCCAAGAATCTGCATCCTTATCTTGGAGTGCCTCGTCATATGTCCATGGGTTTGATTCATCTTGTCCGGGAATCAAGTCCGTGGACTCTCCTATTCCCATGAATCTCTCGGGCTGTCTAACAACCCTCCCACTATGATGAGGCTCCGGTTGTGAAAGCGTATCGTTTGGTATATCATCTAAATGCAAATAGCAATGAGGTTTGCCCTCTAAGCTCATTTAAGGTAATCTCACTTCGGGTTTTCTTTGATTCATATAGTCTTCTTCTAAAAAATCTAAAGTGAGTGCTTATGACCACTTTTTGATCTTCGAGACCATAGAACATACACCCTTTTTGTTCCCTCGGGGTATCCTATAAACAAATTTTTTAATTCTCGATCGAGGATCCAATTTACCGGCTTCCTTGTCTAAAGACGTAGGCGGACACCCCAAATCCTCATGTGTCTCATGCTAGGCTTACCCGCCCCACAATTCTTTGGGAGTTTTGGGAACCGATTTGATGGCACCAAGTTCGTAATGTAAGCCGTTGTTTCCAAGGCATAACCCCGTAATCGACTTGGGAAGATCCGCATAACTCATCATTGATCTAACCATTTCCAAAAGAGTTCGTTTTCTTCGCTTATGCAACCCCGCTTTTGTTGAGGGGTTCCATGTGCGATAAGTCGATACAATCCCTTCATCGATAAGTAGTTCAAAAACTCATCGCCGAGGTATTCGCCTCCCCACGATCGATCGTAGAGACTTGATACGTTTTTCCATATGATTCTCTCGCTTGAGCCTTAAATTCTTTGAATTTCTCAAAGGTCTCAGATTTATGCTTCATAAGGAAAATGTAACCGCATTCTTGAGTAATCATCAATAAAAGTGACAAAATACTCATAACCTCCTCTTGCTTTGGTTGACATTGGACCACATACATCTGTGTGAACGATCTCTAACACTTTTTTTGGCCCTATTCCCTTGGCTCCAAATGCCCTCTTGGTTATTTTACCCTCCAAACATGATTCGCGGGTTGGAAACGGTTCAACTTGGAGAAGTTCTAGTGAACCGCCTTTTCACCAACCTTTGATCCTCTTTGGATTTATATGACCCAATCTTAGATGCCAAAGAAGTGTCTCGCTCACGCCCGATGAACGTTTTCTTTTTCTCGAAAATAGTTGATGTGTTATAGGATGCATTTCTTGAGTGGCGTGCCACAGTTAATTGTATAGAGATTATTCGCCAACGTTCCATGACGTATAAATTTATCATAAAGAGAAATGGTAACAACTTTATTAAAAGTAACCGAATATCCATCATGAAAAAGTTTAGAAACCGAAATCAAATTCTTTCTAAAACTCCGGAAAGTGCGAAACATCTCTTAAAATTAAAACTTTGTCTTCAAAAGACAAAGCACTTCTCCCATCGCTTCACCGCCACTCGTAAGATCGCTTCGGTGTGATGAGGATCTCACTTCCACTTAGTTGTCGGGTCCTTTTGAACCCCCCAGAACGTGAAACAAACATGATCGATGGATCCTCAGATCCACCACCCATAAATGGGAGGCATACGCCGCTAAACAAGTTTCAACAACTAGTGAGTGAGGATTACCTTTCTTTCCTTTCCTTTTGGGATTGGAACAGTGACCTCCAATGTCCTTTCTTCCCCGCAAATTGAAACATATTCCTTTTGGTTCTTTCTTGACAAACCAACCAAATTAATAATCGCCTTTTTTTTCTCACTTTTCTTAATGATGAGTTTGCTTTGGTTCTGACCATTTTCCTTTTCTTGAGACTTGCCTTCCACTTGCCTAGATCTCGAGAAAAGGCTTTTGATCACCAATGCTTCGTCTTTCTTTCCTAAATGCTTCTCCACTTTCTCCAAGGCTTCTTGAAGATTATCCATGGTAAACATGTGATCACTCATCACAAAACCCACAAAAAATTCATCGAAGCTCCTTGGCAGAGTAAGCAACAGAAATTCGATTTTGGCGTCATCACAATACTTAGTTCCGAGATAAGCCAGTTTCAAAGAATGGTTCTTGACTCTGAGAACATGCTCCCTTACAGGTGTTCCCTCAACCATCTTCAGCCTAGCCACGTCGTCGTTTTTAAACTGATCGATCATGCGGTCTTTTGTTGAAAACATTTCTTCAAGACTTTGCATAATTTCCGCAATGACTCAACACCTTCATGGACGTGTTTCAAATCATCAGACAGTGAAGTCAAGATTACACATTTCATGGGTTCATTGGCCTGCTCCCAAATATTATACTCATGTCTTGCCGCATCAGTTGATTCATCAGTAGGCATACGTGGCTTGGGTACATCAAAAATCCAATAATGTTTTTGTGCAGGTAGGACATGCATCATATTTCGTTTCCAAACATTATAGTTTTCTCCCATAATTGGTGTTCTTTTGAGTGTATATAACAAAGGATTAAAAGGTTGCGACATGATGTCTTTGAAATAAACAATAATATGCATAAGCACAAATATATCACAAGGTTTGATCACATGCATCATATTAAAATCTCAAAAAATATGAACATGCATCGCCCAACATCTCAAAAACAGTTTAAATAAGCCACGTTGGGTGGGTCATTATTTAAACACATTCAAGCGGGTTACAAACAAGAACAGTTACAAACCCTTAATATCCAGATTAATAGTTGGCTCCCACTTGACCAATATAAAATTGACAGGGACTTCGGAGAAGTATGTGCATATCAATTTTATACCTAAGTAATAACCATGATTAAATACATGATTACTATTTTGCTTTGATCGAGCCTCGTTGGGAGGGTCATCGTCGCCACTAGTAATAACCCACAATCATCCGTTTGGAATTCATTCATGTGAAACCTATCTTTTGTTTTTTGTGTCCCCGTTGTTGGGGAATTTCTCCAAAAGAATTCACAAATAAATAAATCATGGAGGTCAAAAATTAATTCAATTTTATTATCCTAATAAAATTGTCAATTAATTATTTAAAACATACTTAGTAATTTTGAAGTTGAGATTTTTCAATTTGGCAACCCTCATGCAAACACATTTAAACAAATTAAATAAAGCATAAGATAGCACAAATAAATCAAGCAAAATAGAAAAATAAACATATTGGGCACAAATTATCCAATTGTCATGGTTTGATTTTTCTTGGCTTGATCTTGAAGAAACACGCCTCGAATTTCTCCCACTCATTCGTCTCGAAAAATATTGCCTTAACGAACACGCCATAAGACGGCAAATGGTATGAAGCACGCCAAGATCCGCCGCCGCTGCCTAGATGACCTCGGCACCGCCAGCTGGTCAAGCCGCCAAAGGTTTCGACACGCCTCGGCAGTATCGGCAGCATCGGCAGATCTCGGCGGCGACGCATATCCGCGATTTTGCACAAGATTCCCGCCTCGCCTCCGCCTCCCTCTCGCCTCACAGCGCCGCCCGTCTTGGCGATGCCAGCTTTCGTCTGCCCGCCCGCTCGCCTGGAGCGCCAAGATTTTTCGGCCTTCATCTCAAGGCAACCGCCCGACCTCGCCTGCGCCCAAGTTGCGTTTGCCGAGGGCCGCCCGTATTACCCACGCCTTTGTTTCGATTTCGTCCTTTAATTCTTCGTCTCTTCGTTTCCGATCCGGTTACAATTTATTTACAAAAAATAAATAAACCTAGATCTAGACTAGTCTATTACATTGATCAAATCAAACAAATCCTAGTCTACTCGTGGATTTTCTCACGAGGCAAAACAAATCCGAACGAATCGAATTAAAAAACACAGTTTATATGCATGCAAAATAAAACATTAAAATCCATGACAATTGGATACTTGCAAAACAGATCTAACAGTTCTACTATCCAATTTCAAATTTAATGTCCACGAATTAAATTACAATTTAAAAAATTCAGAGCCCGAAACAGTGGCTCTGATACCAGTTGTTGGGGAATGAGTTACACAGATCTATTCGGGGTGAATATTTAAATACAAATTTAATTCATTAATTATTACTAGCATGAATTAATCCTATATTAATTCAAATAATAATTGCAACAACATATCATGCATATAAAAAAAGCCACGAAAACCTACGCGATGCGAATCTACGGGTTTACGTGAACGTACCTCCGGGATGGCAAAGGCTTTGGTCGGACGGACTAACCAAAAGGACTTCCCAAGTATTCTCTTAGCCCTTGCTCGACAATCCGGTGGAAGGATACTCGCGAACAATTAACAAAAGGAAAAAAATAAACTTTGTTGCACCACTTATGTGGATTTGCTAATATTTCCAGCACATGGAATTGTACTTGGGAATGAACTAATCATCCCCTATTTATAAGGGGGGGTTGGACGAAATATTAGTGATATTTCAATGTGGGAAAAGACTTTTCTTGGTCACCAAGAAACCTTGAATATATCCCTTATATTCTTTTTCCCATAATTAAAATATTCCACAAAAATACACCTCCTCTATTTTATGGATGATTTTCGAAAATTAAGTGTCACAAGAATCCAAGATTTGGATCTTCTTGAATTTATGAGATATTCTTGTATTTCAAGAAATACATATCTTCCATAATATCTTTTCAAGAAAATCAAGAAAATCTTTCTTGCCCACTATATTTTCAAAATTTCGAAATTTACCTCATGAATAACCAAGTGGGAGATTTCTTGAATTTAATGAGATAATCTTGTATTCCAAGAATACATATCTTCATTCCATAACAAAATTCAAAGAAAATCTTTCTCCCTCTTTTATCCATAATTTTCGAAAATTTAGAGAAATATTAAGCAACAATATTTATTTTATTTTAATCACCTTTTTTCGCTTATTGACTATATGTTGGGCTACTCAGGGGGCCTTTAGGAGAATTAAGATTGGACCTTCTAATGGATCTTGAATATCTAATATTGAGCCACAATATAATTCAAGCCCATAAATATTAATTAATCCCACTACATAATTAATATTGCACTATCCATCTTAACCCATATTACAGTCAATATGGCTCCCGATCATTATTTCCCGTGTTTAAGATTATCTAGCCCATTAATTCATTCAAGCCACTGAAATAGCTTTCCGTTAATTAATATATTTTGTCCTTGGTCGAGGAACGGTTCAACATTATTATCCATACCGGAAACAAATTCCACTTTCAAGATTTGGTATGATAAAGCTTATGAACCTCCCAAGGGGGCAAATCAAGCAAGCGTACTTGCACACGATTCTTCGTATTAATTCTTAGCAATCATATGTGACCAGTAATATTGCCCAAGATAAAAAGTATTGAATCTCTCTCTGATTCGCTACCCATGATAAGTTAAAGCAATAGTTACCGATCCCACGTGATCCTATTTAAGGGACGAAGGTTAAGAAACAATGAACCACTGAGGTCTAATTCTTCCTTGTTCAGTTCTGAAGAATTTATCCTCCTGTAGGTCCTATTCAGCGCATCAGTCATGCACTAGTGTAATCTCTTGGTTTAAGACAAACCAATCTGAGCCTTATACCTCAACCTTTCGCGATGGTTGTTCATTTCCATCTGGTCGTGAATTTCGTACTTTTAGTTACAAGGGACTGTTAATTTAATCTTCTGTGATCTGGTATCACTAAATTAACTACAGTGTAACATGTACGAATTATTGAACAGTTATGCAGTAAATATATATAACATTCAATCATATTTAAAGCATCAGTGATAAACAATTTATTTCAGTATATAAGTCTAAAAATTCAGTTTCGATTATACAAAGTAAAAAGCATACTTTTCAGTATAATCTCAACAGTTAGCACCGGGACCAACAAGTAGTATCAGAGCAGTGGTTCATTTTGACCACTTGCTTTGGTAGCCATAGTCTACTTGCTGAAAGACTTTGGTGGTCTACTGAATAGATCTATTTGCTGATATCTTACAAGGCTCAGTCATCATGCCTTCTAAGAAACTTCCTATGTTCTCTGTTGAGAGCTATGACCTATAGAGACTGAGAATGCAGGCTCATCTGTATTCAAAACATGAAAGAATGTGGAGAGTGGTTTCTGAAGGACCATTCAAATTTACTGTTGTAAATCCCAGAATCACTGATACTGAGAGAAATGATCTCAGGGATGAATTTCCTAAACCTGATGACCAACTGACTCCTGATGAAAGAAAGTTAGTCAATCTGGACTACATTGCTAAAGATACTTTGTATAGGACTATTGATGATGGTGTTATGGGGATGATTTCTCACTGTAAAACTGCAAAAGAAATATAAGACACACTTGTTGTTATGTGCCAAGGCACATATCATATTAAGGAAAACAAACTTTTTGTTGCTATTGGAAAGTTTGATGGCTTTGAAATGGAAGATGGTGAGTCCATTGACAAACTTGAGGTCAGATTCACTAGCATCATGAATGATCTGAGTGCTCTTGGGAAAAGATACCCACGGAGAGAAGTGGTACTGAAAATTCTTAGAGGATTGTCTAAGAAATGGGATATACATGTTGTGGTGATTGAAAACACCAAAAATATTGATTCCATGCCATACCAACAAGTTTTCTCTGAACTAAAAGCTTATGAGTTTGTGATTGACAAGAAAACTAAGAAATCTGACAGCAAAGATGATTCTTCATCTAGCAAGAATGTGGCTTTTAAAGTCAAAGAGAAACCCTGTAAAGCTAGAGAGTCTGAAAACTCACTTGCCAGAAATCAGGATGAGCAAGATGATAAGCTAGTACTGATGGCAAGGAGGTTTGAAAGAAATACTACAGAAATCACAGGTACAAGAGAAACTTAGAAGCTGAGGACAGATTCACTGAGAAAAAGAAGGACCAGAAAGCTGAAGGATCCTCATCCAAGAAGAAGGACTCCAAGACCAAGGAGGAAAGTGATCAGTATGATGATACCAACAGATGCTACAACTGTCAGAAGAAAGGTCCCTTTCAATATAACTGTCCTGAGCTGAGTGTTAAAGAAAGAAAGGAGAGACAAGCCAAGAGAGACAGGAAGATCTCCAACAAGAAAGCTACGATTGCAGAAGAGGAAAAACATTCTGAAGAAGGTTCCAGTTCCTTAGATGAGATTTTCTCGCATGAAGGATGATGATGATGTCTGCTTATGGTCGGGAGGAGGTAAATTCTTCTATCTCTGTTGTTGCTCCTACACAAACACATGAGTTCTCAAGTTCAACTGTAAACAGTAACTTTGACCTGATGGATTCGTTTGAGAATCTTATGAAGGACTATTCTATGTTACAAGAACTGCTCACTGAAACTCAAGAGCAGAACAAGGAACTGACTGCTGAGAATCTGAAGTGGAAAGACTCTAAAAATCCTGAGATCACTTCTCAATTGATGGGAACTACTGATGAACTGGATGTTCTGAAAGTACAACTCTCAGAAAAAGAGAAGGTGATAGAGATCCTGAATGGAAAATTAGAGAAATCCACTAAAGAGATTCATCTTATCAGAACTGAGTTCAATGACCTCTTTGAGAAGCATGAAACTCTAAAGAAATGTGAGGATAGTGCGCAGAGAAAGTTAGCTCTATTGAATTATGCATCTAAAGTAACAGATGAAATTCAGAGTTATCAAAGACCTGCAACTATAAAAGCTAGATTGGGATACATTCCAGGGGGAACCTCACAAGGTCTTTTGGATGCTACTTCTAGTAGCACCAAGAGTGTCTTTGTTAAACCAAAGGGTATCTAATCTTTCTTCAAGAATGTTCCGAGTTTTAGACAAGGGTAAAGGACCTATGGTTTCGAAAAACCGAAGATTCAGGGAAAAAGCCCAAACCTCGTGAAAAGGCTAGAAAACCCGAACACTCAAGAGGAAATTTTCAAAGCCAAGATTTCAAAGCCCCGTGCTAAGAATACCAACTCAAGAGATTTGACTTTGAACCATCAAAGGAATTTCCAAAGAAAACACTCAAAGAGAGATATTCTCAACCTAAAAGACCAAGTCCTCGACATTGAAAAGACCCCAATTTCAGTACAAGCAACCTAAACCACACTTGTCTAAGGGCAAAGGTTTCCTGAACCCAAGTCAGCAGAGACAGAGACCAGCTGCACCAAAGCTAAGGCACTTGAACAAAAAGCCTGAACCCAAGAAAAACTCTAAGGCTCATGTTCATGCTAAGGCTGGCACTCATACACAAGGTACTGCCAAGGCACCTAGGGTAGTGAATGTGTATGTAGATATTTATGGGAGACAAATCAGCCACTCTAAAGTAATTAGAGTTATCAGGCACATTTGGGTTCCAAAAGGTACAGCTAACCTGGTAGAACCCTACACCAAATGGGTACCAAAAACTGATCTGTTTTTCAGGTAAAGGAAAAGGGCACTGAGCTGAATGAATACAACATAAAGACTCGATGATTGGAAATGAATTGGCACTTCTTTGTATGGTATCTGGACAGTTTGATGTTCAAGACATATGACAGATATAAGCAACTACTCACTGACTATGTTGAGCAAAAAGACCCTCAAGATCACATTTGGAGACAACTCAAAAGGACAAACCGAGGATATGGAACTCTTGAAGTTGATTCGTTCATATCCATGGTGTTTCATATGTGTCCGGTTTTAAAGCATAACTTGCTTTCTATCACCAATTACGTGACAAAGGATTCAAAGTTGAGTTCTCAAAGAACTTATGTTATGTGAAAGACAATAATACTTCACGAAAAAATTTTATTGACCGGTACTACAAAAAAGAAAATGTGTATCTTCTTTGATTGGAAATTATCTCCTAAAGATACATGTTTGGTTGCAAAAAGTTCCACTGATACCAGTTGGTTGTGGCACAAAAGACTGAATCACTCAAACTTTAAAACCCTGAACAAACTTCCAAGATTAGCACTTGTGAGGGGGTTACCAAATGAAGTGTTCAGTAAAGATCATGTTTGTGATGCCTGTCAGAAATGAAAACAAATCAGAGCATCTTTCAAAAGCAAAGTAGATGTTTCTACTAACAGAATACTGCAACTGTTACATATGGATCTCTTTGGTCCAGTAACACCTGTAAGCACAAATGGCAGGAAATATACACTTGTGGTAGTTGATGACTACTCTAGATACACATGGGTCATATTCTTACTTAGTAAGAAGGAGACTCAGACAAAACTGCCAGAAATACTTAAAAGGCTCAGTACTGAAAAGAATCTGAGTGTGGTCAAGATCAGATCAGATAAAGGAACCGAAGTTTATCAATCATATCATATCGATTATTGTGCGAAGAAATGGAATAACCCATGAAACATCAACTGCAAGGACCCCACAACAGAATGGTGTTGCTGAAAGAAGAAATATGACTCTGAAAGAAGCTGCAAGAACAATGATTGTTGAAGCTGATATTCCTAAGAGATTTTGGGCTGAAGCTATCAACACTGCATGCTACTCTCAGAACAGATCCATGCTGACCAAGAATCAAGGAAAAACTCCATATGAGCCGTGGAAATGAAAGGAAGCCTCTTGTTTCTTTCTTTCGTGTGTTTGGTTGCAAGTGTTTCATACACAATAATGGTAAAGATCAGTTGAAAAACTTTTGATAGCAAAAAGATGGTGAAGGGATATTCTTAGGATATTCTCAAGTCGAGAAAGCCTTCGAGTTTACAAAATCAGTAGGACTCTTATTGTGGAAGAAACACCTCATGTTGTTTTTGATGAATCTACTTGTGTTCAGAAGAAACAGGAACATGACTCAGGAGAACTGACCAAGAGAATCACCAGATTCTTAGCAAAAAGAAATCCTCTGAACCTGAAAAGAAGAAGTCAGTCACTTTCTATGAATGGAGTGAATCAGACTCAGACAAAGAAGTTCAGGATGAAAAAACTCAGGATGGTGAGACTCAGGATGAAAATTCTTCACTGAAGGAAAGCCAACACACTGAAGTCGACTAATCAACATACACCGCCTCGCACTCGTGTATGTAATGTCGATGAAGATGTGGTCACAGCTGAGGCAAACTCTGAATCTATCAACCAAGGGGGAACAAATGTCTCTGACAATGTTCTGAATGGAATTTCCCCTGAGGAAGATGATTCCCTTTCTCCTTTTCTGTTATTCCCTGAATTTGATGAACTGCCTGAACCTAACATTTCTGATGTTGAGGACACTACTGAAGGGGGAACATCCAGGAGAAAATGGTTAGATAGCCATCCTACAAGTCAGATTGTGGGTGATCTATCAGAAGGAGCAAAGACAAGACAGTTCCATGGTGAAAGTGCTTTATTCTGCTGTTTTCTATCAGAAAAGGAACCTACTGAGATTGAAGAAGCTCTACAAGACTCATTCTGGATTGTTGCTATGCAAGAAGAATTGAATCAGTTCACAAGGAATGAAGTTTAGGAGCTAGTGGACAGACCTAAAAGGCACAATGTGATTGGAACTAAGTGGGTGTTCAAGAATAAGAGAGATGAAAACAACAACATTGTGAGAAACAAGGCAAGGCTAGTTGCACAAGGTTATTCCCAAGAAGAAGGCTTGGATTATGATGAAACCTTTGCACCTGTTGCAAGACTAGAAGCCATCACTTTGTTTCTTGCATATGCTGCCCACATGAAATTCACAGTCTATCTGATGGATGTGAAAAGTGCATTTCTGAATGGTGTGCTTAAGGAGGAAGTATATGTGGAACAACCTCCAGGATTTTGTCAGAATGACAAAGTTTACAGGCTCAGGAAAGCCTTGTATGGTCTTAAGCAAGCACCCCGAGCATGGTATGATACTCTTTCTCAGTTTCTTATTGACCATAATTTTATCAAAGGAATTGTTGATAGGACTTTGTTCAGGATAGAAGATGGAAGGATATTTTACTAGTTCAGATCGATGTGGATGACATCATATTTGGATCTCCAAATCATCAGTTGTGTGAAAAGTTTTCTACTCTGATGAAAGGAAAGTTTGAGATGTCAATGATGGGGGAGATGAATTTCTTTCTTGGACTTCAGGTGAAACAAACTAAGGAAGGAATATTCATCAATCAAGCAAAATACACCAAAGATCTGATTGCAAAGTATGGAGTACAGAATTGCAATGTAGTTAGAATTTCCATGAATACTAACTACAAGATGGATCCTGATCCTGAAGGCAAATCAGTAAATCACACTGATTATAGAGGATCATTGGATCATCGCTGCTATATCTCACGTTAAGTAGGCCCGATATAACATTTCTTTGTTGGGATATGTGCAAGATACCAAGCTAATCCTAAGGCTAGTCACATGGAGGCTGCCAAAAAGATTCTGAAATATCTTTAAGGCACTGTTAATCGAGGATTATGGTATCCAACTGATGATAACCTTGAATTAATCGTTAATCGATCTCGATTATGGAGGATGTAGAATTGAAAAAAGTCTACCACAGAACTTGTCAATTTCTTGAAGTAAACCGATATCACGGTTTTCAAAGAAACAAACCTCGAAGAGCAACCAAGATATTCTTGGTTGAATACATGGTCATAGGAAGTCAAGCAGTTGTTTGCGCATTCTTTGCTCGCACAACAATTGAGGGATTATAAGATTATAGTCAATGAAGTACCTATATTTTGTGATAATAATAGTGCAATTGCTATTACACAAAATCATGTATTGCACATCGATGTAAGCATGTTGATATCGGTCATCACTTCATCGAGATCATGTTGAGAAGAAAGACATCGAATGGAGAAAAATTCATACCGATAAGCGAGTCGATATCTTGACTAAACCTTTGGTCAATCAAGATTTCGTGAACTATCGATTGAATTAGGTATGTTGGATCTAGGTGAATAAAGCAAATCAAAAATTGAAGGTTTTCGATGCATGAAGTTTTCTCGTGTTTTTACCAAAAACTCAGATAAAATTGAGAGTCCCGAACACCGAGTCTTGGGAAACTTCGGTTATCCCGGTTCAAGATTACTCGATATAATCGACATTTTATCAAGGTCAAAACTTCGGTAAGATCGTGGAGAAAATTAGTCAAGAAGTATTTACTCATGCACCACATTTATTGTCTATCCAATCTCAAGAATCATTGGCAATAAATGACAAAACACCAAGAAATAATTAATGACCTTTAAAATTCTCGAGGAAAGTCAATGGTCCGCAGAACAATAATTAAATGACTTTGCTTCATTAATCACCAATATGGATAAATTGGCGACTAAGTACTTGCGAAACCGTCCTTTCAAATACCCATTTTAATCGGTTTTTAATCTTGACCGTCAAAACCTTCATCTACGCAATTTTTCATAAATCAAAATCCTATATCCATTACAAAGACTCCATTCAAGCCCTATTTCAAAAAGGCCTTCGTCTTCACAAACCCTCTACTTCAAAACCTTCGATTACCTAGAAATCTCTTATCTAAAAAACCCTTCACTCAAATCACCAAAAAATGACACTCTCTATATACGACAAACTCGCCATTTCCAACAAACCATGGTACAAATATGTTGTTTCTCTGGAAAGCACATCCAATGCACCTCACGAGGAGGAGACGTTGCATATGATTCATATGGCAAAGCTTACTTGTCTGATCGCAAATCAACCAGATGCTGAATATGCTAAGGAGGTAATTGAGTTTGTTTCTAATATGTAATTGGATGACGAAAATTGCATAGAGTCTAAGATTACGGTGTTGCATTTGGAACATAGTACAAAATATGTGGATTTTGTTAGGGAATTATATATTATTCCTAAGAATCTGTGAATGCCATATATGAGTTAAGTGATAGAGGTGAAGACACTACGGTATACATGATGGGTAGGGGAACAAGAGTATTTGGATAAAATTACTGAGCATCCAGTAAAGTTTGAAGCTACTTTGAATAAGAGGCATTTGAAGCCTAAATATCGAGTATTGTTGGATATTATAAGCATATGCATCATGAGTAGATCTGGTAGTTTCGAACAGATAAGCACGCCTAAGTTAAGGTTAATGGCGGCGATTGAAGATTCACCTACTACGGCATTCAATTGGTTACACTATTTGATCAAGGTGGTGAGTGATCAAGCCAAACAAATTGGAAGGTGAATGGCTCTGTAGTTATCAAGGGAAAAATTCTACATGCAACCAAGATTGCATTTATCTTGGAAACGTGCAGAGAAGAGGAGGACATTTTTGCCGATTCCACTTCCTTTCCAAAGTCAAAAATCATGTTCAAACCAACGAAGAAGACTTTGAGAGGAAAGAAAGAGAAAAACACTGAGTCTCAGGAGGAGACTGCCGAAGAGGAAACCGAGGAAGATACAACAGTGGTGGAGCAAGTCAGGGAAACAAGACAGACTTCTCAGAAATCCACTGAGACAACTAATGAGAAGCCAAACAAGCTAGGGGGAAAGCCCTGATGCAAATTAAAAGAGAGAAAGGTGAGAAACTGAAGAAGAAAGCACTGGCTCACTCAGAAGCGCAGAAGGCTTCAAACAATTGCGGAAAAGGAGGTCAACGAAACTGAAGAAACTCAACCTGAAGACCAGCAAGGGTTGAAATCTCCACTTCAGGTTCTTGCTCATGTAGTGACAAATGTGCAGGAGCAAGAAACTGGGGAGCAGGTTTTCTCTGAGGTACTTGAAACATCTCTCGAGCTCGCATAAAATCTCTCAGAAATCTTCAAGGGACCTCGATTCTCATCAAGAAATACCAAATACAGACTTCAGATCGGTCAACCTCGTGAATTGTTGAACTTGGATACGCTCAATGAACCTTTTCTTGACCCATCAAGATCGAACTTGTACAATCTGAGCAAACAACTCCCCGAAAGCCCAAGATTGAAGAAGGGAGAAGTCAAGAGACCGAATGGCGGAGCAAGGTGGAACAGCCATCCCGACCGACACTCGAAAGCAAATGCTTATCCCGACCTTCGATATGCTCTTCAGCTCGTAACGACAAAGATACATCCCTGAATCGACACTTTCGAAATGCTTTAACAACGATCATTCGGAGGGAGAAGAGTGGTGGAATGCCGAGATACCGCCTGATCAAATTCTCAAAATTAAAAGACAAAGCTCGGGATGAAAGTTGTCGACTTTTGATGAATTGGTGAAAAGAATTTAGCCGAAAGGAAAGATATCGAAATAGTAGATGATCAAGTTCTCATGATCAGAACAAAGATGGAGATCAGGGAGGTGATGCAGAAAGGCAATCCGAGGGGGAGAAGGAACCTCAGACAGATACTGAGAATGAAAAAGAGACTGAAAGTCAGATGGAGAAGGACACTGATGTTTGCATGATCGATATCACACATCCTCGACTGAAAGTTAAGACTTTTCGGTATCTTTTGGCACTATTATACATTATGCCAAAGCTACCAAGTTCCTATCTTTAAATTTATTATGTATGATATGCGCATCGAGGCTCAATTGAAGCAACCAAATTTCGGTTGGAGACAATTGTTTTGCCTCCGAAAATTGATTTCGATCCTATCCCGGATAAATTGAAGAAGTTCGGTGCCAATGGTGGAGAAAGTGACTCAAATTGAAGAAACCTTGGCAAGCCAATCTCAAAAGCTGGAAAATCGAGTTCATCTTCCGACATCTCTGCAACTACAAACAACTCTTGCAGATAAAATGACTACTTTGGAAGGAAAGATTGATGTAGTCAAAAGCGAGCTCAATGCGTAGATGGAGCAAAGGTATCAAACCGTAATCGCTTACCTTTTGAAGCTAAACCGATTGAGAAGAATGATCGATAATCAAGACAGATGTTGAGGAAATGGGCTCCCCGCCTCATGACCAAGATGATGACATGATGCATGAAGTGTTCTCAAAGCAGTTTGCTCCACTCGCAGATGAATTCTCAATGGCCAAGAATTACATGATAAGGCTAGAGGATGAGCATGATCAGTTGGCAGGGGCAGTACGCAGTATGGGCAAGGAGCAATACTATATGGATACTGCACTAACTCAACTACTCCCAAGGTATGGTGCCAAAAAGGGGGAAAGGCCTGGTGGCAAATTAAGTGAGTTGTTGGCACAAACCTTGGAGAGAGAAAGGCTAAAAAAGAAGCTGAAGGAAAGAAAATTTTGGATGCCTTAAGTGAGATTGAAGCCACTGAGAAACTGAAGTTTAAAGAAGCAGAAAAACCTACCTTCACTCAAACATCTGAGCAAACTATTCAGGAAGTAATTGGTGAAAAACTGGGTGATAGAAGGATGATTGAGACAAGCAAAGCCGGTGAAGAGCAAGTCAGACCTGAAAAGAGAAAGGTTGTTGCATTCGTGGAACAAGAAAAGAAGAAAAAAGAGCTACGCTTCAAAACCTACTCGAGAGGAAGTTGATAATGGAATTTGAAGAATCGAGGAAGAAGAAGGGGAAAAGGAAGAAACTGAAACTCAGAAAGAAGTCTTCGATACCAAGAAAACTTTGAAAGATCTTCAGATTGAAAAAGAGAAGAAGACTGCTGCTTCAGTTTCAGGTGTTCCACTGATCAGGAAGAAGAAAGAAGAAGAGCAGAAAAGAAGATATGGTTTTAAAAAGTTTTTAAGCAAAAAGGAGGGTACGAAAGACTTCGAAAGGGCGCGACATTGACAAGTGGATGCCTATTTAGTTCAATGATGCATGGGAAGAGATCAAGAGAACCTTCTGGTTCTATTATGAGATTCTGAGAGAATGGAGGGGGAGCAGCTCGGATAAGAATGAAGCCTTCATTGAGTACTTACTGACATTCTATCCTAAATACCTGAAAAGTTGGATCAACATGGCAGATGAAGGAAACACGCAGATTGTAGCCCCTGGCCCATACATGTACCCAGCTCCTAGGTTTGAGAATGGCTATGTGAATGAAGTAGCCATTTCTCAGGAAATAACCCAGTATGCCATCCAGCTAGGCCTAACAGGAAACAACTCTGATATCATCAAGGCAAGGGATGAACTGAAGAAGAGATACTACGGGTTGTTCAACCTGAAAGTGCCAGAGGATGAAGTGGAAGAAGACTGAAGACTTTGTTCTTCTGATTTATTTTTTATTTTCATTGAAATTTGTAGCTCTTATCCTATATCAATGAAAATTTTATCTTTATGCTCAAAAGATAATATCTCATTATCTTTTTACATGTCTTTAGTTACTTGGTATGCCAGATTGTTTAGAAAATTGTTGGGTGAAATACCATTTTGGTTTGTAATAGATAAACTGAAACCTAAGGATAGGTTAGGTTTTCTTAAATGTAACAAGATGGTTTTGGCATCATCAAAAAGGGGGAAAATTGTTGGGAGATGAATTTAATAAAGAAGTTTTGATTAGATCCCAAAAACCCCTGAGTATGACATGTTCAGGATAATCTTGATAGTCTGAGTCAGGTTTCAGCATAGATTGTTCAGGAAGATGTCTGCACAATGTATAGTTATCAGATATAGATCAGGTTAGATCTTGAAGTTACTGAAGAACTCAGAAGGTACTGAGTAACTAAAGAATCAGTAGAACTGAATGTTCAAAAAGGTACTGAAGATGCTGAAATAATGAAGACTCAGATATTACTGAAGACTCAGTAAGTTGTTGAAGACATCAAGACTCAAGAAGTTCAGCCAAGACACCAAGACTTAGTAAGTTCTCAAGACATCAAGACTCAATGAAGTTCTTTGAAGACACTAAAGACTCGAAGAAGTTGTCAAGACACCAAGACTCGATGAAGTTGTCAAGACATCAAGACTCAATGAGTTATCAAGACTCAAGAAGATGTTTGAATACTCAAGATAACCCAATGTTCGTGAGGCACCGAATAATATCTATCTGAAGACTACAAAAGCGAGAAAAACGCACATGTTCGAAAAAGTAGATATTGCCCAAAAAACATTCTAGTGCGCATAAAAAGGAACAAAGTCTAAGTGTTGTTTACGGTTGTCTCATTCAGAGAGATTGACCAAAAAGAGCCGTTTTGTTTGTCTACATTCACTGAAGACAAGAACCAATCAGAGGAAGACAACATTGTACTTCACTGACACTGAAAGCGACATGACCCTGAATTAAGTCAGTAGTACTAAGTTCCAAACTGCAAAAATTGGTGATTGGCTACATGACTGCATATTTCCTAAAACATGCAAGGGAGTGTTCAAACCCTAAAAATAGTCGTTCATCAAACACCAGAAAAGGAAACTCATAAAGCTATCTCTTCCAACGGATAGTTTTTTCAAATAGTGACCTTGGTGAAGTTGCCTATAAATACCAGTGACCCTTTACATTGAGAGGTTACGGGAAATTTCAAATCAACTCAAGAGCTCATTTGTATTATTGCAAATTGAAGCACTCGAAAACCCTAGAATTTCATTATTGCAAGTGTTTCACATTGGAGAGAGCTCACTATTCTAAGCCTAGATTGATAGATATATCCAAAGCTTAGAAGAGATATCCTAGCCTTTGCATTAGTTCTTATTGTAAAAGATATCTCACCCTAGTTGGAAACCAACCCAAAACCCAAACCCTTTGTTAAGGTAGTTTGTGTGTGTTTTGTTGGTGAGTTAGAGTTGTAAAGAGTGAGTAAGCTACAGTGAGTTAGCCAGAAAACTCTAGAGAAGAAGTTAGTAAGCTACTTGTGGTAGTCTGAACACTTGTCTGTGTTTGAGTTAGTAAGCTGCAGTGAGTCAGCCAGAAAACTCAAGGTAGAAAAGTGAGTAAGCTACAGTGAGTTAGCCTGAAAGCTTTAGGAAGTGGTTAAGGAATTTCTCTGAAGATCAGAGAGAGTGAACGTAGGAGTTTGAGTCTCTGAACCACTATAATTGTTGTGTTGTTTGCTTTCTGTACTGCATTTTATCTGTTACATGTTTTTCACTAAAAGCATATTTCACTGATATTCAGTTGGAACCAATCCACTGAACTGAATAAAATTGGTCACAACCTTAATCACTGTTTTATTAAAGGAAGAAGATATTTCAGCAAAACTAAAACGAGTATAAACTTAGGGCCAACCATTCCGCACACTTGAGTAGCTAGAACAGATAGTTACCAAACTGAACTAACTCTACTGAGTGTTCGGTAAGATAATTATCTGATCCAAGCTCCTCGGGATCTCTGATAAATTCAGGATCAGTTGGGCTAATCTGAAGCTTCTGAAAGCAGCTCAGGATCATTGTCTCAGTAGACTTTGACTCAGGGCAATCCGTTCTTCTCAGGACAAAAATATCAGGATAACCTGACCCATCTGACCTCAGTGAAGAAAATGTTTGAAAAATCACTGAACACGTGTATTCCCCCCCCATACACGTGTGAGACTCGTTAGCACCGGGACCAACACATACATTAGGTTGGTAAATTTGGTGAAGATTGTATTGAGTTTGTTATAACTGATGCTAGAAAATCTTATGGGACCAAATTTATCGAAAAAATAATCATTTTACAATTAGCCAATACTTTTAGACCAAAAAATGCAATTTACCTGGGTGCTAGGCGATAGAGAAGAAGATACATGGATTGATTTCAAGATTAAATTGAAGTGTATATATACATATAAATATGCATATATGATGAAAAAAAAACAAGTAGATCTTATATACATTAGGTGCACCGTGCAATTAAAATGCATACAAAACTTTATCTTTTTCCTTTTTTGCATCATATATACAAGGGAAACAAGTGGACGTTTCAATGAATTAAATAAGTTGAGCTTTTAAAAAATACATTTAAATTGCACAATGCACCTAATAAAAATAAAAATTCTTACATGGTATTGGCACGTGGGCGACCACGTAAGTGGTGGACATTAATATAGTGTTTGACGTGAGCTCCATATTGTTCGTGCTTATCTAAATGTCCACAAACTAATTTTTTAAGAGTTGGTCTGCCATGAACAAGTTTCATACTATAAATTTGGATTATTTGAGTCATTTCATCCATTCCAACACATTTTTCTAATCCACTAAACTTGACCCATATTATATGTACATGCCCATGAATTAAAAACAAATTTCATAGCATGAAACTTGTTCACCCTAGAGTTTGTCTTTTCTAAAAGTGTTGAATTATAAATTAACAGGCATTCAACCAATATAAGAGTGCTTGCTAATAAATAAAAAATAAAATCAGATGATGAAAGACACTCCTCAAATCTATTTATATCGGAACTGGACTAAATGGCACAGTCTTTCCATATTTTTGGTAAAATAAAATGCAATATTCTATATTGGAGGAGCATAGCATGGTAAGGTGGAAGTTAATCTACTAACTGATGATGCTGGCAATTAGAAGGCAGTTTACGCGAACAATAAAGTACACTACATTGCCCAATACACACTACCCTCATCGAACCCGTCTCTTTCTCGCAACTTTTCATGCAAATGTCGCAGGGTTGATTAATTAGTAATTAGGAAAACCATGGTTATCAACAAAACCGCAACTTCAACACATTTGCACTTCATTTTTCTTCAATATGTATGTAAATTTTGTAACTTCTTAATTCAATTGTGATCTAATATTTTAATAGTAGAAAAACATGTTCAGGGTCACAATTTATAAGGAACTGACATTAAGATTTTTAAGGACATGTTTGGTTTGCAATTTAGAGCATTTTGAAATTAATCTAGGTAGATAAGTTCAAAATTATGAGAGATTTTTTGGATTGAGAAAGTTAGTTAGATATTAATTAGTATACACGCTACCCCGTCGCTATTTTCACGGTCAATATTAAGTTTGATATCTCTTCAAAAACATTCAAACCGGCCGAACACACCAACATGATCATTAAAGTAACAAATAAAAGTAACAGAAAGGGTAACTAGCAGTGATAGATCCAAAATTTTAGAATTAGAGATATAATAATTAATAAAAAAAATATTTAATCTTTAAAGTCCTACAATTTCATACAAATGAGAAATATATATATATATATAAAACAACATTTAAATAAACATAAATGTGAATTTTATTTTTAAAAAATATTAGGTACAATTATTATAAATTTATCTATATAACAATAAATAAAATTGTTGTTTTTTTCAAATTGAACCCCCAGAAATGTACATAGGTCCGTCACTCCCGACAGGGCAAAAAAATTGCACGAATACAATAAATATCTAATGCTATGAGAAATTCTAAGCAGATGAGTAACCAAGGCATACAAATTGTACTAATACAACAAATATCTAATGCTATGACAAAATCCTAAGCAGATGAGTAAACCAACGCGTTTGTAATAACAAAAAGAAAAAAGAAAATGTATTGCCAACAAAGTTTTCTCTGTTCTAAGGAATGTCGAGATTCATCTTGCGCTGGACAATCGTTTCCTCGCAAAGTACGGTAACACGACATATATCGTCAAATCAATGAGAAACTACATTTTGTAATATATAAAAAAAATGCATCGCCAACGAAGACTTCTCGATTCTAAGGGTGTCGTGATTCGTCTTGCACTAGAGAATATAGTTTCTCAGCGAAGTAAGATAACACTATGGACGTCGTCGAATGGATGAAAAACTACATTGCGGTTGATCGAGAAAAGGACGAGAAGAATTAAACCGCCAAGGGAAGAAGAAAACATATGAAGTACAAAGATAATGAGTTCAAATTCTTCTATCAATTCATTTTTCATTGAATTAATAGCACATATTTGTCCTATTTAATTTGACAATTTACTTTATATCAATGAATATCGAAGTTTCAAAAATATATGATATTTATCACTTTGATATGTCTGTCGATACATCAATGATTATCGATGCTTCAAAAATATCTAATATTTATTACGCTGATATTTTTGTCGATATAACAATGATTGTTGACAATTCAAAAATATCTGATATTTTTCACGGTGATATTTATGTCGATATATCAATGATTATCGACCCGGATTTGAGAAAGTCTCATGGTTTCAACAAAATTAATCCTTATCTTTTAATCTTAGTTAATGGGCTTTTATTGAGTTACTCAAGTACCTTTGCGAGAATTAAGATTTGACCTCCCAATAAACCTAGAAACCAATATTGAGCCACAATATTTTTCTAGCCAATTAATATTAATTCATTTCACTATAAAATTAAAATTGCACTATCCATCCTAACCCATAAACAATGGGAGATCACAATTTTGTGCTTGACCCTTTCTGAGGTAAGGATCATATTTAATAATTACTTTAATTTTTTTTCCTACAATATTTTCTAAATTTATATTTATACTATTTTTATTTTTGCTTTTAGGTTGAGTTTTCTTTGTCCAGAAAGTATCCTCATTGTATAATGCGATCACGAAATCAAGGCTACACGGGTATTGTTTAGACCTTTATTTTTTTTTAATTTTATTGATTAATTATTTATTCATCTGAAATAAATTTTCTCTATGCTATATTTTTAATTTTATTGCAAATGCATGTTAGGCTTTTTTGGTGTCAAATTGCATTTATGTTCATCTTTGTAAAAATAAAGGAGAGAGAGTGAGAGCTTCAGAACGACAGTTTCTTGATTGCTTCCATCTATAGTTTATCGTTCTAAATGTGAACTGAAAGAAAGGGCCCCTGGTGCTGGTTTTCCGAATTCATTCTCGAAAGTATTTTGGTATGCGTCAGACTCCTCAATGCTCAGTATCAATGGGTTGGTAAGCGCAAAGATGCATTTATAAATTAATACCTCAAAAGAGGTCTCTGAAGGGTACGTGTGACAACCATGGCATTGTAAAATGCATTTTGAGGGCAATTTTTTGTAACCCCAGTTTTATGTTTGGCCCCAAGAATCATGGGCAAGATAGAAATCTTGCCCATCTTTGGTTCCAAAACCTATGAGGGCTACAAAATGACACAACCCTTTCTTTTTTACAATAAGAAATGGATTAGTAAGGTAATCCCTTACAATAGACAGCTCATCAGAGAGATATGTGCACGCTAGACCTTTATTTTTTTTTTAAATTTTATTGATTAATTATTTATTCACTTAAAATAAATTTTCTCTATGCTATAATTTTAATTTTATTGTAGATCCATATTATGCTTTTGTGGTTTCAAAACATTTATGCTCATCTTTGTATAAATATAGGAGAGGGAGTGAGAGCTTCAGAACGACAGTTTTTGATTGCTTCCACCTAGTTTATCCTTCTAATGTGCAATGAAGGAAAGGGCGCCTGGTGCTGATTTTTGAAATTCATTCTCGAACGCATTTTGGTACGCATCAGACTACTCAATGCTCAGTATCAATGGGCTGGTAAGCGCAAAAAATATTGCACAATACGGTACACATCAGACTACTCAATGCTCAGTATCAATGAGATGGTAAGCGCAAAGAATACTTCACAATAAGTGAAGTACATGTGTTGAGTAAATTTAATTTAAATTTCTAAATGAGAATTTTTTTGAAAATCATATTCTAATACTAATTGTTTTCAAAGATTTTCAAAATTTATGGTTAATCATATCTAGACACGACTTTATATATATATATATATACATATATATATATATATATTTATTTATTTAATTATTATCAAAAAAATTATCTTATTTCATATTTGACATCTTTTGAGTATGTAAATAATTTTCAAGAGTTACTAATCATATCAACGCAATTGAAGAAACATATGAACACGAAAGAAGAAAAAAAGACGTAGTTGGACGTGGACTAATTTTTAGGCGTGGATATTTTAGTTTTTATATCAGAAATTTTGAATTAAATGCTTCACATATTTAATTAGTTTGATTAATTTAATTATAGAAATAATTTTTATTTTCTAATATTGTATATGCATATTTTCATTCATTCATTTCTTATTTTAAATTACTGCCTCATATTCTTCCTAATGTCTTTTTAGTCTATTATAATATTTATATTTTAAATTTAGTTCTGATATTCTCTCCCTTCATTATATCATATATACTCATAATAATTAATTTTTATGGTCATTTTGTAACACCCCGTCCCAGTTTTAATATGAATAATAAAAGAAATGAGTTTAATAAAATGAATATTTAATTTAAGGATTTTTCAAATGATTTTAGAGCGTATATGTTTGCAAGGTTTTGATTTTTCAGGGAACAGACGAGCACTCCGAGCCGAGAGAACTCCTAGCACTGTAACAAAATATTCAGTTAAGGTTTGATCATAAGATATTAAATAAAAGTATTTAATTTCAATTTCTAAATAAAGAAAAACTAATCTTTCAACGAATTAGAATTTTCGATATAAAAATCGGAAATCTGATGAATAGTAAATACGGTGACGGAAAATCTACCTCGTCTAACTAAATTAGATTTTTTGAAGAACTTTAAGAAAAATCAAATTTATAATTAAATAATTAAATAAATAATTTTCGTCTCGGAACGTGACGATTTAATCACTAAAAGTTCTAAAGAATTAATTCTATCAAACCCGTAAATTTTAATTAGCGAAACTACGATTTAATAATACAGATATGAGGTAGGATAAATACCGAGTAATAATAAGTATCTCACTAAACAAATATCTTTTACTAATTACCTTACCCACATATTTTCACTTGGCTACAAACTCTTGACCTTTGGGAGTTTCTTGAGGCAAGTAAGTAGTATTTAACTAAGTAGTAAATGAAGCTTTTCCTTCTCAAAAATCTGCAGTGTCCCTCTCTTCTTCCCCTCCTATAAATATATCTCCATCTTTCCTACACTTCTTCAGCTCCAAATACCTTTCATTTTCTGGAAATTTCGCCCAAGAATTCAGAAACCAAGAAGGAAACTACAAGAGGTTACAACTAATAACTCTTTCCTGTGCTTATATGATTTTAATGCTTTCGTTTTCTATGTTCCACAAGTCCGAAAATTATGAAATTATTTTTTCTTGCCCGTCTGAAAGTTAACTAAAACATAACCAAAATTCATGATCATCGGACTTCATACGAAGGATAAATAAAATATTTAAAATCATGTGTTCATTCCGTATGCGTAAAAGAACAGAGTTTTTGATCCTCTGTTTCTTATAGTTTTGGACGTAATAAAATTCTGAAATTAATCCCCATTAACCTATTAAGGATTAAATTAAACATGTCCAAAATTCGTGGCAATCCAACTTAATATGAGAGAGAAAGAAACTCATGAAGTTGAAGTATACAGATTCGAACCAAACTGTGAACTATGATATTTGATAATACTATTTCTATATTTCCATACGTCAAAGAATTATGAAATTTTATGGAGTTTATATTTGTCAATTATATTATATCATTCTAAAGTTTGGTAATTTTTACATGTATATCCAAAGAGAAATGAATTTTACAAAAACATATGTATAGATTATACCTTGTGAGAGTTTTCCTTTATATATTATGTTTGGAGAACCAATTTCTGTGAAGTAAGATTTTGATAATGATCCATACTTGTTAAGATATTACCATGTCGAATTTTATAATTTTTAGAATAGTAAGTATTTTTAATAAAATTGTTCATAAATAGGATAATTTGGGAATATAAGAAACTATTTTTGATATGACTTAGGAAAATAATTTTATAACAGATCTTCTCGGTCAAATAAATTATGAGATATTTATCTATTTATTTTAGAGTACTTGTATGATTTGTTTTATAATTTATCTTCAAGCCTAAGTTTTTATCACAATCTTATGAAGTTATAAGTTGTTTTAATCGATCTTTTAGTGAATAATTGGTTTTATAAATAATTGATGTTAGATAAGTATGTGATATTGTTGTGTACATATTTAAATGCAATTACGATAAATGATTAAGTAAAAACTTGAGTTTAGTTATCATAGTTTTATTTGTTACGAAAATTGTTAAGTGAGGTAAGTGTTTAAATTATAAATGAGTTCTATAATTATTGTGATTTACTTCTGGAATATATGTGAAATTATATTTTCTTATTTGATTAAATTGATGATGATTATGATATTACATATATAATTATAAGATTCATATAAAGAGGAATATTATTAAATATTTTATGAATTAAAAGATTCTGATAATAAAACTTTTAAGAAAATGTGCTGGGTGAAGTGCTTCGGACCAGAGGCTTAGGACGTCCATACAGCTTGAGTTATTCTCCAAAAGAATTCAAAAACAGTTCTAACTTATCTATAAAGTTAAAAGGTGGGTGACGCTATTTGTATATAGTGGTTTATGTTACAGTGATTGTTGGTGTATTATGAACTCGACTAAACAAACACAAATCTATAACCAAAGAACACAAGTATATAAGAATATAAGGTTTAAAAAAAAATAAGCATATGATTATGACAATGATATGATGATATGAGATATATGATATATGATAAATGAGACGATGGGGATTGCACGTTGTATTTCGTTACAGTGCGGTCCCACTATAATGAAAAGGTGACGATGGGGATTGCACGTGGTAAGTCGTTACCAGTGTGATCCCACTATAATGAAAAGGCGACGATGGGGATTGCAAGTGGTAAGTCGTTACCAGTGTGGTCCCACTATAATGAAAAGACAACGATGGGGATTGCACGTGGTAAGTCGTTATCAGTGTGGTCCCACTATAATGAAAAGGGGACGATGGGAATTGCACGTGGTAAGTCATTACTAGTGTGGTCCCACTATGATGTAAAGGAAACGAAGAGGATTTCAGGCTATAAGTCGTTACCAATGTTGTCTCACTATTGATAAAGGAGATTCTAAGTTATTATTATCCGAACCATGAAAAAGAGTGTACTATTAGGAATTCAAGTCATGAATGTGAATGTACTATGAATCTACCCTGAATACCAAAAATCATCTACGCAAAAACGTATGAATAATCTTTAATTAAATACCAAGATAATTATATTTCAGTGACCAGTATGAGTAACGCGTACAAGTTGCCCACTGAGATTTTTATCTCACCCCCCATAGTTTGATGTTTCAGGACATGATCGAGAGGGGTCGGAGCTGCAGAAGGGAGGACACGGAGTTTCCCTTGGTTAATGATAATAATATATAGATATGACTCTTTAAATAAATGTTATCACTCTTAACACTTGATGATATATTTGTATACCGAGTAATGAACCTTCTCTTAAAAGTTGCTAGATGTTTATCTTGTAAGATATCCTTAAAATTACCTAAAACTTATCAATGATCTAGTTTTAATAAATGGGCCCATACTGCTTTTTCATAACTTATATTTGTCATTAATATTTTTCACTGCAAAATGTAATACTTATGTTTGTCGTTATATTTTAAAAAAGAAATTTTTAAGCTCAGTTTTACAATCACTAAGTGGGGACTCGAGTTTAGAGTGTCGAAGGTGCAAGAGCCGGCATTCTGGATTCGGGGCGTTACACATTTAAATTTTTTTATGCCAACATCAACCTTAATTTTTTATACTTAAATATTTATAAAACAATAACTACTATTGGCTGGAAAAATTATTCACACAACATACTTGTAGAAAAATAAAAAATTTAATAACCATGAAAAGTAATTAAAAGGGGTATATATGAGATAATGAGGGGTGAAAATGTCAAAATGACATGTATTATGTGAAATATATATTAGACTGAAATGAGTATGATATTTAATTTTAATGGAAAGAAATATTTTAGAATAAAAAATGAACGAGAATATGCACAAAAAATAATAGAATATAAAAAGTATACCAATAATTTCATTAATTAAATTAATTAAATATTTAAAATATTTAATTTATAACTAATAATAAAAATATTATTTTCAATCCCACGTAGCACGTGGGGTTACGTGCTAGTTAAAGAGATAAAGAAAAAAGATGAGAAAAGAAATCGGTTAGTATTCGGATATATCAAAAAAGATAATATGCAAGAATTGTCTTATAAACCTCTATGAATCATCTAATAAATGCCTTCAAAAAAAGATGAGCTAAAAAAAATCTGGATATAGACGAAGAAGGTTATTACACAAATGCGACTGAAAAAAAAAATAGTAAAAGAAAAGAATTAGAATGTTTACATAAACCATATTCTACAAAAAATAAAATAAAAAAATGAACGACATACATAGTAGAAAAATTAATATTAGGAAATAAAAATTATATTATTAATAATAACATAAATAACTTTTTTTAGAAATCTAAAAATTAAAATAAAACAACCACATGAAGTGGGGGTGATTCAAAATTATTAGATTAGGGATAAAAGGAAAGTAAAGATCATAATTGAATTATGAATAACTAAATTTAAAAAATAAAAAATTAATAATAATAATCATAGTCGTATATGTTGATGATATATTGATTATAGGAAACAATATCCCGCTTATGCAGTCGGTGAAAGATTGGTTATTAAAGACCTTCATGATGAAGGATCTTGGTAAAGTCTTCTACATCTTAAGGATCAAAATCCACAGAGATAGATCCAAGAAGATGTTGGGACTTTCACAATCCACCTAAGTAGATAAGGTGTTAAAGCGATTTCTGATGGAGAACCCTAAGAGAGGTTCTCTACCGGCATGTCATGGGATAAAGCTATCTAAGAAGGATTGTCATTTCACAGACGCTGAAATCCAACACATGAAGGATGTACCATATGCATCTGCAATTGGCTCCATCATGTACGCCATGACTTGCACTAGGCCAGATGTGGTCTTCGCTGTCAGCACCACGGGTATGTTAGTGTTAGTGTCCTAGAGACAATCTATTATAAGGACATAATACTTGATGATGTTCAGTTTGATTTAATATTATAGTTTATTTAATATTAATGTATGACAATACACTTGTTTGAATATTATGTTTGATTGTTTGCATTTATTCATGCAAGTGTTCCCATGAGTCATTGCTGTCATTGAGGTTGTGAGAACTCAGATGACTTAAGCATGATTCTCAAATAGCCCCGATCAAGGATCATCAAGAATGAGATATTGATGATGCAATGGAGATTGGTGTGCGATCTGCATCATACTCTTAGAGAGTGTAGTAAGATCTAACATACTACGAGATACTAGGTATCTTGTGATGGATGCACAAATACCTTAGAGGGTATTGATATACCCATCCGAGAAACCATTTGATGTATATCCACTATATGTGTCTACGGGTGTCTCGGTTAGTGGGAGCAATGCGATACTCCTTTGACTTGAGGTCAATACACACGACATGTGTGGAGTGATGAACTTTGACCATGACCGACGCTTGTACCCGTCTATGGGTAGATATGTCTTGGATTGGATTCTTCACGAAGTACATATGCGTGGTAGTTGAGCCAATAATATGATTCATTCCCCAATGTGGATTTAGAGAGAATACTCATCTTCTCATCATAATTGGATCTAAGTCATCGGCCGATGCACGTCAACTTAGACTTTATGGCTAAGTGTGACATACATGATCAATTAGTGATTAGAGATAAATTGATTAAGTTATTTGAATAGACACTTCATCATGTTCAAGACTTAATCGAGTATTCGCGAATGAAATGAGGAAATCATAATAGCCCATGTTTCAGTTACAGGTAGTTGCACTTTTCTCGCAACGTACCTCATATATTGAGAATGTCTGATTTATTATCTAGGGTTCAATTAAGACCGTTAGTTTGACTAATCGCTCGATATATGAGGGTCTATGGGTCACACAACAAGTAGTTCCCTTTTACGGATTATAGTTGGTTGATCAAATGTTAAATTTGATTTAATATTTAATTTATGGAGAATTAATTAATAATAGATTAATTTGAAATTGATTATTATTAATATTTAATTAAATTGGATTTAATTAAATAAGAATTCCCAATAATTATATTTGGAATATAATTGTAGGATTTAATGTATATGGAAATAAATCGTAGAGATTTTCATATAAGGCATTTAAATCCGTAGAGATTTATATTTAGGGAATTAAATTAAAAGGAATTAATTTGATTCAAGATTATGAATTTTATTTCCCTAATTGGGCTAGCTTAGGAAGTAAGCTAAACCTCCCTATATATACAAGCTCTTAGGAATTCACAAAAGGTATCACTTCATATTTTCTCCATAAAATCTAGAGTTTGGATTTTCCTAGCAAATTCGTCTCGGATTCAACGCTGGCAAATTCGTGCAAATCCGTGATTGGGGATTACGTTGATAGCATAGTAGAGAAATCTGCTCTCGAGTTACTGTAAGATTCGTTATGATTATTGTAATCTGTATGCAATTAATTATTCGTTGTTGTTGAACTTTAAATTCCGCTGCGTATAAAATTATGTGTTTTAGGTGCTTCTAAATTCCAACTGTGGTATCAGAGCACTAGACTCTCGATTAATTGTGTAATTGATTGTACCAATATGATTAAGTTTCGTGGGGTTTATTATTATTGAAGTAATTTCAATTTTAAATTGCCCAAAACTTTTAATTGGGTTTTGTTCAGTGGGGGTTTTATTCATTAAATCAATTTATTTTGTTGCATCTTAATTGATTGGCCGCTGAATACACGAATTGCTCCGCCTGTTTATATGTGCATATTGAACCCGTGACTTTTCATCCCCTTCGTCTCCTTGCTCGCGTCACCTAAAAAACCCTAATTTTCATGCCTGAATTTCGAGCGCCGCTCGGCTCTGAAATCGCGATTCACGGCATCGCTTGAGGCGGCGATTACTCACCAAGCCTCGCGACGGCCGTGCCAATCGGATTCGTGAGCACGACGGCCCATCTTGCGCGCTTGCAGCAGCGGCGATACAGATCTCTTCGCCGTGTTTTGGTTTCGATTCAACCGCGGGAGCGACGATTCGTCTCGTCACTTGCAACGGCGGCGACGATGCTTTGAACGAACCTGCATCCCACACGCGGATGGGTATTTCGCCCGTGCACCTTGAACGAAGGCCGTGAGGGCCTCTCAAACGATGTGTACGGCGGCGATTTGCCCCGATGGATGGACGATGTTGGGTATCACAGTCGTTTGATCGTGTTGCATGACCCCGATTTCTTACTTGCACGCGCGCGTGAGAAGATAAATCGCCGGCGCGTGCGTCGCGTTAACGATGACTATATAGCGGCACTGAACTTCTCACCGTTGGACGATGGGTTGCGATTCTATGCCTATCTGTTTGCTTCCTTTTCGATGATGTTTCATTACTGAATTTCTCGGCAAAATTATTTTGATGAAATCTGAATAATTTTATTAATTTGGTACTTGGATTGTCGATTTTGGGTTTTGGAAATGAGACTTGGATTGTTCGAAATTTCAGATTGGATCTGAATTGGATCTGAATTGAATGTCTGGGAGGGTTGTTTTGTAAATTTGATTTGGTCAGACCCTCTTGTGCAATTTTGGAAATTGCATCCGAGCGCAACAAAATAATTAAAATCTAATTTTGAAAAATTAATAAGTGTTTAATTTTAAAATTGGATTATGATTAGACCAAAGATTAATTAATTAGATTAAATATTGAAAGTTAATAATTTTAAAATTGAATTTAAAATTAGATTTTAAATTCGTTTTAAAAGAATTATTAAATTTCACTTGGTTAATCATTTTATTAAAATGTATTAGTTGGACTAATGATGAACTTAATTAATTTGATTAATTAAAGGTCAAAATATTAATAATGAATTTAATTATTAAAACTTGATTTTAAAATTGGATTTTAAAATTGTGGTTTAAATATTAAACGAGTTATTAATTCCAATTTGATTAACATGTCTTATATTCTGTTAACGCATTTTACGTCCACTTTATAATTGTTTGGGTAGGCGGTGCCCAATAATTGTCGGACCGTATTAGTTGTTTGGATAGACGGCGCCCATATAAATGTTAGTCCGTATGAAATCACGTTTTGGGAGGGCCATACCAATAATTGCTTTTCAAATGTGATATAGATTAACATATTTGGAATCTCGATTAAGAATTAATACCCCGCCTTTAAAACGTTCCTCACTAAAAATATGGTTTTCTCATTAATTTGATAAAGATGTCTTCCATCAAAATTAAAAGTAAACCAAGATTTCGTTCTAATGAAAGTACTTAAAGACCCTAGTCTTTTGGATCTCTACATCTAACAGACTTTTATAGGGACATGTAATGTCCCCGCTGATGGTTGTAGAACCAACTTATCTTTGTTTCACCAGCCCTCGCGGAACAAAGAGTAAGTGACATCGGTCGAACTAGGTTCGACAAACTAGGAATCGCGCTTTTCTGCAATTGGTTTGGAGACCTACCAGGTTATACTATTGTAATGATCATTTCTCGGTAGATTATGATAAGAGGAATGTGATCCTAATCCATTATAATTTATATTTGATATAAATTTGTACTTTTTTCGATGAAGGTCTTTAAGTATGTGAAAATAATGGAGACAAAATAAACACAAAAAGAAAAAGACCATTTTATTTTGATTCTTTGAATATTAATCATAGGAATTATGTGTTTAATTCTCGTTTTATTTTATTTCTCTTGGTTAGTTGAAATGTATAAATCATTATTGAGATGTGTTTTTGAAACAAACTAAATTAGCTTTAGGCCAAATTTTTTCTCGACCGCACCAAAACATGTGTTTGGTGTTAAAGCAAAAAAAGATTCCCTTGCTTACCCTTAAAGTTTGGTACATCCCAAGATTCAATACCAAGCGATTAAGCGGCTTATTAGTGGACATGTTCATCTTAATAACAAACATACATGTTCTAGTGCTAGAAGTACCTATTGTCTTCTTTTCAACAACCAAAACCTTATAGTCCTTCTTCCGGTGCCCTCTTCTCCTTACAGTAGAGACACACATCCTTGTTTACCCGCTCCTTCTTTTGAACACCATCTTAGTGATAGTGAACTCAAAAGTCTTGAGCACGTTGTGAAATTGAGGCACGATCGCATCCGCTCTCACATTTGCACTGATGTGAAAGAGCTCATGTCTCATAGGGCAGTTAGGGCGGGTGAAGTCGTCTTACACGTGGGAACGGAGCAAGAGTTGCTCCTGAACGTGTGGGGACTTATGTGTTAGACTTACCCTTTGGTTTTAGATTAGAACTTAATGATTGTCATTTAGTTCTTTCTATTACTCGCAACATGTATTTGTTGCATTATGGATATGATGTTCTTAATATACAAAATAAAAGAATCAAACTTAGTAATCATGAAAACCCGACTTACTTATGGCATTGTAGAACTTGATCATGTAAACGAGAAAAGAATTGCAAGGTTAAGAAAGATAGACTACTTAACCCCATTCGACTGTGAGTCTTATGGAGATTGTGAATTTTATCTCATGGACAAGATGATCAATAGACCCTTTTCTGGCAAAGGGGTGCATGCCAAAGAAGTTATAGAGTTGATCTACAACGATGTTTGTGGACCATTGCCCACTCTAGCTAGGGGTCACTTCGGCTACTTCATCACTTTTACTGATGATTTCTCTAGATACAGATACATGTATTTTATGAAACACAAATTCGAATCTTTTGAGAAATACAAAGAGTACAAAGCTGAAGTAGAGAAGCAACTTGGTAAGAGTATCAAGACTCTTCGATCGGATTGATGAGATGAATACCTTAGACATGAATTCACTGATTACTTGAAGTTACATGGAATCCAGTCACAATGGACTCCTCCCGGAACACCTCAGATGAACGGTGTGTCAGAGAGAAGAAACCAAACCCTGTTAGACATGGTGAGGTCCATGATGAGCTTTTCTTGTCTTCCAACATTCTTATGGGATACGCATTACAAACCTCAATTTACATTCTGAATAGGATTCCATCTAAATCGGTTGAGCATACACCATATGAACTATGGTGTGGCAAGAAGCCAACTTTTACACATATTAAACATGGGGTTGCCCCGTGATTGTGAAAAGGATGTTTACAGATAAGTTGGAATCCAAAGGTGAAAAAGGTTACTTTGTGGGATATCCTAAGGAAACTAAGGGATATTACTTCCATCTACCTAAGAAATAATCAGTGGTTGTTTCTAGGCAGACCAAGTTCCTCGAAGAAGACTATGTCTTTAAGGAACAAGGTCGTAAGCTGATAGAACTTGAAGAAATTCAAGAACCACAAATTAACAAAGAGACTGATATCTTGTCAAAGCAACATGACAAGGAATCAGTGGGAGCATTCAGCAACTTTCAAGATGGGTGTCTTTCACTAGGTGATCGTCTTTTAGCCAGTGAGAGTGTAATTGGAGTAGGCTTGCCAGTGCAAGAACCTCCAAGTGGGCTGAATGAGAACAACATAATTCAAACTCCCACCCAAGAGGCATCTGAAAGTGTAGCTCTTGAGGACTCTCCGGACATTGATGAAATCAATGAACCACAAAATTTTCACGATCAGAATGTACAGCTTGCACAACCACAACTCCGTAAATCAATTAGGAATCGTAATCCGCCCATTAGATACGGTTACCTCTTGGAGGAACTCATTAATGTGGACATACCGGATAAGGAATCCTAATACTTATTCTGAAGCAATATCAGATATTGATTCAGGGAAGTGTTATGAAGCCATGAAATCCGAGATGGACTCGATGTACACCAATCAAGTCTGGGACTTGGTTGAGTTGCCTAAAGAGGTTAGACCCATGCAAATGGCAAATTACAAACCTACAAGCTAGGTTGGTGGCGAAGGGTGATAGTCGACGCTAAGGCATTGACTATGATGAGACCTTCTCACCAGTTGCAAAGATCAAGTCCATTCGAATTTTACTTGCGATAGCAGCACACTGTGATTATAAGATTTGGCAAATGGATGTCAAAACAGCTTTCCTCAATGGAAACATTGATAAGAAAGTGTTTATGACTTAACCAGAAGGTTTTACATCTAAGCCAAATTCTAATCTAGTGTGCAAGCTAAAGATATCCATTTATGGATTGAAGCAAGCTTCTAGGAGTTGGAATATTCGATTTGATGAAGCTATCAAGTCTTTTGACTTCATCAGAAATTCGGAAGATCCTTGCGATTATCGTAAAAGAAATGGGAAGAATATTGTTTTCATAATCGTATATGTCAACGACATATTGATTTTGAGAAACAATATCCCGTTAATGCAGTCCGTTGAAGATTGGTTGTCGAAGACCTTCACGATGAAGGATCTTTGTGAAGTCTGCTACATCGTAGGGATCAACATCCCCATGGATAGATCCAAGAGGATGTTGAGGCTGTCACAGTCCACCTATGTAGACAAGGTGTTGAAGCGTTTTGCGATAGAGGACTCTAAGAGAGGGTCTCTATCGGCAAATCATGGGATAAAGCTGCCAACGAAGGATTGTCCTTCTGTTGAAGCTGATATCAAGCACATGAAAGATGTCCCATATGCATATGGAATTGGGTCAATCATGTATGCTATGACTTGCACTAGGCCAAACGTGACCTATGCTATCAACATCACTGATAGACATCAACATAATCCGGGGGAATCTCACTGGATTGCTGTCAAGACCATTTTGAAGTATCTTAGACGAACTAAAGAATGTTTCCTTGTCTATAGTGGACAGTCAGAACTAGTAGTCACTGGTTATGCTGACACAAGTTTCCAATCTGACTGTGATGATTACAAATCACAGTTAGGTTACGTTTTAACTCTCAATAATGAGGCGGTCGGTTGGAATAGTTCCAAGCAAAAGGACCGCAGATTCAACAATCGAAGTTGAGTACATTGCTGTATCAGAAGCATCAAGGAGACTGTCTGAATTTTATAGTTCTTAAGAGAACTAGGGGTAGTTCTGAGTGTCAGTTGTCTAATAAAGTTTTATTGAGACAACGCTGGTGCGATTGCGTAAGCAAAGGAACTGAGATCAACAAGCATAAACGAGTATGTACCTAGACTTATCATTTGATCCGGGAGATCATAACGATAGGAGAAATAGAATTAAAATGTATTCCCACATATTTAATTTGACAGATCTTTTCACCAAAACACTGAGTGTTCATGTACACACTAGACATTTAATGGTCTAGGGGTTAGACATGTAAGTGATTGACTCTAGTCCAAGTGGGAGATTATTAGTGTTAGTGTCCTAGAGACAATCTATTATAAGGACATAATACTCGATGATGTTCAGTTTGATTTAATATTATAGTTCATTTAATATTAATGTATGGCAATACACTTGTTTGAATATTATGTTTGATTGTTTGCATTTATTCATTCAAGTGTTCCCATGAGTCATTGTTGTCATTGAGGTTGTGAGAAATCAGATGACTTAAGCATGATTCTCAAATAGCGCCGATCAAGGATCATCAAGAATAAGATATTGATGATGCAATGGATATTGGTGTACGATCTGCATCATACTCTTAGAGAGTGTAGTAAGATCTCACTTACTACGAGATACTAGGTGTCTCATGATGGATGCACAAATACCTTAGAGGGTATTGGTATACCCATCCGAGAAACCTTTTGATGTATTTCCACTATATGTGTCTACAAGTGTCTCGGTTAGTGGGAACGATGCGATACTCCTTTAACTTGAGGTCAATACGCACGACATGTGTGGAGTGATGAACTTTGACCATGATCGACGTTTGCACCCGTCTATGGGTAGATATGGCTTAGATTGGGTTCATCACGAAGTACATGTGCGTGGTAGTTGAGCCAAGAATAGGATTCATTCCTCAATGTGGATTTAGAGAGAATACTCATCTTCTCATCATAATTGGATCTAAGTCATCGGCCGATGCACGTCAACTTAGACTTTGTAGCTAAGTGTGACATACATGATCAATTAGTGATTAGAGATAAATTGATTAAGTTATTTGAATAGACACTTCATCATGTTCAAGACTTAATCGAGTATTCGCGAATGAAAGGAGGAAATCATAATAGCCCATGTTTCAGTTACAGGTAGTTGCACTTTTCTCACAACGTACCTTATATATTGAGAATGTCTGATTTATTGTCTAGGGTTCAATTAAGACCGTTAGTTTGACTAATCGCACAATATATGAGGGCCTATGGGTCACACAACAAGTAGTTTCCTTTTACAGATTATAGTTGGTTGATTAAATGTTAAATTGGATTTAATATTTAATTTATGGAGAAGTAATTAATAATAGATTAATTTGGAATTGATTATTATTAATATTTAATTAAATTGGATTTAATTAAATAAGAATTTTCAATAATTATATTTGGAATATAATTGTAGGATTTAATGTATATGGAAATAAATAGTAGATATTTTCATATAAGGCATTTAAATCCGTAGAGATTTATATTTAGGGAATTAAATTAAAAGGAATTAATTTAATTCAAAATTAGGGATTTTATTTTCCTAATTGGTCTAGCTTGGGAAGTAAGCTAAACCTCCTTATATATACAAGCTCTTAGGAATTCACAAAAGGTATCATTTCATATTTTCTCCATAAAATCTAGAGTTTGGATTTTCCTAGCAAATTCGTCTCGGGATTCAACGCTGGTAAATCCGTGCAAATCCGTGATTGGGGATTACGTGGATACCATAGTAGAGAAATCTGCTCTCGAGTTACTGTAAGATTTCTCGTTATGATTGTTGTAATATGTATGCAATTAATTGTTCGTTGTTGGTGAACTTTAAATTCCGTTGCGCATGTGATTACGTGTTTTACGTTCTAAATTCCAACATGGTAGATACCAAATGAATCCGGGTAAAACTCACTGGATTGCTGTCAAGAACATTTTGAAGTACCTCATACGTATGAAAGATTGTTTTCTTGTCTACGGAGGACAGTCAGAGCTAGTTGCAATTGGCTATGCTGACACAAGTTTCCAATTCGAGTGTGATGATTACAAATCACAGCCAGGCTATGTTTTTGTTCTCAATGGTGGGGCGGTTAGTTGGAATAGTTCCAAACAAGAGACTACCGCGGACTCAACAATCGAAGCTGAGTACATTGCTGTGGCAGAAGCTGCCAAAGAAGCTGTTTGGATAAAACAGTTCTTAAATGAACTAGGGGTAGTTCCGAGTGCCAGCTGTCCAATAAAGTTGTATTGTGACGACACTGGTGCGGTTGCACAAGTTAAGAAACAGAGATCCAATAATAGAAACAAGCATGTACCGAGGCGTTATCACTTGATAAGAGAGATAATTGCTAGAGGAGAGATAGAGTTGGAACGCGTTCCCACAGAAGATATTTGACTGATCCTTTCACCAAGGCTTTAAGTGTTCATGTACACATTATAAATTTCAATGGTCTAGGGGTTAGACGTGTACGTGATTGGCTCTAGTTCAAGTGGGAGATTGTTAGTGTTAGTGTCCTAGAGATAATCCTATGTAAGGACATAATGCTAAGATAATATTCAGTATTGGTTTAATATTATTATTTATTAAATATATGGTGTTACACTTATTAGAATATTATGTTTGATTGTTTGCATTTGTTCTTATCTGTGTTCTCATGGATCACTATTGTCATTGAGATTGTGAGAACTCAGATGACTTAAGCATAATTCTCAAATAGCCCCGATCAAGGATCATCAAGAATGGGAAAGCACTTTCCCATTAGATTCTTTATGACACCCAACCACTTGGCCGTCTTTTCTCTACTTTTCTTAGTCTCGAGGTTTCTTTGGTTATGACCGTTTATCTCTTCATCAATCTTTCCCTCCATTGGTCTAGATTTTGATAAAAAAAGATTTTTAGTCACCAAAGCTTCGTCTTCTTATCCCAAATGCTTCTCTATCATCTCCAAAACATTATGTAGAGTATCCATAGTGAACATGTGATCTCTCATCACATAACTACAGTAAAACTCATCAAAACATTTTGGGAGAGTTAGAAACAAGAAGTCGACATGAGCTTCATCATTATACTTAGTACCGAGATAAGCAAGCTTGTAAAAGTGACGCTTGACTTTCAAATGTGGTGAAAAAGGACATTGGAGGGATGCCTATTCCAATCCTAGGCGGAATGAAAAGAAATGTAATTCTCACGCACTAGTTGTTGAAACTTGTTTAGCGGCGTATGCTTCCCATTCATGGGTAGTTGATACGGGATCCACTGATCATGTATGTTTCACAATGCAGGGTTTCAAGCTAACCCGACAACTAAGTGGAAGTGAGATCCTCATCACACTGGGCGATGCTACAAAAGTAGTAGCTGAAGTAGTGGGAGACGTGCACCTGTCTTTTGAAGACAAGACTTTAGTTTTAAGAGATGTTCTTTACGTTCCAGTTTTTCGCAAAAACCTTATTTCAGTTTCAAAACTATTTAATGATGGATATTCTGTTCGTTTTTCTAAGCATGTTATTGTTTTTCGTAACAATGTGTTTATCTGTCATGGAACTTTACGAAACAATCTCTATACTATTAATTGTGCACACCACTCACAAAATGCATCTTATAACACATCGACTGTTTCAAACAATGAGAAAACGTTCAGAAAACGTGAACAGACACTTCTATGGCATCTTGTATTAGGTCATATTAATCTGAATAGGATCCAAAGGTTGGTGAAAGATGGTTCATTGTCGGACCTACAACTGGAGCCACTTCCAACCTACGAATCATGTTTGGAAGCTAAAATGACTAAGAGGGCATTTGGAGCCAAGGGGAATAGAGCCACAGAACTGTTGCAAATCGTTCACACTGACGTGTGTGTGTTGGGGAAATCAGGGTGCCCGGATCTATTTTAGGTGATTATTTAAATATATATTTAAATTCAACAGTTAATTACTAGCATGAATTAATCCTAAATTAATTCAACATAATAATAAACAACATGCGTACACATAATTCCCGTAAATCCTAAACATACGAAACTAGGAGTTACGAAATTACTAACCTCTTGAAGAATCAAACGGATGAATCGAACGAATGAATCAACCCAAGAGCCTTCCCAAATATATCCTCAAAGTCCACGTGTGTAATCCGGTGGGAAGATTTCTACCAACGATTTTAATGGAGAGAAAATAAAATATTTTGCTACCACCTTTGTGAATTTCTAATATTTCCAACACATGGAATTGCACTTGGGAATGAAGAGCTCATCCCCTATAAATAGGGAGGAGGGGTGGACAATTTTTTAGGGTTAAAAATTAGGAAGAAAATCTTTTCTTGGTCTCCAAGAAATCTTGAATATATCTCCTATATTCTTTTCTCCTTAATTAAATTTTCCATAAAAATCTCTTTCCCCTCTTCTACCTAATTTTCAAAAATTACACTAATAAAGGAGTCAAGATTTGACTTCTTGAATTTATGGGATAATTATGTATTCCTACAATAATTATCTCTTTCCATAAAATATCTACAAGAAAATCAAGACAATCTGATGGTCCCGTTTTGAAAACCCATTTTAGACGCAAGGAAGCAAAAACGTTTTTATAAAAAAACAAAATTTTTTTCAATTTTTTTGCTTTTAAGCTCATGTGTGTGTTATGCTTTATAAACGAATGCAATGACAAGTAATAATAATAAGAATATTTTATAGTGGTTCTTCTCCTCATCCATTAATTTAACCAATCTGGACACCCTTTATTTCCCTTTCGGGGATTGGCTATTCACACTCAAACGGGACTTATCACCCTCACGGGATTGCCCCTCCCTTTTAGATGTTTAGAATTTAACCTACCAACCGATAAAGGTTGTTTGGTTTCCCAGATTTTCCCTTACATTTGTTTAGCCTCAATGCTAAGGTTGGGAAAATCTTTAATATTTTTGTGCTTAGATCTAGGTAGAACACTTTTGAATATATGTGTGTATTTCCTCTCGTGTTCTTGAATGGAGTTGCTTGAATATTTGGCTTTTAATTTCACTTTGCGAACCTCCATTATCTTCTTTTTTGAAGATAGTCTGATGTATTTATAGTGTGGATTTGAATATTACCGCTTTGAGAGTAATATTCAAATCCATACTAATATAAAATTAATATTTAACTATCCATCTTAACCCATATTACGATTTCACATATAACATGAAATCATTTTCATCGATTCTTGAAATCATTATTTTCTTTGTTCATCGGGAGAGATTTCACGACTGATTTTTACTGCTCATTTAATATTATCTTAGTCCATTAATTAATTAAGCCCACATCGAACAAGATTCTTTATATTAATTAAAAATCGCATCGATCTTTGTCCCCGAGTTAAAGAAACTCATCGTTATTATCCGTCTTGATCATAAATTCGCACCCTTGCAAGATTTGACATGAATCGATTTCATGAGTTCCCCAACTTGTTCTTCCGCCCCCTCAACTTGTTATCCGTAAATTAGCTTCAAAAAACACAAGTTGATAATGTTTTGGCATAATTAATCAAAACTAAAATATCCCAACACAATCTTTTCTTCCTTTTATAGACAAAATTTCAAAAATTTCAACTTGGAAATAAGCAAGAATATTTTCTTCTCTCTCTCATTAATTGGACTTTATTTTGGGCTATTTGGGGGGGGGGGGCTTTAGGAGAATTAAGATTGGACCTCCAATGGACTATGAAGCTTTAATATTTTGGGCCAAATATTATTCAAGTCCATTAATATTAATTTACTCCACTATAAAATTAATATTGAACTATCCATCTTAACCCATATTACGATTTCACATATAACATGACTCCCGATCATTATTTCTCGCGTTTAATATTATCTTAGTCCATTAATTAATTAAGCCACTGAACAAGCTTTATATTAATTAATATCTTTGTCCTTGGAGTAAAGACAACTCAACGTTATTATCCATGTCGGAAATAAATTTCCACTTGCAAGATTTGACATGATAAGGGATATGAGCCCACCAAGGGGACAAATCAAGCAAGGTTTGCTAATTCTCCATATTAAATGTCAGCAATCGTCATGTAATTAATAATATTGTCCAAGATATAAGGTATCGAATCGCATTGACTCTCTTCCCATCATAAGTCAAAGCAATAATTATTAATTTCACACGATCCTATTTAAGGGACGGAGATTAAGAAACAACGCACCACTGAGGTCTAATTCTTGTATATTCAAGATCAAGAATTTGTCCTCCTCAGAGGTCCTCATTCAACCATTAAATGTGCTAGTGGATCCTCGGTCAAGACAAGCCAATTTCTCACACTTCAACCATTCATGATGGTTCGTTCATTTCCATCTGGGTTGTGAATTTGTACTTAATTACGAGGGCTGTTAATTTGATCTTCAGTGATCAATTATCACCAAATTAACTACAACGTAATACGTACTGTCTTATTGAATATTTATTGCAATAAACATATATAACATTCATTCATATTTAATGCAACAGTGATTAAATATTTATTTCAGTAAATAAATAAGAAAAATCAGTTTTGGTTATACAAAGTAAAAGCATACTTTTCAGTATAACCCCAACAATGTCCCACTTATACTCAAAGTCTGCTTTTAAGTATACTACAACATGTCCGTGTTCTATGTGACATCTAATGTCACCCTACACGAACCTAATAATATTTCTCCCACTTATACTCCAAGCAGATTGGCAACGTCCTTGACATTCATTCCTTCCACATGTCTCTCGAATGTACTCTGAGGCAGACCCTTGTGAATGGATCTGCTAGGTTGTCTTCCGATGCAATCTTAGCCACCTCAATGTCTCATCTCTTAACGATTTCTCGTATGAGATGGTATTTTCTTTCAATGTGTTTGCTGACTTTGTAGGCTCTCGGCTCCCTTGAATTTGCAACTGCTCCGGCGTTATCACAGTAGACCGTGATTTTGTCGGGCAAATTCGGGACCACGTCCAAGTCCACCAGGAAGTTCTTGAGCCAAACCGCTTCCTTCGCTGCCTCACAAGCAGCGACGTACTCGGCTTTCATGGTAGAATCAGCGATGCATTTCTGCTTTACACTTCTCCATGTCATGGCTCCTCCCCCCATGCAGAACACACTACCCGAGGTAGACTTTCTGGAGTCAATGTCTGATTGAAAATCCGAGTCCGTGTAACCAATGGGGATCAGACTGTCTGACTTGTAAATCAACATTCTGTCTCGTGTCCTTTTCAGGTACTTCAGAATGTTCTTTACTGCAGTCCAATGCTCTTTCCCAGGGTTACTTTGATATCTTGCCACCATGCCTACGACAAAGCAGATATCCGGTCTCGTACACAACATTGCATACATGAGGCTTCCCAGGGCCAAAGCATAAGGGATGCCCTTCATGTCATCTATCTCTTTATGTGTCTTGGGACACATCTCTTTGGATAGATGGATTCCGTGTCTGTAGGGCACAAAGCTTTTCTTAGAATCCTGCATGCTAAAGCGCTTCAAAATAGTATCTATATATGAGGCTTGCGAAAGCCCGATCATTCTTTTCCTGCGATCTCGAGTGATCTTGATCCCTAGGATGTGACCGGCTTCCCCTAAGTCCTTCATATCGAACTGTTTTGACACCCATGCCCTTACATCTGATAACACCTTTACATCATTTCTGATGAGCAGAATGTCGTCCACGTATAGTACCAAAAATACCAATGCAGTTCCGTCACACTTTTTATATACACAACTTTCAAATTCGTTTTGATCGAATCCGTAGGATTTTATAACTTGATCAAAACACTAATTCCAAGCTCGGGATGCTTGCTTCAGTCCATAAATGGACTTCCTGAGCTTGCAAACCAGATGCTCTTGGCCTTTTTCAATGAAGCCTTTGGGTTGTTGCATATAGATTACTTCGTCAAGATTTCCATTTAGGAAAGTTGTCTTGACGTCCATTTGCCAGATCTCAAAATCTAGATGCGCAGCAATCGACAAGAGAATGCGGATGGACTTGAGCATGGCTACGGGCGAAAAGGTTTCCTCATAATCGATCCCTTCTTTCTGAGTGTACCCTTTCGCCACAAGTCTTGCTTTGAAGGTTTCAACCCTTCCGTCTGGTCCCCCTTTTCTCTTGTATACCCACTTGCATCATATGGGTTTTACCCCATTAAGTGGTTCGACTAGCTCCCACACCTTGTTGTGATCCATTGAACCCATCTTGGCTTCCATTGCTATTTGCCAAGATTGAGCATCTTTTTCTTGGATCGCCTCGTTATAGGACCATGAATCTGGTTCTTCTGCAGAGATCAAGTCCGAAGACTCTCCGATCCCCAAGAATCTCTCGGGTTGTCTGATAACCCTCCCACTACGACGAGGTTCCGATTGTGTAGGCATGACATTTGGTATGTCATTTTGGACAGTTGGCAATGGAGTTGGCCCCCTAAGTTCTTCTAAGGTAATTTCACTTCTAAGCTTTCGACTGTTAATATAGTCTTCTTCCAAAAATCTAAAGTGAGTACTGATTACCACCTTTTGATCTTCGGGACCATAGAACATGCATCCTTTAGTTCCTTCGGGTACCCTATGAACATCCTTAATTCCGAACGTGCGTCCAATTTACCGGCTTCCTTGTTAAGCACGTATGCCGGACACCCCCAGATCCTGATGTGCCCGAAATTGGGCTTGCACCCCATCCACAATTCTCTCGGGGTTTTAGGTACTGATTTGGATGGCACTAGGTTTAGAATATAAGCCGTTGTTTCTAATGCGTAACCCCAGAACGATTTTGGTAAATCCACATAACTCATCATTGACCTTACCATTTCTAAAAGCATTCTATTCCTTCGTTCTGCAACCCCATTTTGTTGAGGGGTACTGGGTGCAGTCAACTGGGATGCAATCCCCACTTCTGATAGGTAGTTCAAAAATTCATCGCTGAGGTATTCGCCTCCACGATCAGATCGTAGAAACTTGATACTTTTTCCCTTATGATTCTCTGCTTGAGCCTTAAATTCTTTGAATTTATCAAAAGTCTCAGATTTATGCTTCATTAGGAAAATGTATCCGTAGCGTGAGTAATCATCAATAAAAGTAACGAAATACTCGTAGCCTCTTCTAGCTTTGATTTGCATTGGACCACACACATCGGTGTGAACGATTTCTAACACTTCTTTGGCTCTAAGCCCCTTGGCTACAAATGCCCTCTTGGTCATTTTACCTTCCAAGCACGATTCGTAAGTCGAAAATGGCTCAATTTGGAGAGACCCCAAAGATCCATCTTTCACCAACCTTTGAATCCTTTTTGGGTTAATGTGACCTAATCTTAGGTGCTAAAGAAGTGTCTCGTTCACGTCAGCCGAGCGCTTTCGTTTACAAGAAATAGTAGATGTGTTATAGGATGCATTTTGTGAGTGATGTGCATAGTTAATAATATAGAGATTGTTCCTCAAAGTTCCATGACAGATAATCACATCGTTACAAAAAACAGTAACATCTTTATTAAAACAAACAGAATATCCATTGATAAATAGTTTAGAAATAGAAATAAGGTTTTTCTGAAAAACAGGAACATAAAGAACATCTCTTAAAATTAACGTCTTGTAACCAAAGGATAGGTGCACTTCTCCCACTGCTTCAGCTGCCACTCTCGTAGCATCGCCTAGCGTGATGAGGATCTCACTCTCACTTAGTCGCTGGGTCTGCTTGAAACCCTGCAATGTGAAACATACATGATCAGTGGATCCCATATCCAATACCCACGAGTGGGTAGCATACTCCGCCAAACAAGTTTCAACAACTAGCGAGTGTGAATTACCTTTCTTTCCATTCTTTTTGGGTTTGGAACAGGCCGACCTCCAATGTCCATTTTCACCGCAGTTGAAGCACTTCCCCTTAGCCGAATTCTTTGCTCCACCATCCCTCTTCACCTTTCCTTTGTCTTTGGCAACACTCGAGTTAGCTTGGCTTTCGCTCTTGGGCTTCCTCTTCCTCTTGCCTCCCTTTGGCCTAGAAGGAGAGGACGACCCAACTGCCGCTAAGGCTTGACTGCTCTCTCCTAAAATTCCTTCAGCCGAGACAAGAGCTTGCAACAGATCAGGCAAAGTGAACTTTTGATTATTCATATGATAATTCAGCCTGAACTGTTCAAAGCTCTTGGGCAGGGAATGGAGTATGAAATCGATCTGGGTCTCGATGTCATATTCAGCTCCAAGCACCTCGAGTTTGTTGAGGTGAGCCATCTGGAGAACGTGTTCCCTTACGGGTGTTCCCTCCACAATTTTCATAGAGAGCATGTCCCTCATGGTGATCTGCCGAGCCACACGGTTCTGATGTTGAAACATCACTTTAAGATTGACCATGATTTCCGCAGCCGTCTCAACATTTTGGCGTTGGTGTTGCAACACATCTGACATTGAAGCCAAGATGGTACACTTTGCCATTTCGTTAGAACGCTCCCTGTTATCATATTCTTTCTTAACCGCTTTGGTTGACACGTCAGATGGCTTTTCTGGTTTGGGTGTAGTAAGAACCCAGTTATGGCTTTGTGCAGTGAGGACAATAGTGAGTTTTCGATACCAATAAACAAAGTTTTCTCCAGTGAGGAGGTTATCTTTCAGTATATTGAATAGTGGATTAAAAGGTTGCGACATGGTGAACTTAGATAAACATATATTTTGTATCAATATCCAGATCAACACAAGATTAAATCACACAATTCGATCACATGATTCATATTAAAATCTCAAAAAAAATATGAACATGCATCAGCCAACATCTCAAAACAGATTTAAATGAGCCTCGTGGGAGGGTCATCATTTAAATCACATTCAAGCAGGTTACAAACAAGAACAGTTACAAACCTTTAATTAAAAATTAATAGTCGGATCCCACTTGACCAATATAAAATTGACAGGGACTTCGGAGAAGTATATAAATATCAATTTTATACCTAAGTAATAACCATGATTAAATACAGAATTATTACTTCTTTTGATCCGATCCAAATTGGAGAGGGTCATCGACGCCACTAATAATAATTCACAATCATCCTTTTGTGAATTTATTCATGTGAAAGCTATCTTTTGACCGTCCCATAGGGGAATTTCTCCAAAAGATTTCACAAATAAATAAATGTTGGGAGATGAATTTAATAAAAGATTATATGATTTTGATTAAGATCCCAAAACCCCTGAGTATGACATGTTCAGTAATGATCTTGATAGTTGAGTCAGGATTCGGTTTTAGAGTATTCAGGATGTTATCTCGCAAAATGTATAAATCAATGAGATATAGTTTCGAAATAGTCTCTCGAAGACTCAAGATGAAATCGAGAGATCAAGACTCGAAGATGAAACCGAGAACTGAAGACTCAGCATGAAGACTCAATTATAATCGGTCGAAGATAAATCAAGACTCGTAAGACTCGGACTCGAGAGACTCTAAAGACACAAGATCAAGATCGAGTATCTCAAGATCAAGAATATCGAAAAGCCGCGATAATTATCAAGACTCAAGAATGTCTTGAATGCTCAATATGAACTCCTAATGCTCCGAGGCAATCATATATATCTATCTCGAAGGATGCAATCTCGAGAGAAACGCGATACCTTAGAAAGATAGATATTGCCAAGACATTCAAATGCAGACAAAAGGAACTAAGTCAGAAGTGTTGTTAAGGTTATATCAAACTCAGAGTTTGTAACCAAAAGAGTTTGTTGAAAGTGTCTACTTTTTTTTTGAGACAAAAGTCAAAAAGAGAAAGACGACATCCATCATCTCGACAATCGACATGACAAGACAAGTGAAAAAAAGATGTCGGATGTCTGAAAGTTCCGATCGCAAAAAGTGAAGACCGGCTACATGAAAGGCTATTGCCTAAAACGTGTTAGGGAGTTTCAAACTCTAAATATAGCCGTTTCTCACACACCATAAGAGGGAACTCACGAAGCTATCTCTCCAACGGATAGTTTTCAAGAGTAACCTTGGTGTATGCCTATAAATATCGGGTGACCCTCTACATAGTAAGGTTACGGGAAATTTATACGCAACTCAAGAGCTCAAACTTATTCTTGCAAAAGTTAAAGCACTCGAAATACCTTGAATTTCCCAAGTGCTTTTATATTGAAGAGAGCTCACTTTACTAAGCCTAGCTTGATAAGATTTATCCAAAGCTTAGTCGAGATATCCTAACCCTTTGCATTGTGCTTCATTGTAAAGGATATCTCATCCTAGTTGGAAACCAACCAAGAAACCCCAAACCCTTGAGAAGGTAGTTGGAGTGTGTTTGTTGGTGAGTAGAGTTGTAAAGAGTTAGTAAACTACGCGGAGTAGTCAGAAAACTCTAGAGAAGAAGTTAGTAAGCTACAGGGGTAGTCTGAAAGCTTGTGTGTGATTGAGTAAGTAAACTACGGAGGTAGTCAGAAAACTCAAGGTCGGGTTGAGTAAGTAAACTACGTGGAGTAGTCAGAAAACTCAGGGCCGAGTTGAGTAAGTAAACTACGAGGTAGTCAGAAAGCTCAGTTTGATAGTGAATTTCTCTGAAGAGTCAGGGAGAGTGGATGTAGGAGCTTGAGTCTCTGAACCACTATAACTGCTGTGTTCTTTATTGCTTTCCTTATCTGTGCTTAATTGTTGCATCAACTTGATTTTGAAAGCATACTTTTCACTGATATTCAGTTGGAATCAATCCACTGAAGTTGCATAAGTGAATCACAGCCTAATCACTATTTCATAAGGGGAAGGTTTTCAGCAAAGCTTAAAACGAGTATAATCTAAGGGCCAACCATTCCGCACGACTGAGTAGCTAGAACAGATAGTTACCAAACTGAACTCTCATCTGAGGATTCAGTAAGTTAGTTATCTGATCCAAGCAACTCAGGATCTCTGACACTCAGGACTCAGTTGGGATTATCTCGAGGTTTTACGAAAAGCATTTCGGGATCACACATCTCGAAGAGACTTTGACTCGAGCGATCTGTGCTTCTCAAAACCTAATCTTCAGGATTATCTGACCCAAGCTGACCTCAGTAGGAAAAAGTTTTAAAATCACTGAACACGTGTATTCCCCCCCATACACGTGTAAGACTCGTTTTCACCGGGACCAACAAATGGTATCAGAGCACTGGTTGCTGTTGGGATATGTGCAAGATACCAAGCTAATCCTAAGACTAGTCACATGGAGGCTGCCAAAAAGATACTGAGATATCTTAAGGGCACAATGAATAGAGGATTATGGTATCCAAATGATGATAACCTTGAATTAACCGGGTTACTCGGATCTCGATTATGGAGGTTGCAGAATTGACAGAAGTCCACAACAGAACTTGTCAATTTCTAGGAAGCAAAACCCGATATCTTGGTTTTCAAAGAAATGACCTCAAGAGCAACCAAGATTATCGAAGTCAATACATGGTTGCGAGAAGTCATTGTGCTCGATTCTTTGGCTCGCACAACAATTAATGGATTATAAAGTTGTGGCCAATGAAGTACCAATATTTTGTGACAATAATAGTGCCATTGCTATTTCACAAAATCCGGTATTGCACACCAGATGCAAGCATGTGGATATCAGACATCACTTCATCAGAGATCATGTCGAGAAAAAGGACATAAGGATGGAGAAAATTCATACTGATAGGCAAAGGAGCCGATATCTTGACTAAACCTTTGGCTGAATCAAGATTTCAGGAACTTTCAGTTGAATTAGGGATGTTAGAACCAGGTGTATAGAGTAAATCTGAAAATTGAAGATTTTCAGATGCATGAAGCTTTCTCAGAATTCTACTGAGAAACTCAGGATAAAATGGAAATACTGAACTGAGTCTCAAGAAACTCAGATTTACTGAAGGTCAAGATTTCGAAGAGCATGTTGAACCCTTTCAAGATTTCTTTCGATATTATCGACATTTTATCAAGGTCGATTACTTCGAAGAAGACTGATAGAAGGAAATTAGTCTGAAGAAGTAATGACTCATGTGACCCATTTATTGCTTAAGTAAAACTCAGTAATCATTTGCAATAAATACAAAACACCTGAGGAATGTCTTTGGGCGGGATCGTTTTAAATTCCGAAGAAGGACAATCATTTAATGCTCTGCCACATTATTGACCACAGAGGATATTTTGGCGGCTTACTTTTCGGAGATCGTCGGTTCATATACCCGATTAATCGGAGATTAATCTCAACCGCTTCTTTTTTACCTAACCTACACGATTCCCCACGATCTCGGTTATCTATACCTCTTCAAGCCATTCAAGCCAAAATTTTATCAAACCCTTCGCTTCCCAAATACTCAGAATTAAAATCCCTTTTGCCCGTAAATCGCAAAACCCTAAAGCTTCAAATTCTTCAATCACATTCTAAAATGGCTCCAACCGTGTACGAGAGATTGGTTATAACCAATAAGCCATGGTACGAGTTCATTGTCCCACTTGAGAGCTCAACCAACTCAAAGCCGAAGAGGGCTCTGATATGATTCGATCAAGCTAAACTCACCCATCTAGTCGCAAGCCGACCAGACCAGGAGTTCGCAAAGGAGGTAATCGAATTCATCTGCAATTTGAAAATAGATGAAGAAGATTGTATGCACTCTTCAATTACCGTATCTCATCTAGATCACTCATCAAAATACGTCGATTTTGAGAGGGAGTTGTGCATTATTCCAAAAAATCTGAATGATGTGTTTGAGCTATGTGATAGAGGAGAGGATCCTGCGATGTATATGTCGGGAAGAGAGCAAGAGTACCTAGATAGGATTGCTGAGAATCCTGTGAAGTTTGAGGCAACTTTGAACAAGAAGCACCCAAAGCCACAATATCGTGTGCTGATGGATATTGTGAGCAAGAGCGTCATGAGTCTTGCGGGGAGTTTTGAGCAGATTAGTACCCCGAAGCTCAGACTGATGGCGGCGATCGAGGCATCTCCCACCACTGACTTCAACTGGCTGAAATTCTTAGTCCAGATGGTGTCGGAGCAAGCCAAGATCATAAAAAGAGTCAATGGGGAAATCACAATGAAAGGCAAGATCCACCATGCCACCAAAATTGCCTATATTTTAGAGATGTGCAGAGAGGAGGAGGATATCTTCGCCAACTCAACCCCATTCCCTAAATCCAAAATTCTCTTCAAACCCATTTCTTTGTGAAGAAGCGTGCTATTCGAGGAAAAGAGAAAAAAGGTAGAATCACCTTCTGCGGCTGCCGAGAAAGAGACTCAACAAACCAAGGGGAAGGTTCTGTTGGAGGCAAAAAAAGAGCAAGGAGCAAAACTGTTGAGGCAGAAGAACCTCGCTCCAAAGCGCAGAAGATTGGTGGTTCTCACCGAAGGTAAGGTAGCATGATTCCGAGAGAGACAACCCGAGGGCCAAATCGCTCAAAGTTCACCATTACAAGTCTTTGGCTCGGGTTATCTCAAGGACACAGATCGGGATCGGAGGAGGCGGGTCTTCTCCGAGGTGCTCGAGACATCACTCAGTTCGATAAAAATTCTCGTGAAATTTTAAAGGAGCTCGAGACCTCAGAGATGCCTACCTCGGATGAACAAAGCTCAGATCAAGAGCCAAAAGAGTCGATCCAAGATGTGCAGCTCGATCGACGAGCCAACTCGGACTATATCGAGGAAATGCCACCAGTCTCGTAACCCACTCGGATGCAAACCGAGGACTCAATGCACAAGCTTCAGATACTACCGAGGCTCAGAGCAAAATGTGCTCGATGAGCTCCCCGAGTGACCTCCATCGCTGATCCCTTAGCGTAGCTTCTAATGAACCGTAGAGCCCGAGATGGAAGAAGGGCGAGGTCAAGAAGGCGAATGGAGGAGCAAGGGAACGGTTCATCCTGACCGATACACTCGAGCTCAAATTTCCCACCCGATCTGCAAGATATATTCTTCGATTAAGGACGATAAAGTGTATATCCTCAATCGACTCTTCCCGAGATGCTTGATATTGCCGCATTCGGAGGGGGAAGACGGTGGAATGAGGAGATGGCCTTTCCCGACCGACTTCTCGTGGTTCGTAGGACAAAGCTCAGATTGAAAAATTCCGATTTTGATGAGTGGTTCGAGAGGAAGCTAGCCGAGAAGAAAGCAAATGAGGTTGAGTGCCCGAAAGCAAATGGAGACAAATCCAAAGATGGAGATGGGGACCAACAGTGGAGAAGCCGAGGATCGCCTCAAACGTAAAAAGAGACTTCATTGTTTACCAACCTCAGATCGAACCTAAGACTCTTCAGTACCTTTTGGCACTATTGATAATGATGCCAGAGTTAATGAAAAGTACTATCTTTAATTCTGAAATGTCTGATAAAATGATCGAGGCTCAATTGAGGTCGAGCTCGGGATGAAGCGAAGCTCGGGATGATCAAACAACACGTAAGGTGCGTAAGGTTGATCTCACTCCCCGTAATGGAGAAACTTGAGAAGATTGAGCCAATGGCAATCGGAATTGCTCGGATGGAAGAAACGCGTTGGCCAATCAAGCTCGGATAATGGAAGGACTTAGCCATTCTTCTAATCGGTGCGAGATACAAAACACTCTGACCACTCAGATGACCTCCATGGAAGAAAAGCTAAAAGAAAAGCTGGAGGGAGTCAATGCAGAGATAAGTGATGAAATGAAACAAAAGCACCAGGAGTCGACTGAATTTCTAGAGGTGAAACTGACAGAGAAATATGAGGTGCGGATCAAATCTGCTGTTGAGGAAATGAGCTCAGTGCTCATGACCAAGATGACAGAGATGCTTAAAGATGCATTCTCCGCGGTTTGCCCACATTTCAAGAACTGCGTGGCTAAGAACCACATTAGGAGAATGGAAGATGAGCAAGATCGCCTAGCGGGAGAGATCCGGCAGGTGAGCAAAAGAACGAAGATCATATGGACACAGCTCTCTCCGCACTTCTTCCAAACTACGGTGCCAAGAAGGGGGAAAGGGAAGGTGCAGACCTCAGGAAGTTCATGGCACGTACTTTGGAAAAGAAGGCTCAGAAAGATGCTGAAATGTACAATTTAGCCCAAGCCTTTAAAGAAGTCGATGCTACTGAGAAGTTAAAATTTGCTCAAGTAGAGAAGCCTGTCTACATTCGAGTTTCTGAGCAAACCAAGCTTGAGGTTGCAAGAGAGAAATCGAAAAGCTAGAACTAAGGTTGGAACAAGCCCCGTGCCGGTGCCGAATCGCTTATGAAGAGGAAAGCCTTGGGCGTTGCTCAACCTGTAAGCAAGCGTGCGAAGGCTTCTAAGCCAACCCAGAGAAAATTAATTCTGGAAGATGCAGAAGAATCTGAGTCTCAACCTCAGAAGAAAGTCTTCAACTCCAGAGAGGCTCTGATGACACTCCAAAAAGAACAAGCTAAGAAAGCTACTGCTTCAGTCTCAGGAACTTCTGTGATCAGAAAGGAGATAGACGAAGAGCGTAAACGGCGGAGTGACTTCGTAAAGTTTATAGCAAGAGGAAGGAACATCGAAAGGCTACTGAAGTGGCCCCATGTTGATAAATGGATGCCCATTAAACTCAACGACATGTGGGAAGAAGTGAAAAGAACCTTCTGGTTCAATTATGATGTTCTTAGGGAATGGAGAGGGGAAGGCTCAGATCAGAACAAAGCTTTCATTGAACATCTTCTCACCTTTTATCCAAAGTATCTACAAAGCTGGATTAACATTGCGGATGAAGGTGGAGTACAGATAGTAGCCCCCGGTCCATATTCCTATCCTCCTCCGAAACTTGGTAATGGCTTAGTAAATGAAAAGGCCATTACGCAAGAAATTGCTCAGTACGCTGGTCAGTTGGGACTAACTGGAAACAGTCCAGACATCATCAGGGAAAGAAATGAGCTGAAGAAGAGATTCTTCGGAATGTTTGATCTGGATGTGCCCACTGATGAAATCGAAAATGAAGCAAACAGAGCAGAAGACTGAAGAGCCAAATCTGAAGACTAAAAACTGAAGACTCAGAAGATTTTGTGTTCTTCAAATGTTTGTCTTTTCGATTTTGTTTGATAAATTCATTGTAATCTGTAAAGGTACACTTATCATCAATGAAGATTTATCATTATGCTCAAAAGATAATATCTCATTATCTTATTTTACATGTCTTTTGATATATGCACATCTTGATTGTTTGGTGATGAAATTCTTGGGAGACTCTCTGAAAATTTTTTTGGGAGATTCTCTAATTCAGGAAACTGTTGGGACATAACCAATCTTGTAATAGATAAAACTGAAACCTGAGAATAGGTTATATACTTGTAACAAGATAGGTTTTGGCATCATCAAAAAGGGGAAATTGGGAGATGAATTTAATAAAAGATTATATGATTTTGATTAAGATCCCAAAACCCCCGAAGTATGACATGTTCAAGAATGATCTTGATAGTTAGTCGAGATTCGGTTTTAGAGTATTCGGGATGTTATCGCAAAATGTATAAATCAGCAGATATAGTTTGAAATAGTCTCAAGACTCTCGATGAAATCGAGAGATCAAGACTCGAAGATGAAACCGAGAACTAAAGACTCAAAGATGAAGACTCAAGATAATCAACAAGATAAATCAAGACTCGAAAGACTCAAGACTCGTGAGGACTCAAGACACAAGATCAAGACCGAAAGTATCTCAAGATCAAGAATATCGAAAGCATAGTAATTCATCAAGACTCGCACGTCTTCAATGCTCAAGATGAACCTGAATGCTCCGAGGCACTGAATATATCTATCTGAAGGATGCAATACTGAGAGAAACGCGATACCTTGGAAAGATAGATATTGCCAAGACATTCAAATGCAGACAAAAGGAACTAAGTCAAGGTTGTTAAGGTTATATCAAACTCGAGTTTGTAACCAAAAGAGTCATTGAAAGTGTCTACTTTTACCGGAGACAAAAGTCAAAAAGAGAAAGACGACACTGTACCATACTGACACTGACAGTGACAAGCCGCTGAAAAAGATGTCAGATGTACGAAAGTTCCAGACTGCAAAAAGTGAAGACCGGCTACATGAAAGGCTATTGCCTAAAACGTGTTAGGGAGTTTCAAACTCTAAATATAGCCGTTTCTCACACACCATAAGAGGGAACTCACGAAGCTATCTCTCCAACGGATAGTTTTCAAGAGTAACCTTGGTGTATGCCTATAAATACTGGTGACCCTCTACATAGTAAGGTTACGGGAAATTTATACGCAACTCAAGAGCTCAAACTTATTCTTGCAAAAGTTAAAGCACTCGAAATACCTTGAATTTCCCAAGTGCTTTTATATTGAAGAGAGCTCACTTTACTAAGCCTAGCTTGATAAGATTTATCCAAAGCTTAGTCGAGATATCCTAACCCTTTGCATTGTGCTTCATTGTAAAGGATATCTCATCCTAGTTGAAAACAACCAAGAAACCCCAAACCCTTGAGAAGGTAGTTGGAGTGTGTTTGTTGGTGAGTAGAGTTGTAAAGAGTTAGTAAACTACGCGGAGTAGTCAGAAAACTCTAGAGAAGAAGTTAGTAAGCTACAGGGGTAGTCTGAAAGCTTGTGTGTGATTGAGTAAGTAAACTACGGAGGTAGTCAGAAAACTCAAGGTCGGGTTGAGTAAGTAAACCACGTGAGTAGTCGAAAAACTTCGTGGTCGAAGTTGAGTAAGTAAACTACGAGGTAGTCAGAAAGCTCAGTTTGATAGTGAATTTCTCTGAAGAGTCAGGGAGAGTGGATGTAGGAGCTTGAGTCTCTGAACCACTATAACTGCTGTGTTCTTTATTGCTTTCCTTATCTGTGCTTAATTGTTGCATCAACTTGATTTTGAAAGCATACTTTTCACTGTTATTCAGTTGGAATCAATCCACTGAAGTTGCATAAGTGAATCACAACCTAATCACTATTTCATAAGGGGAAGGTTTTCAGCAAAGCTTAAAACGAGTATAATCTAAGGGCCAACCATTCAAGACGATCGAGTTGCTAGAAACAGATAGTTACCAAACCCAACTCTCATCCGAGGATTCAAAGAAGTTAGTTATCCGATCCAAGCAACTCAGGATCTCTTTACACTCGGGACTCGGTTGGGATTATCGAGGTTTTCAAAAGCGGCTCAGATCACTTTGTCTCGAGAGACTTTGACTCAGAGCGATCTCTCAGGCTTCTCGTAACCTAATCTTCGAGATTATCTCGACCCAAGTCGACCTCGATAGGAAAAAGTTTTAAAATCACTGAACACGTGTATTCCCCCCCCCATACACGTGTAAGACTCGTTTTCACCGGGACCAACAATAAATCATGGAGGTCAAAATTAATTTGTGTCAAAACAAATTAATTATCATAACATACTTAGTAATTTTTGAACTTGAGATTTTTTGTTGAGCAATTCTCATGCAAACACATTTAAACAAATTAAATAAAGCACAAGAAAATACGACAACAATAAATCAAGCAAATCATAAAATAAACACATTGGGCACAAATTATCCAACTGTCATGGTTTGATTTTCTTTATCTTAATTTTGAAGAAACGTCGTCTGGAATTTCTTCCACTTGTTCGTCTCGAACCGAACTCCATCTTGAAACGTCACGCCAAGCAGCTCACAGCTGGGATGCTCACCCGCATCCGACTGACCGCTTGGCCGAGTGCCCGTGCCCATGCTCCTAGGGCGCAGTGCGCGTCGCTACAAGGAAGCGCTCGGCGGTCTCGGCAGGCAACGCCTAGCGTCCGTGTCCGCCTGCGCGACTTCGGCCGATCCCGCCTAGGCCCGTCCGTGCGGCATCGTCCGCGGTGCCCACGTGCCTCCCTTGGCACGTTTCGCGTGGCGCACGTCGCCCACGTACGGTACCGGATCCGTTTTTAACTCGTCTCCGTCTTCGTCTCCGATCAGGTTGCAATTTATTTAACAAAAAATAAATACCTTAAATCTAGACTAGTCTATTACATTGAACAAGTCAAATAGCCTAATCTACTCGTGGATTTTCTCACGAGAAAAACAAATCCGAACGAGTCGAATTAAAAACCATTCATTCATACGCATGAAAATAAACACATTAAATACCATGACAATTGGATACCTGCAAAAGAGATCTAGCAATTCTACTATCCAATTTCAATTTAATTTCCAACAATTTAAATAACAATTTAAAAAATCAGAGCTCGAAACCAGAGCACTGATACCAGTTGTTGGGGAAATCGAGGTGCCCGGATCTGTTCGAGGTGATTATTTAAATACATATTTAAATTCAACAGTTAATTACTAGTATGAATTAATCATAAATTAATTCAACATAATAATAAACAACATGCGTACACATAATTCACGTAAACCCTAAACATGCGGAACTAGGAGTTACAGAATTACTAACTTCTTGAAGAATCAAACGGATGAATCGAACGGATGAATCAACCCAAGAGCCTTCCCAAATATATCCCCAAAGTCCATGTGCGTTATCCGGTGGGAAGATTTCAACGAACGATTTTAATGGAGAGAAAATAAAATATTTTGCTACCACCTTTGTGGATTTCTAATATTTCCAACACATGGAATTGCACTTGGGAATGAAGAGCTCATCCCCTATAAATAGGGAGGAGGGGTGGATGATTTTTTAGGGTTAAAAATTAGGAAGAAAATCTTTTCTTGGTCACCAAGAAATCTTGAATATATCTCCTATATTCTTTTCTCCTTAATTAAATTTTCCATAAAAATCTCTTTCCCCTCTTCTACCTAATTTTCGAAAATTACACTAATAAAGGAGTCAAGATTTGAATTCTTGAATTTATGGGATAATTATGTATTCCTACAATAATTATCTCTTTCCATAAAATATCTACAAGAAAATCAAGACAATCTTTTCTTCGTTTTATAGACAAAATTTCAAAAATTTCAACTTGGAAATAAGCAAGAATATTCTCTTCTCTCTCTCATTAATTGGACTTTATTTTGGGCTATTTGGGGGGGCCTTTAGGAGAATTAAGATTGGACCTCCAATGGACTATGAAGCTTTAATATTTTGGGCCAAATATTATTCAAGTCCATTAATATTAATTTACTCCATTATAAAATTAATATTGAACTATCCATCTTAACCCATATTACGATTTCACATATAACATGGCTCCCGGTCATTATTTCACGTGTTTAAGATTATCTTAGTCCGTTAATTAATTAAACCACTGAACAAGCTTTATATTAATTAATATCTTTGTCCTTGGAGTAAAGACAGCTCAACGTTATTATCCATGCCGGAAATAAATTTCCACTTGCAAGATTTGACATGATAAAGGATATGAGCCCACCAAGGGGACAAATCAAGCAAGACGTACTTGCACGCAATTCTCCATATTAAATGTTAGCAATCGTCATGTAATTAATAATATTGCCCAAGATATAAGGTATTGAATTGCATTGACTCTTTTCCCATCATAAGTCAAAGTAATATTTATTAATTTCACATGATCCTATTTAAGGGACGGAGATTAAGAAACAACGCACCACTGAGGTCTAATTCTTGTATATTCAGTACCGAAAAATTTGTCCTCCTGTAGGTCCTCATTCAGCGCACCTAAATGCGCTAGTGTGATCCCTTGGTCAAGACAGGCCAATCTAGGTCTCACACTTCAACCGTTCATGGTGGTTCGTTCATTTGCATCTGGGTTGTGAATTTGTACTTAATTACGAGGGCTGTTAATTTGATCTTCAGTGATCGGGTATCACCAAATTAAGTACAATGTAATACGTACTGTCTTATTGAACGGGTTTGCAATAAACATATATAACATTCATTCATATTTAATGCAACAGTGATTAAATATTTATTTCAGTAAATAAATAAGAAACATCAGTTTTGGTTATACAAAGTAAAAACATACTTTTCAGTATAACCCCAACAGTGTGGTCCAATGTCAACCAAAGCTAGAGGTGGCTATGAGTATTTCGTGACTTTCATCGATGATTACTTAAGGTTCGGGTACATTTTCCTCATGAATCACTAATCGGAAACCTTTGATAAATTCAAGGAGTTCAAAGCTGTAGTGGAGAATCATAGGAAAAAGAGTATCAAGCTTCTATCTGATCGTGGAGGCGAATACCTCAGCGATGAGTTTTTGAACTACCTGTCAGACGAGGGCATTGTTTTCTAGTTGACTGCACCCGGAACCCCTCAACAAAACGGGGTTGCAGAACGAAGAAACAGAACACTCTTAGAAATGGTCAGATCCATGATGAGTTATTTAGATCTACCCAAGTCTTTTTGGGGTCATGCCTTGGAAACAACTGCTTATGTTCTGAATTTAGTGCCATCCAAATCGGTTCCCAAAACCCCTAAAGAGTTGTGGACCGGGTGCAGGCCTAGTCTGAGACATCTTAGAATTTGGGATTTCCGGCATACGTGCTAGACAAAGAGGCCGGAAAGTTGGACGCACGTTCAGAACTAAGGCTGTTTATAGATTATCCCATGAGAACGAAAGGGTGTATGTTCTATGGTCCCGAAGATCAAAAAGTGGTAATCAGTACTGTTGGGATATTTTAGTTTTGATGAATTATGCCAAAACATTATCAACTTGTGTTTTTGAAGCTAATCTACAGATAACAAGTTGAGGGGGAACGAGAGAACAAATTGAGGGGGAACTCACGAAATCAGACGTAGATGATCGAGATCAGACGAGGCTGCAAACGAGACTGATCGAGATTAGATGAGTTAGATGAGTTCCGAAAGTTAACCGATGGGGCCAAAAATCGTAAAAGAAGAAAAGCTAAGCCACCGATCGAAGATCGATGACTGATATGACCTCGATCGATGACCGTAATGTATATGATCGGATGATCGGAAGAAATGAGCCGATATGATGATCGGAAGAGCGCATAAGTTTATCGAAAAGAAACCCACCGTAAGATCGTAAAAGAAGGTTGCGAAATGAAGAGGAGCGGATGAGACCGATCGAGATCGACGTGATCGAGATCGATATGAAGATGAGCAGATGATCAAAATCGACGTGATTGAGATCGATGTGCTAAAATCGATATGCTAACCTAATATGCTAACCTCGATGTACTAATTGATGCAGATATATCGATATGTCGACTGATGCTATAATCGATCCGATCATGTGAGTCGATCGATCAAAGCAGAAGAAATCGATATCGAGAACTAGAAATCGCATACCAGACGTAAAAGAAGTCATCCAAGAGAAGTCATCCAAGTCATATTCATCGAGAAATCGGTCGCTATCGATGATCGCCAATCGAAAGCGCAATGACTGAGGGTCGATTGTCTCAAGACGAAGAATCAACTCGCCACCGAAAAGTCAAGATGTCGACGTATAAGGTCCGGCCAAGAGAAGTCACCAAGGCTCGATAGACTCAAGGCTCGAGATAGACCAAGGCTCGATGGAATCAAGACACCGAGACTCGTGAGAATCCTCAATGATTCCAAGGCGAGGAATCTGAGGAATATAAATTAGAATCAAACCGACGCGGACCAACGAGAGGAAGACAACCAGCCGAAAAGTCAAGAAGAAGTTATAGAATAGTATGGATTTGAATGTGACTCCGTCCAACGGTAACATTCAAATCCACACTATAAATACAAGTTCTTCCTTCATAATTCGGTGTGGAGAAGATGCAAAAGATTCTACAGAGCCAAGAGCCTTATATTCAAGTATTCCCACCATGAACACAGAAAAAGAAATACACGCATATATTCAAGAAGTGTTCTACCCTAGATCTAAGCATAAATGTCTTATCCTAAGCTTAGAGAGATTTTCCCAACCTTAGCATTGAGGCTAAACAAATGTAAGGGAAAATCTCACCATAGTTGGAAACCAAACAAACCTTACCCAAACCAGTTGGTCGGTTAAGTTTGTAGGTGAGTGTGAACTCGGTAAACATCTAGCAATCCCGAAAGGGAGGGTAGGCAATCCCGTGAGGGTGATAAGTCCCGTTTGAGTGTGAACTCGGTAAACATCTGTTGGGTGTTGGACTAACACGTTAAACTAAGTCCAGTTGGTTTAGTAGGTGCCCCTGATGATAGGGAAGAGTGGATGTAGGAGTTGGACTCCGAAACACTATAAAATCGTGTGTTCTTTACTTCTTTATGTTTATACTTGTCATATGCATTCTATTATAAGCAAAACAACACACATGAGCTTAAAACGCAAAAATTGGAATCACTCTGCCCTCACCCCTGTTTTATATGCATTGAATGAAATGTTTGCTTCCGCACGCGCAAACTGCGATGGAAGTCGAGATGGGCTCAATGGATCATAATCAAGTGTGGGAGCTAGTTGAACCACCCAATGGGGTAAAACCCATCGGATGCAAGTGGGTCTACAAGAGGAAAAGAGGACCGGATGGGAGGGTGGAAACCTTTAAAGCTAGGCTTGTGGCAAAGGGATACACTCAGAAAGAGGGTATCGATTATGAAAAAATCTTTTCGCCTGTAGCCATGCTTAAGTCCATTCGTATTCTCTTGGCAATAGCTGCACATCTAGATTTTGAGATCTCGCAAATGGATGTCAAGACAGCTTTCCTCAACTGGAGTCTTGACGAGAAAATCTATATGCAAGCTGAGGAAGTCCATTTATGGACTGAAGCAAGCATCTCGGACTTGGGACTAATGTTTTGATCATGTAATCAAGTCTTATGGATTTGATCAAAACGATTTCGAGAGTTTTGTTTATAAGAAGTGTGACGGAATTGCTTTAGTATTCCTGGTACTATACATAGAAAATATTCTGCTCATCGGAAACGATGTAAATGTTTTGTCAAATGTAAGGGTATTGCTGTCAAAACAGTTTGATATGAATGACTTAGGGGAAATCGGTCATATTCTTGGGATCAAGATCACTCGAGATCGAAAGAAAAGAATGATTGGCTTATCGCAAGCTTCATACATAGACACCGTTTTGAAGCGTTTCAGCATGCAAGATTCCAAGAAGGGTTTTGTACCTTTCAGGCACGGAATCCATCTATCGAAAGACATGTGTCCAAAGACATAAAGGGAGGTAGATTACATGAGAGACATTCCTTATGCGTCGGCAGTAGGAAGTCTCATGTATGCAATGTTATGTACGAGACTGGGTATCTGCTACGTCGTAGGCATGGTAGCAAGATATCAAAGTAACCCCGGAAATCAACATTGGATTGCTGTTAAGAACGTTCTAAAGTATCTAAAAAGAACTAGAGATAGAATGATAGTTTATCAGTCAGACAATTTATTTCCAGTGGGATACACAGACTCAAATTTCCAATCTGACCTAGATTCTAGAAAATCTACCTCGGGTAGTGTGTTTTGTCTGGGAGGAGGAGCTGTAACATGGAGAAGCGTTAAGCAGAAATGCATAGCCTGTTGGGGAATTATTTGCACGGATCTATTCGGGATGAATATTTAAATATAAATTTAATTCTAACAATTATTACAAGCATGAATTAATCCTATATTAATTCAAATAATAATTCAACAACAAATCATGCATACAAGTTCATCACATAAATCCTACGCATGCGGAATTGCTAGGAGTTTACGTGAACTAACCTCTCGGAGTGACAACCATTGAGAAGATGGATCTCGTTCATACGAACACACCAAAAGACCTTCTCAAGTATTCTCTCGTCCTTGTCCAACAATCCGGTGGTAGGATGCTCGCGAACAATTAACAAAAGTAAAAAAATAAAATTATTGTACACCACCTTTGTGGATTTCTAATTTTTCCAACACATGGAATTTCATTGGGGATGAAAAAATCATCCCCTATTTATAATACAAGGGGGAAATTTTAGGGTTTTAGGTGATTGGGAAATTTCCTTGCTTCTTTTCCAAGAAACAATCTTGAATATATCCAATATATTCTATTTCCCAAAATATCTCCCAAATAAAATCTCCTCCTCCTTATGTTATGGTTTTTTCAAAAATATCATTATAAATAGCCAAGTGGGAGATTTCTTGAATTTAATGAGATAATCTTGTATTCCAAGAATACTTATCCTCATTCCATAACAAAATTCAAAGAAAATCTTTCTCCCTCTTTTATTCATAATTTTCGAAAAACTTAGAATAATTAGGCAACAATAATTTATTTTATTTTAAACACCTTTTTTCAGTTATTGGACTTTATGTTTGGGCTACTTGAGGGGCCTTTAGGAGAATTAAGATTGGACCTTCCAATGGACTTTGAATTTCGAATATTTAGCCATAATATTATTCAAGCCCATAAATATTAATTAATTCCATTACATAATTAATATTGCACTATCCATCTTAACTCATATTACTGTTAATATGGCTCCCGATTATTATTTCCCGCGTTTAAGATTATCCAGTCCATTAATAAATTTAGGCCACTGAAATAGCTTCATATTAATTAACATATTTTTCCTTGGTCAAGGAACGACTCAAAATTATTATCCATACCGGAAATTAATTTCACTTGCAAGATTTGGTATGATAAAACTTCTGAGCCTCCCAAGTAGACAAATCAAAAAAGACGTACTTACACACGTTTCACCGTATTAAATCTTAGCAATCGTCATGTAACCAATAACATTGCCCATGATACAAGGTATTGAATCTCGCTGATCCTCTTCCCATTATAAGTCAAAGCAATGGATATTGATTCCACACGATCCTATTTAAGGGACGGAGATTAAGAAATAATGAACCACTGGGGTCTAATTCTTCTATATTCAGTACTGAAGAATTTTTCCTCTTGTAGGTCCTGTTCAGTGCATCATAATGCACTAGTGCAATCTCTTGGTCAAGACAAGCCAATCTGAGCCTTGCACTTCAACCTTTCACGATGGTTTGTTCATTTCCATATGGGTCGTGAATTCTGTACTTTTAGTTATAAGAGACTGTTAATTTAATCTTTTGTGATCTGGTATCACTAAATTAACTATAATGTAACACGTACTATTTATTGAACAGTTATGCAGTAAATATATGTAACATTCAATGATATTTAAAGCATCAGTGATAAATAATTTATTTCAGTAAATAAGACAGAAAATCAGTCTGGTTATACAAAGTAAAAGCATACTTTCCAGTATAACCCCAACAATCTCCCACTTATACTCAAAGTCTGCTTTTAAGTATACTACAACATATCTCGTGTAGAATCTACGTGACATCTAATGTCACCTACACGAACCTAATAATATCTCTCCCACTTATACTCAAAGCAGATTGACAACGGTCTTGACACCCATTCCTTCCACATGTCTCTTGAATGTGTTCTGAGGCAGACCCTTTGTGAATGGATATGCTAGGTTGTCCTCTGACGCGATCTTTGCCACCTCTATATCTTCTCTCTTAACGATTTCTCGGATAAGATGGTATTTCCTTTTAATGTGTTTGCTGGTCTTGTGGGCTCTTGGTTCTAATGAATTTGCAACTGCTCCGGCATTATCACAATAGATTGTGATGGTGCTGGACAAATTCAAAACTACGTCCAAGTCCACTAGGAAGTTATTGAGTCAAACCGCTTCCTTCGTTGCTTAACAAGCAGCTACGTACTAGGCTTCCATGGTAGAATCCGCGATGCATTTCTGCTTAACGCTTCTCCATGTCATGGCTCCTCCCCCCATGCAAAATACACTACCCGAGGTAGATTTTCTGGAATCTAGGTCTGATTGGAAATCCGAGTCTGTGTATCCGATGGGAATCAGACTGTCTGACTGATAAACCAACATTCTATTGCGAGTTCTTTTCAGATACTTCAGAATGTTTTTAACTGCAGTCCAATGTTCTTTCCCTGGATTACTCTGATATCTTGCTACAATGCCAACGTCAAAGCAGATATCTGGCCTCGTGCACAGCATAGCATACATGAGGCTTCCGACAACCGAAGCATAAGGAATGTCTTTCATGTCATCTATCTCCCTTTGCGTCTTAGGGCACATTTCTTTGGATAGATGTATTCCATGTCTGAAAGGTACAAAGCCCTTCTTGGAATCTTGCATGCTGAATCACTTCAAAACAGTGTCTATGTATGAAGCTTGTGATAAGCCTATCATCCTTTTCTTACGGTCTCGAGTGATCTTGATCCAAAGGATGTGACCGGCTTCCCCTAAGTCCTTCATATCAAACTGTTTTGACAGGCATGCCCTTACTTTTGATAAAACCTTTACATCATCTCCGATGAGCAGAATATCGTCTACCTATAGTACTAAGAATACCAATGCAGTTCTGACAAGCTTTTTATACACATAACTTTCGAACTCGTTTTGATCGAACCCGTAAGACTTTATAACTTGATCAAAACATTGGTTCCAAGCATGCGATGCTTGCTTTAGTCCGTAGATGGACTTTTTGAGCTTGCAAACAAGATGTTCTTGGCCTTTTTCAATGAAGCCTTCGGGTTGTTGCATATAGATTTCTTCTTCAAGACTTCCATTGAGGAAAGCTGTCTTGACATCCATTTGCCAGATCTCAAAATCGAGATGCGCAGCTATCGACAAGAGAATATGGATGGACTTCAGCATAGCTACAAGTGAAAAAGTTTCCTCATAGTCGATCCCTTCTTTCTGAGTGTAACCTTTTGCCACAAGTCTAGCCTTGAAGGTTTCTACCTTCCCGTCCGATCCTTTTTTCTCTTGTATACCCACTTGCATCCAACGGGTTTGACCCCATTAAGTGGTTTGACTAGCTCCCACACCTTGTTTTGATCCATAGAACCCATTTCGGCTTTCATTGTCGTTTGCCAAGAATCTGCATCCTTGTCATGGATTGCCTCTTTGTAAGTCCATGGGTTTGATTCATTTTTGCCAGGGATCAAATCTGACGACTCTCCTATCCCCATGAATCTCTCGGGCTGTCTGACAACTCTCCCACTGCGACGAGGTTCCGGTTGTGTAAGTGTGTCATTTGGTATATCGACTTGTACAGTTGGCATTGAGGTAAGCCCCTTTAGCTCATTCAAGGTAATCTCACTTCTGGGCTTCTTGTCGTTCATATAGTCTTCTTCCAAAAATCTAAAGTGTGTACTGATTACCACCTTTTGATCTTCGGGACCATAGAATATGTACCCTTTCGTTCCCTCGGGGTACCCTATAAACAACCTTAATTCTGATCTTGGATCCAATTTACCGGCTTCCTTGTCCAACACGTATGCCGGACACCCCCAGATTCTCATGTGTCCTAAACTGGGCTTGCACCCGGTCCACAATTCTTTAGGGGTTTTGGGAACCGATTTGGATGTTGGGGAATTAATTGTCCGGATCTATTCGGGATGAATATTTAAATATAAATTTAATTCTAAGTAGTGTTGGGAGATAAATTTAATAAAAGATATATGATTTTGATTAGATCCCAAAACCCCTGAGTATGACATGTTCAGAATGATCTTGATAGTTGAGTCAGGATTCAGTTTTTAGAGTATTCGGATGTTATCTCGCAAAATGTATAGTCACAGATATAGTTCAGATGTGTTCAAGACTCAAGAACTCAAGATAAGCTCAAGAAACCAAGTTTCAAAAGATGAAATTGAAGGTTCAAGACTCAAAGAAATCGAGATATCAAGACTCGAAGAATATCGAGGAATCAAGACTCAAAGATGAAGACTCAAAGATATCGGTCAAGATAACTATAAAGACTCGAAGACTCAAGAATCGAAGACCACGAAGACTCGTAAGACTCAAGACGCAAGATCAAGATCGAGAATCAAGATCAAGAATATCGATGGCACAAAGAATTATCAAGACTCAAGAAGGTATCAATGCTCAAGATGAACTCCAATGTTCCGAGGCAATCAATATATCTATCCGAAGGATGCAATATCGGTAAAGATCGCGATTCCTTAGAAAATAGATATTTGCCAAGACATTCAAATGCGCATAAAAGGAACTAAGTCGGTGTTGTTAAGGTTATAACAAACTCGTAGTTTGTAACCAAAAGAGCCGTTGAAGGTGTCTACCTTTAATCGAGACAAAAGTCAAAAAGAGAAGACGACATCGCACTATATCGACATTGACAAAGGATGTGTCACCAAAAAGATGTCGATGTACAAAAGATCCAGATCGCAAAAAGTGAAGACCGGCTACATGAAAGGCTATTGCCTAAAACGTGTTAGGGAGTTTCAAACCCTAAATATAGCCGTTTTCTCACACACCATAAGAGGAAACTCACGGCTATCTCTCCAACGGATAGTTTTCAAAAAGTGACCTTAGTGTATGCCTATAAATACTTGGTGACTCTCTACATTGTAAGGTTACGGGAAATTTATACGCAACTCAAGAGCTCAAACTTATTCTTGCAAAAAGTAAAAGCACTTTCGAAAAACTTAGAATTTCCCAAGTGCTTCTATATCAAGAGAGCTCACTATACTAAGCCTAGCTTGATAAGATTTATCCAAAGCTTAGTCGAGATATCCTAACCCTTTGCATTGTGCTTCATTGTAAAGGATATCTCATCCTAGTTGGAAACTAACCGAGAAACCCCAAACCCTTGAGAAGGTAGTTGGAGTGTGGTTGTTGGTGAGAAGAGTTGTAAAGAGTTAGTAAACTACGCGGGAGTAGTCGAAAACTCTAGAGGAGAAGTTAGTAAGCTCTGAGGGTAGTCTGAAAGCTTGTTTGTGTTTGAGTAAGTAAACTATGGAGGTAGTCAGAAAGCTCAAGGTCGGGTTGAGTAAGTAAACTACGTGGAGTAATCAGAAAACTCAGGGCCGAGTTGAGTAAGTCAACTACGCGAGGTAGTCAGAAAGCTCAGAAGTGATTAGTGAAGTTCTCTGAGGATCAGAGAGAGTGGACGTAGGAGCTTGAGTCTCTGAACCACTACAATTGATGTGTTGTTTATTGCTTTCCTTATCTGTGCTTAACGGTTGCATTGACTAGAATTTGAAAGCATACTTCTCACTGATATTCAGTTGGAATCAATCCACTGAAGTTGCATAACTAAATCACAGCCTAATCACTATTTCATAAAGGGAAGGTTTTCAGCAAAGCTTAAAACGAGTATAAACTAAGGGCTAACCATTCCGCACGACTGAGTAGCTAGAACAGATAGTTACCAAACTGAACTCTCTTATGAGGATTCAGTAAGTTAGTTATCTGATCCAAGCAACTCAGGATCTCTGACACTCAGGACTCAGTTGGGATTATCTGAGGTATCTCGAATCGCATTTCAGGATCACCGTCTCGATGAGACTTTTGACTCAGAGCGATCTGTGCTTCTCAGAACCTAATCTTCAGGATTATCTGACCCAAGCTGACCTCAGTAAGAAAAAGTTTTAAAAACACTGAACACGTGTATTCCCCCATACACGTGTAAGACTCGTTTGCACCGGGACCAACAAGTGGTATCAGAGCAGTGGTTCAACTTGACCACCTGCTGTGTTGACCAAAGTTTTATTTTCAAAAATACTTGTGGTCTATCTGAACTGATCTTATTTGCTGATATTTTTTTTCAAAAGATCAGATAAAAATGTCTTCTAAAAAACTTCCCATGTTCTCAGTGGAGAACTATGATCTATGGAGACTGAGAATGCAGGCTCATCTGTATTCCAAACATGAGCGTATGTGGAGAGTGGTCTCTCAAGGACCATTCCAATTTACTGTGGTGAATCCCAGAGGAATAGAAGATGAGAGAATTGATCCTAGAGCAGAATTTCCTAAGTCTGATGACCAACCCGACTCTGAGGAGAGAAAAGTAGTCAATCTAGACTACATTGCAAAAAGACACACTATACAAAGAAATTGATGATGGTGTGATGGGAATGATCTCTCACCGTAATATTTGCTAAAGAGATTTGGGATACACTAGGCATGAATGTGCCAAGGCACAGATCATATAAAAGAAAAAAAACTTTTAGTAGCAATTGGAAAGTTTGATAGTTTTGAAATGGATGATGGTGAATCAATAGACAAATTGGAAGTCAGATTCACTAATGATCTAAATGCACTTGGAAAGAAATATCCACAAAGAGAAGTTGCATTGAAAATTCTTAGAGGTCTTTCTAAGAAATGGGATATTCATGCAGTGGTGATTGAAAACACCAAGAACATTAATTCAATGCCATACCAACAAGTCTTCTTCTCGAAATGAAGGCCTATGAATTTGTAATTGATAAGAAATCCAAAAAGGTCGACAAAGAAAGATGATTCATCATCTAGTAAGAATGTGGCTTTAAAAAGCCAAAGATAAAACTCAGAAACTAGAGAGTCTGAGAACTCCCATGCCAAAAATCAGGATGAGCTTGAGGAAAAGCTAGCACTGATGGCAAGGAGGTTTGACAGACTTAATAGTAGATTTGGAAAATACAAAAGCTATTACAGGAACCACAGGTACCAGAAGAAACCTGAGGACAGATCAACTGAGAAGAAGAAGGACCTGAAAGCTGAAGGATCTTCATCCAGAAAGAAGGACTCCAAGTCCAAGGAAGAAAGCGATCAGGATGATGATACCAACATATGCTATAATTGCCAGAAGAAAGGTCACTTCCAGTATGATTGTCCAGATTTGAGTGCTAAAGAGAGAAGAGAAAGGCAAGCTAAAAGAGACAAGAAGTTCTCTAGCAAAAAGGCCATGGTTGCAGAAGAAGAACACTCTGTGGAGGGATCTAGCTCTTCAGATGAGATATTCTTAGACAGTGAAAGTGATGACATTTGTCTGATGGCCATTGAGGAGGAGGAAAACAAGGGCACTGAACTGACTAAAGATCACATGGCACTGATGAGCAGAGATGAAAAAGCTCCTGATATATGGTAGCTTGACAGTGGATGTTCAAGACATATGACAGGATACAAGAAGATACTCAGTGACTATGTTGAACAAAGAGGCCCACAGATCACTTTTGGAGATAACTCCAAGGGACAGACTGAAGGATATGGAACTTTGGAAATCGACTCAGTTCATATCCATGGTGTTTCATATGTATCTGGATTGAAGCATAACTTGCTTTCAATTAGCCAATTCTGTGATGAAGGTTTTAATGTTGAGTTCTCTAAGAACTTATGTTTTGTGAAAGATGATACATTACAGAAAGTATTACTGACTGGTACAAGAAAAGGGAATGTGTATCTTGCTGATTGGAGTTCAACTCCTAAAGATACATGTTTAGTTGCTAAAAGTTCCACAAATACCAGTTGGTTATGGCATAAAAGAATGAATCACCTAAATTTCAAAACCTTGAACAAGCTTGCAAGATTAGCTCTTGTGAGAGGGTTGCCTAATGAAGTGATCAGTAAGGAACATATTTGTGATGCGTGCCAGAAAGGAAAATAAATAAGAGCATCATTTAAAAGCAAAGTTGAGGTTTCTACTGAAAGAATACTTCAGTTACTGCATATGGATCTTTTTGGTCCTATAACACCAGTAAGCACTAATGGCAGGAAATACACATTGGTAGTAGTTGATGACTACTCAAGATATACTTGGGTCATATTCTTACTTAGTAAGAAAGAGACTCAGAAAAAGCTGGCAGAGTTACTGAAAAGGCTCAGTATTGAGAAAAATCTGAGCGTGGTCAAAATCAGATTTGACAAAGGAACTGAATTTATAAATCATATCATATCTGATTATTGTGCAGAGAATGGAATTTCACATGAAACATCAGCTGCAAGGACCCCTCAACAAAATGGTGTTGCTGAAAGAAGGAACAGGACTCTGAAAGAAGCTGCAAGGACAATGATAGCTGAAGCTGATATTCCTAAAAGATTTTGGGCTGAAGCTGTCAACATTGCATGCTACTCTCAGAACAGATCCATGCTGACCAAGAGTCAAGGCAAAACACCCTATGAGCTTTGGAATGAAAGGAAGCCTCTTGTTTCTTTCTTTCGTGTGTTTGGTTGCAAGTGTTTCATACACAATAATGGTAAAGATCAGTTGAAAACTTTTGATAGTAAAGCTGATGAAGGAATATTCTTAGGATATTCTGAAGGCAGTAAAGCCTTCAGAGTTTACAATTGTAGGACTCTTATTGTGGAGGAAACACCTCATGTTGTTTTTGATGAATCTATTTGTGATCAGAAGAAACAGGAACATGATGCAGATGAACTGACTAAGAGGATCACCAGATTAAGCCTGAAACAGAAAGATAAATCATCCACTGAACCTGAAAAGAAGAAGTCAGTCACTATCTATGATTGAAGTGACTCAGACTCAGATAAAGAAGTTCAGGATGGTGAGACTCAGGAAAACCAACACTCCAAAGGTGACCAATCTGAACAGACACCAGTTCAGACTCAGGTATGTGATGCCAATGAAGATGTGGTCACAGCTGAGGCAAATTCTGAATCTATCCACCAAAGGGGAACAAATGTCTCTGACAATGTTTTGAATAAAATTTCCCCTGAGGAAGATGATTCCCTTTCTCCTTTTCTGTTGTTCCCTGAGTTTACTGATTTAACTGAACCTAACATTTCAAATGTTGAGGATACTACTGAAGGGGGAACATCAAGAAGGAAATGGTTAGATAGTCAACCTACAAGTCAGATTTTGGGTGATCTAACTGAATGTGTTAAAACAAGAAGGTTCCATGGTGAGAGTGCACTATTCTGCTGCTTCCTATCAGAGAAAGAGCCTACTAAGATTGGTGAAGCTCTTCAAGATTCTCATTGGATTACTGCTATGCAAGATGAGCTGAATCAATTCTCAAGGAATGAAGTTTGGGAGCTAGTAGATAGACCTGAAAGGCACAATGTCATTGGAACCAAGTGGGTTTTCAAGAATAAAAGAGATGAAAACAACAACATTGTAAGAAACAAGGCAAGGCTAGTTGCACAAGGTTATTCCCAAGAAGAAGGCTTGGATTATGATGAAACCTTTGCACCTGTTGCAAGACTAGAAGCCATCAGATTGTTTCTTGCATATGCTGCCCACATGAAGTTCACAATCTATCAGATGGATGTGAAAAGTGCATTTCTGAACGGTGTGCTTAAAGAAGAGGTTTATGTGGAACAACCTCCCGGTTTCAAAATGTAATGACCAAGTTTACGGTGCTCGTAAAAGCTTTGTATGGTCTCAAACAAGCACCCGAGCATGGTATGATACTCTTTCTCGGTTTCTTCTTGACCATGGTTTTGTCAAAGGAATCGTTGATAGAACTCTGTTCAGATAGAGGATGGGGAAGATATCTTACTAGTTCAGGATATATGTTGATGACATCATTTTTGGATCTCCAAACCATCACCGTGGTGAAAAGTTTTCAACATCGATGAAAGGCAAGTTTGAGATGTCAATGATGGGAGAGATGAATTTCTTTCCGTGTCTTCAAGTGAAATAATCAAAGGAAGGAATATTCATCAACGTGCAAAATACACCGAGATCCGATTGCTAAATATGGTGTACAGAATTGCAATGCAGTTAGAATTCCCATGAATACTAACTACAAGATGGATCCTGATTCTGAAGGCAAATCAGTAAGCCATACTGAATATAGAGGAATCATTGGATCATTGCTCTATCTTACAGCAAGTAGGCCGGATATAACACTTGCTATTGGGATATGTGCAAGATACCAAGCTAATCCTAAGGCTAGTCACATGGAGGCTACCAAAAAGATACTGAAGTATCTTAAAGGCACAGTGAATAGAGGATTATGGTATCTAGCTGATGATAACCTTTGAATTAACCGGTTACTCGAGATCTCGATTATGGAGGTTGCGAGACTGACAGAAGTCCACTACAGAACTTGTCAATTTCTAGGAAGTAAGTGATATCTTGGTTTTCGAAGAAATGCAGGACCTCGAGAGCAACAAGTACTCATGAAGTTTAATACATGGTCTGCCCGGGAAGTTTGCTGTGTACTCATTCTTTTTTCTCGGACAACAATTAAGGGATTATAAAGTTGTAGCCAATGAAGTACCAATATTTTGTGACAATAATAATGCCATTGCTATTTCACAAAATCCGGTATTGCACACCAGATGCAAGCATGTGGATATCAGACATCACTTCATCGAGAGATCATGTCGAGAAGAAGGACATAAGGATGGAGAAAATTCATAATGATAAGCGAGAGCTAATATCTTGACTAAACCTTTTTGGTTTGAATCAAGATTTCGGGAACTTTCAGGTTGAATTAGGGATGTTAGAACCAAGTGTATAGAGTAAAATCAAAAATTGAAGATTTTTCGGATGCATGAAGTTTTCTCGAGAATTCTCTTTGAGAAGCTCATGATAAAATGGAAATACTTAACCGAGTCTCGAAACTCAGATTCTTCAAGGTCAAGATTTCAAGAGCATCTTGAACCCATTCAAGATTTCCGATATAATCGACATTTTATCAAGGTCGATTATCAAGAAGAAGATAGAGGAAATTAGTCTCAAGAAGTAATGACTCATGCGACTCATTTATTGCCTAAAGTAAAACTCAAGAATCATTCGCAATAAATACAAAACACACCGAATGAATGTTTTTTTAAGGGATCGTTTTTAAATTCGAAGAAGGTCAACAATCATTTAATGCTCATTACATTAATGACCAATGAGGATGTTTTTGGCGACTTTTCTTTTCGAGATCGCTTGCCAGATAATTCGATTAATCGGAGATTAATCACAACCATTGCTTTTCACCTAACCAACGTGATTCCCCACGATCTCAAAGCTATTTATACCCCAATAAGCCATTCAAGCCAAAAAAAATTATCAAACCCTTCGTTCCCAAATCCTCTGCAAATAAATCCCCTTTCCCCAGAAATTCCCAAACCCTAAAGCTTCATTGCTCCAATCAATCTCTAAAATGGCCCCAACCTTGTTCTAGAGATTAGCCGAAACCAACAAGCCATGGTACGAGTTCGTTGTCTCACTCGAAAGCACAACCAACTCAAAGCCAGAAGAGGAGGCTCTACACATGATTCGACTGGCTAAACTCACCCATCTAGTCGCAAGCCGACCAGACTAGGAGTTTGTGAAAGAGGTAATCAAATTCATCTATAACTTGAAGATAGATGAAGAGGATCAGATGCATTCTAAGATTATCAGATCACATTTAGAGCAAATGTCCAAATACATCGATTTTGAGAGGGATTTGTATATAGTTCAAAAAATCAATGATGATGTTTTTGAGCTCGTGGATAGAGGAGAGGATCCTGCGATGTATATGTCAGGTAGAGAGCAGGAGTACTTAGATAAGATTGCTGAGAATCCTGTTAAATTTGAGGCGACATTGCATAAAAGGCACTTGAAGCCACAATATCGAGTTTTGATGGATATTGTGAGCAAGAGCATCATGAGTCTTGCGGGGAGTTTTGAGCAGATCAGTACCCCAAAGCTCAGATTGATGGTGGCAATCGAGGCCTCACCCACCACCGACTTCAACTGGCTGAAATTTTTGATTCAGATGGTGAGTGAGCAAACCAAAGTTTTGAAGAAGGTTGACGGGGCGATCTCAATAAAAGGCAAGATCCACCATGCCACCAAAATTGCTTATATTTTGGAGATGTGCAGAGAGGAGGAGGATATCTTTGCCAATTCGACCTCATTCCCTAAGTCTAAAATTCTCTATAAGCCCATTGCTGCAAAGAAGCAGGCCATCAGGGGGAAGAGAGAAAAGAAGGTAGAATCACCGGTTGCGGCTGAAAAAGAGACTCAACAAACCAGGGGGAAGGTTTTGTTGGAGGCAAAAATGGAGCAGGGTGCAAAAATAATGAAGCAGAAGAACCTTGCCCCAAAGCGCAGAAGATTGGTGGTTCTCACCGATGAAGATGGCAGTGATTCTGAGGAGATTCAACCTGAGGGCCAAACCACTCAGAATTCGCCATTGCAAGTTTTGGCTTAGGTTATCTCAAAGGCACAAGAACAGACTGAGGAGCAGGTCTTCTCTGAGGTGCTTGAGACATCTCTAAGTTCGCATAAAATTTCTCAGAAATTTTCAAAGGAACTCAGCCCGGAGAGATTCCTATCGAAAAAGTGCAGTGCTCGGGACAAAGAAGAAGAGCCAACTCGTAGTCAATCTGAGGATACGCCACCAGCCTCTCAAACCAACTCTCGAGATGCAAACCGAGGACTGACCGCACAACCTTCGAGAGGTCACGAGACTCGGGAGCGTAATATTCTTGATGAGCTCCTCGAAAGTGATCTACTTCTTGATCCTCGCCAGGCTTCAACCGAACCCGAGAGAGCCCGAGATGGAAGAAGGGCGAGGCTGAAGAAGGCGAGTGGAGGAGCAAGGGGGAACGGTTCATTCTTGACCACTACCCTGAGCTCAGCTCATACCCTGATCTGCAAGATGTTTTCTTCAGATTAAGGACAACTGTGTTCATCCTCAATCAGACTCTTCCCGAGATGCTTGATATTGCTGCTTTCAGAGGGGAAGACTGGTGGAATGAGGAAACAACCTTTCTAACCGACTTCTTAGGGTTCAGAAGGACAAAGCTCAGGATGAAAAACTCCGATTTTGATGAGCCGTTCGAGGAGGAAGTTAGCCGAGAGAAAAGCTACCGGGTTGGTGCCCCTAGCAAATGGAGATAAATCTCAAGATGGAGATGGGGACCAACAGGGAGATGTTGAGGATCAGTCTCAGATGGAAAATGAGACTTCTGTTGCTGATCAACCTGAAATTGGTCAACCTCAGACTGAAGCTAGCACTCTTCAGGTACCTTTTGACACTATTAACAATTATGCCAAAGTGACTGAAAGTTCTATCTTTAATTGTGAATTGTCTGATAAAAGCATCGAGGCTCGGTTGAGACCGGAGTTCGTGATGAAGTCAAGCTCAGATGATCAAACAAAGACAGAGGTGCGCAGGAGGTTCTTGAGATTGATCTCACTCCCTTGATGGAGAAACTTGAGAAGGTTGAGCCAATGATGATCAAGATTGCTCAGATGGAAAAAACATTGGCCAATCAAGCTCAGAAGATGGAAGGTCTTAGTCACTCTTCAGAGCTGGTGCTAATCCAAAACACTCTGACCTCTCACAGATGACCTCCATGGAAGATAAGCTGAATAAAAAGCTGGAGGGAGTCAAGGATGAGCTCAGTGCTGAAATGAAACAGAAGCACCAGGAGTCAACTGCATTTCTAGAGGTGAAATTGGCAGAGAGGAATGAAGTGATGATAAAATCAGCTGTTGAGGAAATGAGCTCAGTGCTCATGACCAAGATGACAGAGATGCTTAAGGAGTCTCTCTCTGGCCAGTTTGCCCACTTATCTGAAGAATTTTCTGTGGCCAAGAACCATCTAAGGAGGCTGGAAGACGAACAAGATCAGATAGCTGGAGAGGTTCGCTGTGTGAGCAAAGAGCAATATCACATGGACACAGCACTCTCCAGACTTCTTCCAAATTACGGTGCCAAGAAGGGGGAAAAGGAAGGTGAAGACCTCAGGAAGTTCATGGCACGTACTTTGGAGAAGAAGGCTCAGAAAGATGCTGAAATGTATAACCTAGCCAAAGCCTTAAGAGAAGTCGAAGCTACTGAGAAGTTGAAGCTCGCTCAGGTGGAGAAGCCTATCTACACTCGAGTTTCTGAGCAAACCATGCTTGATGTTGCAAGAGAGAAACTGAGTGCTAGAGCAAAGGTTGGAACAAGCCAAGCTGCTGCTGATTTGCCTATGAAGAGGAAAGTCTTGGGCGTTGTTCAACCTGTAAGCAAGCGTACAAAGGCTTCTAAGCCAATCCAGAGAAAGCTGATTCTGGATGATGAAGAAACGGAAGAATCTGAGTCTCAACCTCAGAAGAAAGTCTTCAACACGAGAGATGCTATGAAGACACTCCAAATAGAACAAGCCAAGAAAGCTGCTGCTTCGATCTCAGGAGCGTCTGTGATCAGAAAGAAGATAGACGAAGAGCAGAAGCGAATGAGTGAATTCAGGAAGTTTGCAAGCAAGAGGAAAGGGACATCAAAAGTACTAAAGTGGCCCCACGTTGATAAATGGATGCCTATCAAACTCAACGATATGTGGGAAGAGGTCAAGAGAACCTTCTGGTTCAATTATGATGTTCTCAGGGAATGGAGAGGGGAAAGCTCAGATCAGAATGAAGCATTCATTGAATATCTCCTAACCTTCTATCCAAAGTATCTACAGAGCTGGATTAACCTTGCGGATGAAGGAGAGGTACAGATAGTAGCCCCTGGTCCATATTCCTATCCTCCTCCGAGACTTGGTAATAGCTTGGTAAATGAGAAGGCCATTACTCAAGAAATTGCTCAGTATGCTGGTCAGTTGGGTTTAACAGGAAACAATCCGGATATTATTAAGGAGAGAAATGAGCTGAAGAAGAGATTTTTCGGAATGTTCGACCTGGAGGTGCCCGCTGATGAAGTTGAGAATGAAGCAAACTGAAGAGCAGAAGACTGAAGAGCCAAATCAGAAGACTAAAGACTGAAGACTCAAAAGATTCTGTAATCTTTAAATTTTGTCTTTTTGATTTTGTTGATAAACTCATTGTAATCTGTAATGGGATACCAATCATCAATGAAGATTTATCATTATGCTCAAAAGATAATATCTCATTATCTTATTTACATGTCTTTTATTCTGATATGCTGAATGAATGTCTCTGAACTGATTGTATGTTGATAAGGAGGAAATTGTTTAAGTATTTGGTAATGAACTACTTAAAGAGATTCATTACTGAAGAAATTGCTGAATAATTTAAATTGTTGGGAAACTCTCTGAAATTGTTAGGAGTTTCTCTGATTTAGGAAAGTGTTGGGAGATAACCAATCTTGTAATAGGATAAACAGAAACCTGAGTATAGGTTATATGTTTGTAACAAGATAGGTTTTGACATCATCAAAAAGGGGGAAATTGTTGGGAGATGAATTTAATAAAAGATATATGATTTTGATTAGATCCCAAAACCCCTGAGTATGACATGTTCAGAATGATCTTGATAGTTGAGTCAGGATTCAGTTTTTAGAGTATTCAGGATGTTATCTGCAAAATGTATAGTCAGCAGATATAGTTCAGGATAGGTTCTGAAGACTCTGAAGAACTCAGTATGTTTCTGAAGAAACTGAAGTTTCAGTATAAAACTGAAGGTTCTGAAGACTCAGTAAGAAACTGAGATACTGAAGACTCAGTATGATACTGAGGAACTGAAGACTCAGCATGAAGACTTAGTATATCAGTCAGTATAACTATAAAGACTCAGAAGACTCTGAAGACGCAAGACTGAAGACTGAGAACTGAAGATCAAGAATACTGATGGCACAATAATTACTGAAGACTCAGTAACGTACTGAATGCTCAGTATGAACCTTAATGTTCCGAGGCACTGAATATATCTATATGAAGGATGCAATACTGAGAAGATCGCGATTCCTTAGAAAATAGATATTTTCCAAGACATTCAAATGCAGACAAAAGGAACTAAGTCAAAAGTGTTGTTAAGGTTATAACAAACTCAGAGTTTGTAACCAAAAGAGCCGTTGAAGGTGTCTACCTTTAACTGGAGACAAAAGTCAAAAAGAGGAAGACGACACTGTACCATACTGACACTGACAGTGACCGGTCGCTGAAAAAGATGTCAGATGTACAAAAGTTCCAGACTGTAAAAAGTGAAGACCGACTACATGAAAGGCTATTGCCTTAAACGTGTTAGGGAGTTTCAAACCCTAAATATAGCCATTTCTCACACACCATAAGAGGAAACTCACGAAGCTATCTCTCCAACGGATAGTTTTCAAAAGTGACCTTGGTGTATGCCTATAAATACTGGTGACCCTCTACATTGTAAGGTTTCGGGAAATTTATACGCAACTCAAGAGCTCAAACTTATTCTTGCAAAAGTTAAAGCACTCGAAAAACTTAGAATTTCCCAAGTGCTTCTATATCGAAGAGAGCTCACTATACTAAGCCTAGCTTGATAAGATTTATCCAAAGCTTAGTCGAGATATCCTAACCCTTTGCATTGTGCTTCATTGTAAAGGATATCTCATCCTAGTTGGAAACCAACCAAGAAACCCCAAACCCTTGAGAAGGTAGTTGGAGTGTGTTTGTTGGTGAGAAGAGTTGTAAAGAGTTAGTAAGCTACGCGGAGTAGTCAGAAAACTCTAGAGGAGAAGTTAGTAAGCTACAGGGTTAGTCTGAAAGCTTGTTTGTGTTTGAGTAAGTAAACTACGGTGGTAGTCAGAAAGCTCAAGGTCGGGTTGAGTAAGTAAACTACGTGGAGTAGTTAGAAAACTCAAGGCCGAGTTGAGTAAGTAAACTACGCGAGGTAGTCAGAAAGCTCAGAAGTGATTAGTGAATTTCTCTGAGGATCAGAGAGAGTGGACGTAGGAGCTTGAGTCTCTGAACCACTATAATTGCTGTGTTGTTTATTGCTTTCCTTATCTGTGCTTAACGATTGCATTGACTAGAATTTGAAAGCATACTTTTCACTGATATTCAGTTAGAATCAATCCACTGAAGTTGCATAACTGAATCACAGCCTAATAACTATTTCATAAAGGGAAGGTTTTCAGCAAAGCTTAAAACGAGTATAAACTAAGGGCCAACCATTCCGCACGACTGAGTAGCTAGAACAGATAGTTACCAAACTGAACTCTCTTCTGAGGATTCAGTAAGTTAGTTATCTGATCCAAGCAACTCAGGATTTCTGACACTCAGGACTCAGTTGGAATTATCTGAGGTATCTAAAAGCAGCTCAGGATCACTGTCTCAGTAAACTTTGACTCAGAGCGATCTGTGCTTCTCAGAACCTAATCTTCAGGATTATCTGACCCAAGCTGACCTCAGTAAGAAAAGTTTTAAAAAACACTGAACACGTGTATTCCCCCCCCATACACGTGTAAGACTTGTTTGCACTGGGACCAACAACTAGCATGAATTAATCCTATATTAATTCAAATAATAATTCAACAACAAATCATGCATATAAACAGTTCACATAAATCCTACGCATGCGGAATTGCTACGGGTTTACGTGAACTAACCTCTCGGAGTGACTACCGTTGAGAAGATGGATCCCATTCACACGAACACACCAAAAGACCTTCTCAAGTATTCCCTTATCCTCGTTCAACAATCCGGTGGTAGGAACTCGCGAACAATTTATCAAAAGGGAAAAATAAAATTATGTTGCACCACCTTTGTGGATTTCTAATTTTTCCAACACATGGAATCGCACTTGGGGATGAAAATTCATTCCCTATTTATAATACTAGGTGGTGGCCGATTTAATTATGGAGAAAAGAATATATTGGATATATTCAAGATTTCTTGGAGATCAAGAAAAAGATTTTCCCATCTTATTCCTAGGGCAAAAATATTCCATAAAAATTCCACCTCCTTATATTAAGGGGTTTTCGAAAATTCCCATTAAATAGGGAAGAAATAGGATCTTTGACTTTTCTTGAATTTATGAGATAATCTTGTATTCCATAATCCATAAAATCTTTCCAAAAAAATCAAGAAAATATTTTCTCTTTCTTCCTTTAATATTTTCAAAAATTTTGAAAAAATAAGCAACAATAATTTATTTTATTTTAAACATCTTTTTCAGTTATTGAATTTTATCTTTGGGCTACTTGAGGGGCCTTTAGGAGCATTAAGATTGGACCTTCCAATGGATCTTGAATTTCAAATATTGAGCCACAATATTATTCAAGCCCATAAATATTAATTAATCCCACTACATAATTAATATTGCATTATCCATCTTAACCCATATTACTGTTAATATGGCTCCCGGTTATTATTTCCCGTGTTTAAGATTATCTAGCCCATTAATTAATTTAAGCCACTGAAATAGCTTTCCATTAATTAATATCTTTTGTCCTTGGTCAAGGAACGGTTCAACATTATTATCCATACAAGAAACTAATTCCACTTGCAGATTTGGTATGATAAATCTTATGAACCTCCCAAGGGGGCAAACCGAACAAGCGTACTTGCACACGATTCTTCATATTAAATCTTAGCAATCGCATATGACCAATAATATTGCCCAAGATATAAAGTATTAAATCTCATTGATTCTCTACCCGTCATAAGTCAAAGCAATAATTACTAACCACACACGATCCTATTTAAGGGATGAAGGTAAGAAATAACGAACCACTGAGGTCTAATTCTTCTTAATTCAGTGCTGAAGAATTTATCCTCCTGTAGGTCCTATTCAGTGCATCAGTCATGCACTAGTGTAATCTCTTGGTCAAGACAAGCCAATCTGAGCCTTACACTTCAACCTTTCACGATGAATTGTTCATTTCCATCTAGGTCGTGAACAACGTACTTTTAGTTACAAGGGACTGTTAATTTAATCTTCTGTGATCTGGTATCACTAAATTAACTACAATGTAACACGTACTATTTATGGAACAGTTATGCAGTAAATATATGTAACATTCAATCATATTTAAAGCATCAGTGATAAATAATTTATTTCAGTAAATAAGACAGAAATTCAGTTTGGTTATACAAAGTAAAAGTATACTTTCCAGTATAACCATAACAATCTCCCACTTATACTCAAAGTCTGCTTTTAAGTATACTACATCATATCTCATGTAGTTCCTAATGTGTGACATCTAATGTCACCTACACGAACCTAATAATATCTCCCACTTATACTCAAAGCAGATTGGCAACGGTCTTGACACCCATTCCTTCCACATGTCTCTCGAATGTGTTCTGAGGCAGACCCTTTGTGAATGGATCTGCTAGGTTATCTTCTGACGCGATCTTTGTCACCTCTATATCTCATCTCTTAACGATTTCTCGTATAAGATGGTATTTCCTTTCAATGTGTTTGCTGACCTTGTGGGCTCTTGGTTCCCTTGAATTTGCAACTGCTCCGGCATTATCACAGTAAACAGTGATTATGTTTGGCAAATTCGGAACTACATCCAAGTCCACTAGGAAGTTCTTGAGCCAAACCGCTTCTTTCGCTGCCTCGCAAGCAGCTACATATTCGGCTTCCATGGTAGAATCGGTGATGCATTTCTACTTAACGCTTCTCCATGTCATGGCTCCTCCCCCCATGCAAAACACACTACCGAAGGTAGATTTTCTAGAATCTAAGTCTGATTGGAAATCCGAGTCCGTGTAACCGATGGGGATTAGACTATCTGACTAATAAACTAACATTCTATCCCGAGTTCTTTTCAGATACTTCAGAATTCTTAACTGCCGTTTCATGCTCTTTTCCAGGATTACTTTGATATCTTGCCACCATGCCAACGGCAAAGCAGATATCCGGTCTCGTGCACAACATTGCATACATAAGGCTTCCGACAGCCAAAGCATAAGGAATGCTTTTCATGTCATCTATCTTCTTTTGTGTCTTAGGGCACATTTCCTTGGATAGGTGGATTCCATGTCTGAAAGGTAGGAAGCCTTTCTTGGAATCCTGCATGCTGAATCGCTTCAAAAAAAAAAGATCGCTGAGGTATTCGCCTCCACGATCAGATCGTAGAGACTTGATACATTTTTCCCTATGATTATCTGCTTGAGCCTTAAATTCTTTGAATTTATCAAAGGTCTCAGATTTATGCTTCATAAGGTAAATGTGCCCATATCTTGAGTAATCATCGATAAAAGTAACGAAATACTCATAGCCTCCTCTTGCTTTAATTGACATTGGACCACATACATCGGTGTGAACGATTTCTAACACTTCTTTGGCTCTATTCCCCTTGGCTCCAAATGCCCTCTTGGTCATTTTACCCTCCAAACACGATTCACAGGTTGGAAATGGTTCAACTTGGAGAGACTCCAATGAACCATCTTGGACCAACCTTTGGATCCTCTTTGGATTAATATGACCTAGTCTTAGATGCCATAGAAGTGTTTCGTTCATGTCTGATGAACGTTTTCTTTTATCCGAAATAGTCGATGTGTTATAGGATGCATTTCGTGAGTGGTGTGAACAGTTAATCGTGTATTATTCGACAACGTTCCATGACAGATAAACTCATTATTTAGAGTTATGGTAACAAATTTATTAAAAGTAACCAAATATCCATCAAGAAAATATTTAGAAACTGAAATCAAATTCTTTCTAAAATTAGGAACGTAAAGAACATCTCTCAAAATTAAAACTTTGTCTTCAAAAGACAACTGCACTTCTCCCACTGCTTCAGCTACCACTCTCGTAGCATCACCCAGTATGATGAGGATCTCACTCCCACTAAGTTGCCGGGTCTGCTTGAACCCCTGTAAAGTGAAACAAACATGATCAGTGGATTCTATATCCACTACCCATGAATGGGAAGCATACACCGCTAAACAAGTTTTAACAACTAGTGCATGAGAGTTACCTTTCTTTCCATTCCTTTTGGGTTTGGAACAGGCTGGCCTCCAGTGTCCTTTCTCACCGCAGTTAAAACATTTCCCCTTAGCTATTTTCTTCACTCCTCCATCTCCCTTCACCTTCTCTTTGCCATTGGCAACGCTTGAGTTCACTTGCTTTTGGCCTTTTACCTTTTTCTTGTTCTTGCCTCCTCTTGGCCTAGAAGAAGAAGAGGGACCATTTGCCATCAAGGCTTGGCTCTTTTGCCCCAATATCGCCTCTGCCGAGACAAAAGCTTGTAACAGATCAGGTAATGTGAACTCTTGTTTGTTCATCTGATAGTTCAGCCTGAATTGTTCAAAACTTTTAGGCAGAGAATGGAGTATGAAATTTATCTGGGTCTCGATATAATATTGAGCGCCAAGCACGTAAAGCTTATTTAAGTGAGACATCATCTGGAGAACGTGCTCCCTTACGGGTATTCCCTGCACCATCTTCATGGAGAGCAAGTCTCTCATGGTGATCTGACGAGCCACATGGTTCTGATGTTGGAACATCGCTTTAAGACTCTTCATGATGTCTGCAGCGGTCTCAAAATGTTGATGCTGATGTTACAACACGTCTTACATAGAAGCCAGCATAATGCACTTAGCCATCTCATTTGACCGCTCTCAGTCAGCATAATCTTTCTTATCCGCTTTTGTGGACTCATCAGTTGGCTTTTCGGGTTTTGGGACAGTAAGAACCCAGTTATGATGTTGTGTAGTAAGGAAAATAGTAAGTTTTCGATTCCAATCGACAAAGTTTTCACCAGTAAGTAAATTGTCTTTCAGTATATTGAACAGTGGATTAAAAGGTTGCGACATGTTGAACTGAAATAAATAACGATTTGCATAAGCACAAAATTATCACACAATTCGATCACATGTATCATATTAAAATCTCAAAAAATATGAACATGCATCTGTTGTGGACATATGGCGCGAGGTCGGACCCGACCTGGAAAGAAACAGAGGAGGACCAGACTACATTTTTCACAAGTATAACACCTCGTAGAAAGGATGGAAACGAAGACATGCCAAGCACCGGTATGCGACCTGGACGCACCTCGCAGGTCGCACACTGACAAAAGTACGGAGCATTAATTGGGATGGGACCCATGGCAGACGAGCAGCACCAGGAGCCTTACCTAAGAATGGCCTCAATCAGAGATGTGTCAGTAAAGGACTGTAATGATGAGTAGCTATGAGTAGATAGATGGCTAAATCCCTGCAAATTCGGATTTTCCTCGGGCGACATCCCAACGAGGAGTGTGAGCTCTTGATCCCTCTAGCGACCTCCGACCTGGGTCACATCAATCATGTAGCAGTTAATGTTTTGCAGAGCTATTTCCGGCTACTTGTCCATGTAAATTGGGAGAGTGAGCTCCACTCTCCCAAACCTTATAAATAGGGGTCATTTATGACCAAGAAAGAGGAGAGAAATAAATACCTTACCAAACCTCTTGCAAACTTATTGCTCAAACTCTTACTCTCTCAAGCAATCATATAACATAAATACCATCCACTTTACACATTTATTGTTTGTGTCACTAAGATCATCAAGCAACATCTTAATCCATAATCCTCATATTTTAGTACACAACAATTGGCGCTAGAAGGAGGGTACTCTTTAAGAAATATCAAGCTAAATTCTTAGTGTTTTCTCATTGGAGTATTCCTCACGAATCTTCGGTACAAACTCATCTCATATACCCAAATATCTCAAAAAATCACTCAACCATGTCTCAAGCAACTCTCATCACCAAGAGGAAAGACTTTTCAGTTTCATGTCTCTCCGGCGGAGCAGGGGCTAGCGGCCCGGCCATTAGCAACTACAAGGCTGGAGGACCCACCACCGGGGTTGCTCAAAAGCTCGAACAGATCCTCACCCCGAAAGAAATCGATGAAGCTATCGCGGAGTTATGCCGAAGGCAGGCAAGTGCAGATCCCAGATGGCGACCTATGCTATAACCTAAATCGGAAGGCCCAAAGCAAGGGCAGGGGCCAAAGGCGCGAGGAATCCCGCCGTGAGGAGCCTTGCCAGGAGAAATCTGACTGCAGGGAACCTCGCCACGAGGAGCCTCACCATGAGGGATCTCGCCACGAGGAAAGCTAAGAGGTCAACTCCCGCGGAACCCAACATACTCCAGTATATCGACGTAACCCTAACGAGGGGCCAAATCCCATCCACAGGTGTCTGTTCTCAGAGGGTTTCAATGATGGCCCACACCGAGGTCGTGGACCTCGGCGAGACCAACCCAGACCATCCCAGCGTGACCAAGCCGAGCCGGAGAGATCATTTTCAGGGTCGGTGACCCAAGGCGGACCCAGACAATGAGTATCGGCGAAAGATCGACTCGAACGAAGTCCTTCACCTCGCAGGGTGGAAAGAACCCCTTCACCTTGTAGACATCATCGAACCCCATCACCCCGCCGATAGGAAAGAAATTCTCCACCTTGCCGCCATCCTGGCGAGGTCGCCGGACAGAACGACTCTCCGTAGATGGCCGCTATCCTTCAGAACATCAAGGACCTCCAAGAGCAGCTGGCGAGCAAAGGGGGAGTGCCTCTCACAACAAAAATACCCATTTCGCCATTATCACCCACGGTCATGCTCGCTCCTGTCCAAATCAAAATCAATGTCAACTCCATCACCCAATACAACGGCAGCACCGACCCGATAAATCACATGAGCAAATACACGTCCTACATGAACTCAATGGGCGCAACTGATGCCACTCAATGCCGTCTTTTCCCGCTCACTCTAGGCAACCAAGCTTATCGATGGTTCAACTCCTTACCCCCGACGTCCATAGAGTCTTTCTACCAGATGGCTCAATTGTTCCTCACTCACTTCGCCTCGCTGACCCCGCACAAGGGAACAAAGCAGCGTTTGGCAAACATCTATCAGTTCGAGGAGGAGTCGGACCGGGCATATATTGATTGAATAGACCAACTCATTATGGAGGGTAAGCTGCTGGGCAACGAAGCCAAGGTGTTGGGAATAGTGCATGGGTTGAAAAAGGGAACGAAACTCTGGAAAATGATGAACAAGGATTATCCATCAAGCTACGCCAATTTCCGATACCGGGCAGGGGTTATGATCATCAATGCCGAGATACTGGCATCAAGATTGGGCGAGCAGCGACCAAGCGAGGTTAAGGTCGAAGTCAAGAAGCCTGACCCAAAACCCCCGAGAAGCCTTACAGGATGCCCGGGTCCACGAGCTACAGACCTCTGGGAACTTTCAAGCCAATTGATAACCCTCTGGAGGTGAGACTCCTGGAAAAACTAACCGTGAATGCAGCTCGGGTGTTCCAGGCGATCAGAGGCAAGCAGTATTTCCCACCACCCAAAGAGATGTACCAGGACCCTTCCAGACTCAACTCGAGAAAATTTTGCGATTACTACAACTCCATTGGACATGACACCAAACATTGTCGCGACCTACAAAGGGAGCTTTGGAGATTGTACGAGGAAGGGAAGTTAGAGAACTTCGTCAAGCCAAGGCAACAGCAAAACCAGCGACCAGCGCCACCGCCAGGAAACCAGCCCAACCAAGGAAAGCAAGATCCGCAGATCCCAGCGGGAGCGGAGGACAGGGTCATCCATATGATTTGCCCTACCGGGGGGACCCTTGGGGGATTCCTCCCAGCAACCTCCCTATCTAACCGATGCCAGAAGGCCGAGATGCAAGCTCTCGACAATGCCGTGCTGAGTTGCCTTCCAATCAACACCATCGCCCCAAGTCAGAAGCAGCTCACCTTCACCGAGGAGGACAAAGATGGGGTGGTGTTTCCAAACTGGGACCCACTCATGATCTCGACTAGAATAATGGGGGCTCTAGTTCATCGCGTCATGATCGATAATGGGGCTTTCTGCAACATCCTTTTCAAAAAGACTCTGGACCTGCTCGGCGATTTCCACTCCTACGTTGAGCCTTCTGAGGTCGGAATTCGGGGTTTCGGGAACCAGCCTTTTGAGGCCTATGGGATGATCCACCTATCTGTCGAGATCACATCAACCTTGGACATTGACGTGAAGGCAATGAGGCAGCTGGACTTTGTAATCATCGATGCTCCATCAAATTTCAATACTTTCTTCGGCAGGCCTTTCGAACATGAGTTCGGGGCTGCCTCCTTGTCCTACTTTTATTTTATTAAGTTTCCCGGACCTGACGGGAAGATTGGCACCATCAAGGGTGACCAGATTGCGGCAAGAAAATGTTTAACTTACACTTGTGTCGATTTAAATTCTGCTTTTTATTTTGGTAGAAAATCCGAGGTGGGGCTAAGTTGTACGAGCCAAACTCCACCTCGGAAAGAGAAAGAAAGTAATGAAATGAAGATAGATAGTGTAGTAGAAATAAATGTAACACCTATGGAAGTTGACATCACAGCTAAAGAGAAGCCTTCACGAGATTTACCAGATTTGGAACCTCGCCTAGGTTTTGAACCAATGGAGGTCGACTCCGAACAACGAGAATTCAACCTCGATCCTAGAATGGGGAGAAGTGATCAATGAGCAACACCGATCGAAGAGCTCGAAACAATCCCAGTCGACCTTGATCGGCCAGAACTAAGTGTGACCATCGGAACACGAATTCCCAGTGACCTGCGAGAACAACTGATAGATTTCCTCAAGCAGAATCTAAACATATTCACATGGTCACATGAGGACATGGTCGGCATCGACCCTGAGGTCGCATGCCACAAACTGAACATCGATCCGATGAAGTTTGGTCTGAAAAAGTACACAGCCCTGGCCAAGGAAATAAAGAAACTGCTAGATAACAAGTTAATCGAGCAAGCAGATCAGCCACAGTGGGTGGCCAATGCAGTGCTAGTAAAAAAAGCAAACAACTCTTGGCGACTATGCATCGACTTCACCGACCTCAATGAGGCCTGCCCGAAGGATTACTTTCCAATGCCACACATCGATCACCTCGTAGATAGCACCACTGGGCATGAGATGATGACATTCATGGATGCGTTCGTTGGGTATCACCAGATCGCCATGGACAAAAATGATCAGCAACATACATCTTTTCTGATAGAGAAAAACGTGTATTGTTGGAAGAGGATGCCATTTGGTCTGAAGAACGCAGGGGCAACCTACCAGCGTTTGGTAAATCGAATGTTTGCCGACGAGATTGGAAAGACCGTGGAGGTATACATCGACGGCATTGTGGTGAAAAGTGAGAAGAAGGAGGACCATCTGTGCCACCTCGCCCGAACCTTTGACATCTTGAGAAAATACAACATGCGCCTGAATCCCAAGAAATGCAATTTCGGGGTTGGTTCGGGAAAGTTCCTGGGCCATATCATCAGTCAGCCGGGTATCGAAGCTAACCCTACAAAGATCAAAGCCATCATGGACATGAAACCACCTCGCAACGTGAAAGAAGTCCAAAGATTGGCCGGTTGTCTCGCAACTCTCAACAGATTCGTATCCAGAATGGGGGATAAGTGCAAGCCTTTTTTCGAAGCCATGAAAAAAGGGAAGTTCTCATGGACCCCGCAATGCCAAGCCACATTTCTGAAGCTCAAAGTGTACCTCTTTGACCCCCAGGTCTTGGCAAAACCCATACCAGGCGAGAAGTTATTTCTGTACCTCGCGGCCTCGGAATCCGCTCTCAGCGCGGTGTTAGTGCGAGCAGAAGGTCAGTACCATTTACCTATATACTTCATCAGCCAGACTTTGAATGATGCCGAGCTCAAGTTCCCGCCGCTTGAGAAGCTCGCCTATGCCTTAATTATGAGCGTCCGGAAGCTTCGACAGTATTTTTTCGATCACCAAATAGAAGTCCTAACTACCATGCCACTGAGGCAGGTTTTGCACCAACCTGATACAGCCGGAAGATTGTTGAAATGGTCCATTGAGTTAAGACAGTTCGGGATCACCTTCGCACCCCAAACTGCGATCAAGGCTCAGGTCCTCGCCGACTTTCTCACCGAGCTCACCATTCCAGAAAAGACACCAGAGGCGGCCGACATCCCATGGACATTGCACGTCGACGGCTCTTCAACGAGCACCCGAGCAGGGGCTGGAGTGGTCCTAATCAGTCCCGAACAACAATCCTTCACCACAGCTGTAAGTTTTGATTTTCATGCCACAAACAACGAAGTAGAGTATGAGGCCTTGATAAATGGCCTGGAAATGGTGATGGCCATTGGTGTGCGAAAATGGAAAGCTTACAGCGATTCCCAGTTGGTCGTATGCCAGATGTCTGGAGAACACGAAGCACGGGGTGAACAAATGATGAAATACCAGCAGATAGCGAAGAGCCTCATCGAAAAGTTCGAGGAGGTGCAAATAGAGTTGATACCTCGAGCAGAAAACACACAGGCAGATGCACTAGCTCGCTTGGCCACGTCGAAAGGCGCCGCAGATATGGACAACATAGCAGTTACTAAACTCAACACTCCCTCAGCAGGTCGCATCATCATCGACGTAAAGGAAATAACTTGGACGAACCAAGCGAGTCCATCAAACATTCATAGGGAAGTCCTTCAGATCGCGACCCCAGAAAACAATTGGATGACCGAAGTCAGAGACTACATCAAGAAAGGGATACTGCCAAAGGATAAGGTTGCCGCTCGCCGATTACAACTAAGAGCAGCGAGGTACGCCATCATCGATGAACAGCTTTATAAGCGAAGTTTCTCTTTGCCACTTTTGAAATGCGTCACCCCGGAAGAAGGCCAAGTGATCCTCAAGGAAATCCAAGAAGGAGATTGTGGAAATCATACCACAGGCCAGTCTCTCGTCTACAAGACGATCAGATAAGGCTATTATTGTCTAAGTTTAAGGAAAGATGCGATTGCATATGCAAAGAAGTGCCAGCAAAGCCAGTTTTTTGCCGCGATGATTAAGCGAGCTCCGGAGGAGCTCACATCAATCTACAGCCCATGGCCTTTCGCCACGTGTGGAATCGACCTGATCGGTCCGTTCCCAAAAGCCCCAGGTAGTTCGAAGTTTGCTGTGGTTGCAGTAGACTATTTCACCAAATGGGCGGAAGTAGAACCTTTGGCGACCATTACCCAGGAGAAAATCATTCGATTTATATGGAAAAACATCATTTGTCATTTTGGATTACCACAAGCAATCGTCACAGATAATGGGAAGCAATTCGATGGTTTCGAGATCGATGCCTTTTTCGCGAAGTGGAAAATCGCAAAGCTGTTCTCCACCCCCTATCACCCCCAGTCCAATGGGCAGGTTGAAGTTGTGAACAAAATAATCAAACACACCCTGAAAACTCAACTCATTGAGTCAAAGGGATTGTGGGCTTTCAAGCTTCCAAGCATCCTATGGTCATATAGGACCACTTGCCGAAATTCAACGGGCGAAACACCTTTTGCTATGGCTTTCGGGACGGAGGCAGTCATACCAGCCGAGGTCGTGGTCAGAAGCCATCGGACATTGCAGACAGTCACAGAGGAGAACGATCAAGCCATATCTCTCAGCCTCGACCTCCTCAAAGAAAAAAGATTGGAAGCCAACTTAAGAAACGCAAACTACAAACAAAAGTCAGAAAAATACTACAACTCAAAAGCAAAAATCCAAAGATACAAGATCGGCGACCTCGTCTTAAAAAGAATCATCGGCGTTCAGAAAGGAGTTTTCGGTCCAACTTGGGAGGGACCCATGAAGATTTCGAAATGCCTCCCAAATGGGGCTTACCAGCTCGAGGACTTGGAGGGCATTCCCGCGATGTATCCGTGGAATGCGACCTACCTGAAGAAGTTCTACCAATAACGATGAGTTGTAAAATCCAGATCGACTGTATATTTCTCTATGAGTTATGACTTATAGCACAAACTTGCTCCACCATTTTACATTCACGAACTTGGGGGAATGGTCCCCGACCTCTCACGAGTTCGATCAGAAATAGATTCGCAAATGAAAAAGTTTAAGTCGGCTAAGCCAAGAATATGTGAAGGCTAGTATGTCGCATACCAAGTCTAAGTCGGCTAAGCCAAGAATATGTGAAGGCTAGTATGTCGCATACCCAGCCTAAGTCGACCTCGGTCGCATACCCAGTCTAAGTCGACTAAGCCAAGAATATGTGAAGGCTAGTATGTCGCATACCCAGCCTAAGTCGACCTCGGTTGCATACCAAGTCTAAGTCGGCTAAGCCAAGAATATGTGAAGGTTAGTATGTTGCATACCCAGCCTAAGTCGACCTCGGTCGCATACCAAGTCTAAGTCGACATCGGTCGCATATCCTATCTAAGCCGACATTCAAGTCGCTATCAATTAACAAATCTGTTATCATTATGATTTTTTTATCCAGATGTTCGAGAAGACAATCTGCGAGAAGACAAGATACACAAAGTCACCGATCTCAAAGTATTGGAAAGAAACAAACAAGCATTCAAACCAGGAAGCGAGAAAGATAGAAATGAAAAGGAACTGCGATTTCATTAATAAATGCCCGAAGGCAGCAAAGTCCTACGCCCCTTGGGCAAAGACTTACACACCCCGAAGGGCAACCTAACTAGCTGATAAGAAAACCCCGAAGGGCGATTACAAAGGGTGCCCGAAGGCATTTGGCATACTGCCGCAGAAAAACCATCCTAGGAATCAGCTCGGCGGAGCATCCGAGGTCCCCTCAACAGGGTTGGTCATCGTGTTTTGCTCAACCTCGGGAATCTCGACGCCAACCTGATTCCCTTCACCATTTCCATCATCATCATCACCAACAACCTCTCTACCATCGCCATCCTGGCCATCATCTGTTTCTTCATTCAATAGCCCGAGCAACTCCTTGGGATCATAAAGATTAGCACCTAGGGGTAGGAAACTGAACTCCACACCAAAGGCAGCAAGGTCTTTGATGGGAAGATCATCTCCCTCCCGAACAGGGTTGTTACGCATGTATCCGGCGAGCATCTTGGACATCGCTGACTTTGCTCCATCAAGGTCGCCAGCTCGATGACAAGCCCGAACAACGTTAGAAAATGAGTGGATATAGGCCAGGTTGGAGGCATGATGGCGCTCCAATTTCACAGTGGTCGGAAAGTCATGGACCTCAGCTTCTAATCGGCGACACCGAGCCTCCACCTCAGTAGTCCTGTCCATGCTCTCTTTCACCTTTTGATCTCGGAGCTCAAGAACCTTCGCCATCTGGGAGATTTTCTTCTCCAGCTCGTCCCGCTCCCGGGTCACATTTCTCAATTTCTCCTCGGCCGCAGCTTTTGCATTGATAGCAGCCTCCCGCTCTTTCGATGACCTGGCCAAGTCTACCTTCATCGACGAGCAATGCGCTTCAGCTTTCTGGGCCTGGATCTTTGCCCGGCCATACTGCTCCCGGCTTCGTTCAAAGAAGGCCAAAGAACGACACATGTGAGCAATCCCCGAGGTCAGATTCTCGGAGAAGTGTTGTGTATGAGCTTCCTCATGGAGATCTAGAGTCCAAGACCTCAGAGCATCTTCGGCTATCTGCCGGAGGTAGGAAGGGTGGGTATCATTGGCCGCAGGAGCTCCCGACCACAAGTAGTTGCTGGTCGACTCCCCCCGAAATACTCCATCATCTAGTTTGTACATGCAAGTCTCAGATTGACTTGTTTTGACCAAGAGATTGAACTAGTGCATTCGATGCGCTGAAGCGGACCTGCAGAGAGGATAAACTCATTCGCACTGACTTAAGGGATGAAGAGTTAGACCTCAATGGTTATTGATTTCTTAATCTCTGTCACTTAATAAGGACTGTGTGTGATTAGTAGTTATTGTTTTGACTTATAAATGGGAAGAGAATCATTGCGACTTCGATACCCTATATCTTGCATAATAATATTAATTGCACGACAGTTGCTAAATTAATACAGAGAATCGTGTGCTGGCAATGTCTTGCCTGATTGGTCCCCTTGGTGGGCCCGGAACCTTTATCATACCAAATCTTGCAAGTGGAATTAATTTTTTTGTATGGAGAATAAAGCTAGGTTATCCTTACTCCAAGGATAAAGATATTAATTAATATAAAGTTTTTCAGTGGCTTAGTTAATTAATGGACTAAATTTTCTTGATTTTCTTGGAAAGATTTTATGGAAAAAGATATGTATTCTTGGAATACAAGAATATCTCATAAATTCAAGAAATATTCAATCTTGGTAAATCTCTCCTTATTTTTTGAAAATTAGGAACTAAATAAGGGTGTGGAATTTTTGTGGAAAAATACAAATGGAAAGAAGAATATATGAGATATATTCAAAATTTTTTGGAGATTAAGAAAAGATCTTTCATAACCTTTTCTTAGCCAATAATTTCGACCACCCCATATGTTATAAATAGGGGATGAATTCTTTTCATCCCCTACAGTTCCATGTGTTGAAATATTAGAAATCCACAAAGGTGGTGCAACAATTATTTATTTTTTCTTTGTTTTATAAATTATTCATTGGAGAACCTTCTACTGGGTTATTGAACGAGGACTTGGGAATACTTGAGAAGGACTTTTGGTGGGTATCCAGATACTTGATCCTATCTGTCTCAGATCATCTCTCCAATGGGTACGTTTACGTAAACTACTAGAAATTCCGCATGCTAGGATCTTTTACGTGAATTTTTATTTGCATGTCGTTGTTGGACTAATTATTATTTGAATTCACTTAGGTTGATTCATGCCAGTAATAATTGTTAATTTAAATTTGTGTTTATGAGGTCATCCCGATAGATCCTGGCATATGTTATCCCAACATCATCAAGTGAGTGTGACTCATTAGCAATCTCACTTATCCTTTCATTGTATGATGAAATGTCTCATCATCTTTCATCTTTAAGTTTTCATACTTGGTTCCCAACATTCTGAGTCTAGTCCATCGAACACTTTCTGATCCTTCACAATGTTCCTGCAATATTTCCCATGCATCCTTAGAAGAAACACAGTTAGATTTCAGTTTAAACATAGAAACATCAGTAGCAGTAAAAATTGCATTAAGGGCTTTAGAATTGAAATTTGTCGATGTGCATTTGATTAGTGGTGATTTTGCTTGAGTTTTGTGCTATTTCCTAGCTTGGAGTGATGATATTGCTTGATTTTAGCTATTATATGGTTGGAATTGTTATGAAAGTTCATCTAATGCTTTGGTGTTGCAATTGTGCAGGAATTGAGTTAAAAATGAAGGTTTAAAGAAGAAGTTGTGTAAAAGCAGTTGCTCGAGTCGTGCAAGATGGCTCGAGTTGAGCAGAGCCTAAATCGGGCTTGTGGAAATGCGATTTTGAAGAAAATGTCAAAGGAGGGTTGCTCGAGTCGAGCAAAAGTGCTTGACCTCCTTCTGGTCGAGCACATGAGAAGTTCGGTAATATTTTCAAAAATTAGAGTTGCTCGACCAAAATTTGGTCGAGCAGCAAGAGAAATGAAAACGGGTGCACGATTTCACCCCTGCTCGAGTCGAGCAGGCTAAAAATATCTGAGGTCCCATTTCTGACCTAGGGACACGTGCCAGAGGAATCAAAAGCATATAAAAGGCCAGGAATTCGTTTTTGCAAACATTCAGCAGCTGGGAGAGAGAAAGAGTAGAGAGCAAGTGATACTTTTTGAGAGCTGCAACTAATATTTTTACATGTTTTTCAATGTTTTTCAATTTTTCTTCCATAAATAGCTTAAATAGTCATAGCATAGCATAGATATAGTTGCAATTTCAGTTTTAAGCAAGTCATCTTGGAGTATTGATGGATTTTGTATGGTTTGGAGCTTGAGTCTTAAGAGTAAGGTGTTTCTTTCTTTCTTTTGTTTTATTGTTGCTTATTTTGATATGGGTTCTATGATTTCTTGTTGTTTAGCCATGGGTTTTGCCTTGTGCACCAATGGGCTAAGGTTATTAGTGTTTGGGTGTTTGGAATTGTGGTGATGATTGTTTAATTGCTTGATTATGGACGTTTATTTATATTGATGGTTATCCTTTAGATTAGGGGAATTTTATTGTTCTTTTTTGGTGGTTTTGCTATGAGCTTGTGTGTTTTTGCTAGTTTACTTCAACGAGAGTTGGGTAGACAGGTTTAGGCATATGGGTATTGGTTTAATTCACCCGAATTGGTGTCGATTAAGTCCTATCACAACGAGAGTTGGGTAGATACTTTAGAACCTCCCTAATCTACATTATCTTCTTGAGTTAAAACCTTGGGTGGGTAGTGAAGAGCACATAGGAGAATCAAACTTAGTCTACAAGTGGGAACACACGGTGACGGAGTAGTTAGCTAATTAGAGGACCATATCCGTGCAATTACCCGGTTTAGCAAAGGGAGATTCACCTCTCGATCCTAGTATTTCAACCGATATTATACCCTAGGCTTACCAAGTACGGGAATGGTATATGTTTAGTGATCGCCCTTATGGAATAACCGGAAATAGAGGTAAACACTATAATTGATCTTTTGACAATCGCCTCACAAGGAAAAACACCAGAGCACATCTTCTCTCGCTAGTGAACAAACTCGTTTGCTATTTAATTGCTTTCTCTTAGCTTGCTCATTTATTGTTTATCTTTGTTTGATTGTTGGAAATTGCTTGTTTTAAGTTTCCAAATTGTTTCACACTATAATCATGCGACAACACATAACAATTGGGCTATATTTACCATCATAGTCCCGTGGATCGATATTTAGCCGGGCATGACACGACCCTCTTATACTTGAGAGGTTAGTGTGTTGCAAAACACGTGTCAAGTTTTTGGCGTCGTTGTCGGGGACTAGGTTGTGTTGAGTATAACTAGTTGTTCGTTGAACATGATTACTAGTGTCGTTTTCTTTTAAGTAACTAACATTGCTAATAGTTGGCTTGGAGATTTGTGGTGTTTGTTGATTCTCTAGGTGTGTATGATCACAAGAGCAAGTGAAATTGAACCAATACCTATTGATCTTGAGATTGAAGCCACGGCTAGGAGAAGAAACCGAGATCGGAATCGAAGATTAGCCCAACAAAGAGCAATGGGCGAAAATCAAAACAATCTGATGAATTTTGAAGGGGGTGACAATGGAGATCGCCCAATGTGTGAATACTTCAACCCTCAAGTGCAAAGGCACTATGATGGCATCACCCGTCCGGCTATTGCGTCGAATAACTTTGAAATCAAGCCGGCCCTCATTCAAATGCTCCAAAAATAACAATTTAACGGAGGGAAGATTGAGGACCCAAATCGGTATATCGCTCAATTCTTGGAGTATGCGGACACCGTCAAGAGCAATGGGTCACGGACGATGCTTGGAGAGCTCGAACCTTCACCTTCACCTTGAGGGACAAGGCAAAATATTGGATAGTCTCCTTACCCCCCGATAGTCTTGGCTCGTGGGACATACTATGCCAAAAGTTCTTGATGAAGTTCTTCCCACCCGCAATGACACTTCAATGCAAGAAGGAGATCGCCCAATTTTGACAAAGGGGTGGGGACAACTTATACGAAGCTTGGGAGAGATATAATGCCATGTTAAGGAGATGCCCACAACACAATTTTGTCAATGATCAAGTGGTGAGTTATTTCTACTATGGTTTGAACGATGAGGGAAGGATGTTCATCGATTCATCATCGGGTGGATCGATTTTTGACAAGACCGGTAAGGAAGGGTTGGCATTGATTGATCGGATTGCCAACAACACCTTCACTTGGCCGTCCGATGTTCAAAAAGATCTCACAAATGGATAATGATCCAAACAACGCGATGGCGGAAGCAGTGAGAGTTTTCATGAACAAGGTTGATTCGTTAGCGGAAAGCCAAAGAAGAGGAATATTGGGAGGGAACATGGAGGTGTCATTGAATGCAAATCAAGTTGAGGAAGCCAATTACATGGGATGGGGGAATTATCAAGGAAACTACCAAGGGAATCAACAATTCCAAGGTAACTACTACCAAAACCCCAACCAAAACTTCCAAAACCAACCTTCACACTACCAAAATCCCAACCAAAACTTCCAAAACCAATCCTCAAACTACCAAAACCGTTACCAAAATAACCATTCACAAAACTTCTCAAACCAAAACAATCCATCATCAAACTTCCAAGGCCAAAGCAACCAAAACCAATCATCTAGCTAAAACCAAGGTCAAAATCAAAACCAAAACACCCAATCATCTAGCTAACCCGAAGGCCGCCCTCACTCTACCACCGGGATTTGATCCCGGGGGCCGTGCCCCAAACAATGAAGGAAGACCTACTTTGGAGGATAGTTTGGCCACCTTCATCAATCTTTCGAACCAACAAACTCAAAAGTCGAATTAACGGTTTGATAAGATTGTAGAAGACTTGAAGAATCTTGAAAATATTCCAAATGCTATTACATCTCTCTCTAGCCAATTGAAGAATTTGGAATTCCAACTAGGGCAAGTGGCATCCTCAAGCCAAGGGAAGGACAAAGGAAAATTCCCCTCCACGACGGAGGTGAATCCTAGAGAACATTGTAAGGCCGTTGGATTGAGGAGTGGTACGAGGTATGATGGGCCGAACATGACTTTGGAAGATGATGAGGTAGAAAAGGAGGGAGAAAAGAAAGATAAGGAGGAGGAGATTGTTGTAGAGGATACATGTGTTGAGGAGGAAGGGGAGGGTTCCGAAATGGAAGAAGGCTAAAGAGTTGAAGGAGAAAAATAAAAAGGTTGAGTGTGATAGATGGGGAATTCCTAAAACTCCCATTCCACCATCTTTTGCTCAACGTTTTATGAAAAAGAAGCTTGATGATAAGTTCGCCAAATTCTTGGAAATTTTCAAGAAAGTGACCTTGAACGTGCCCTTCTTGGAGGCAATTGAGGAAATGCCATCTTATGCAAATTTTCTTAAAGAGTTGGTCACCAAGAGAAGGAAGGCGGAAGGTGGTGAGATGATAAGCCTAACATGTGAGTGTAGCGCTCTATTACAAAGGAACCTTCCAAAGAAAGTCAAAGATCCCGGGAGCATCACTTTGATGTGTGAGCTAAGCAATACGGAGAAGAGAAATGCTCTATGTGACGTTGGGGCGAGCATCAATCTTATGCCAAGATCAATCTACGATCGTTTGAAAATCGGTGAGCTCCAACCAACTTCCATGACATTACAATTGGCGGATCATTCCATCACCTACCCGGATGGTATTGTGGAAGATGTGCTCGTAAAAATTGACAAATTCGTCTTTCCGGAGGACTTTGTGGTGCTAGAGATGGAAGAAGACGTTGAAATTCCCTTGATCTTGGGTAGACCGTTTCTAGCTACCGCAAGTGCGGTGGTGGACATGTACACGGGCAAGGTGACCTTGAAGCTCGATGATGAAGAGCTCGTGTTTGACTCCTACAAAGCCATGAAGCATACACTTGAGAAGGAGGAGTGCAAAACGATCGATGTCGTTGAAACTAGTGTTCAAACGGAATTTGAAAAATCCTTTGACCCCTACTTTGCCAATGGATACTACAATGCACTCTTTGAGAATGATGAAAGCTCCTTTGAGGAGGATGATTGCAAAGATGTGCTTGAAGTGGATCAAGTCAATGAAGTGTGGGGAAGGAACAAGATCCCAAGCTTGCCATTAAGGGAACCGATTGAAGAGTGGAAAAGCAAGAGGAGAAGAAAACCGGGTTAAAGTCATTACCCGAGCATCTCACATATTCCTATCTTGAGGATGGTGAAAAATTTCCGGTAATCGTTTCTTCCTTTCTCAATTCGTGTGAGTTAAATAAATTATTGGGGGTGCTTCGTAAGCACAAGTCCGCAATTGGGTGGACAATTGAGGATATCAAGGGGATTAACCCCTCCTTATGCATGCATAGAATAAGAGTAGAGAAGGGTAGTAAACCAATTGTCCAACACCAACGCAGGGTGAACCCTATCATACAAGAGGTAATTAGGAAAGAGGTCATCAAATTTCTTGATGCGGGTATGATTTACCCTATTTCGGATAGTCCTTGGGTGTCACCACTCCACGTGGTTTCTAAGAAAGAGGGGATGACGGTTATCAAAACCGATAATAATGAGGTGATAGCTACACGAGTACTACGGGGTGGAGAGTGTGTGTAGACTATAGAGAATTGAACAAAGCTACATGCAAAGATCACTTTCCACTTCCCTTCATGGACCAAATGCTAGATAGACTTGGGGGTTTCGATTTCTATTGCTTTCTTGATGGGTACTCCGGTTATAATCAAATCATGATTGCACCGGAGGACCAAGAGAAGATGACATTCACTTGTTCCTATGGAACGTATGCTTGGAGACGCATGCCCTTCGGGTTGTGCAATGCTCAGGCTACGTTTCAAAGGTGCATGATGTCGATCTTCCATGGTTTGATTGAAAATGTGATGGAAGTGTTTATGGATGATTTTTCTGTGTTTGGTGAATCGTTTGATAAGTGTCTCTTTAACCTTGAACTCGTGCTAACAAGGTGCCAAGAGACTAACCTTGTCCTTAAATGGGAAAAATGTCATTTCATGGTTAAGGACGGGATAGTACTTGGTCACCATGTTTCTTCAAAGGGACTTCAAGTAGATCAAGCAAAAGTGGTGGCAATTGAGAAACTTCCTCCACCTTCTAATGAAAAAGGTATACGTTCCTTCTTGGGACATGCCGACTTCTATAGAAGGTTTATAAAAGATTTTTCCAAACTCTCAAAGCCCCTCTCTCATCTACTTGAAAAGGATGTCCCATTTGTGTTCACTAATGATTGTCTTGAAGCTTTCTTAGCATTGAAGGAAGCACTTATAGCCTCTCCGATTTTGGTGACTCTGAATTGGGAGGAACCATTCGTTCTCATGTGCGATGCAAGCGATTATGCAATGGGGGTGGTACTTGGGCAAGTTCGGGAGAAAAAGTTTAGAGCTATCTATTATGCTTCGAAAACCTTCAACCCCGCCCAAGCCAATTACACCACAACGGAGAAGGAACTATTGGCCGTGGTCTATGCGTTTGATAAGTTTTGCCCCTATCTTGTGGGAGGAAAAACTATTGTGTAAACGGACCATGCGGCAATTCGGTACCTTATGGCAAAGAAAGATGCAAAGGCAAGGTTGATCCGATGGGTGCTTCTCCTTCAAGAGTTTGATATAGAGATTCGGGACAAGAAGGGGACCAAAAATGTGATAGCCGATCATCTTTCGAGGCTAGAGAGGGACCAAGACTTTGTAGAAGAAGAAACAGGGGTGAAGGTAGAATTCCCGAATGAGAAGCTCTTGAAGTTGGAGGAGTTCTTTGAAGAAGTTGAGAAGATTTTGATAATGAGAATTGAGGTGCAAGAGTCATGGTATGCCGACTTTGCCAACTACTTGGCTTGTGGAAAGCTTCCCAATGAAATCCCTTCACATGCCAAAAAGAAATTTCTCAAAGATGTGAAGAGTTTCATTTGGGATGATCCGGTGTTATACAAGAGAGGTCAAGACTCAATCATGAGAAGATGTGTTCCAAAAGAAGAGGTTGACGAGATCTTGACTCATTGTCACTCTTTGCCATGTGGAGGCCATTTTTGAGCATCGAAAACGGGAATGAAAGTTCTCCAATCGGGCTTCTTTTGGCCTACGATCTTCAAAGATAGCCAAGAGTTTGTTCAAAGATGTGATCGATGCCAAAGGATGGGGACCATCACCAAGAGAGATGAAATGCCTTTGAACATTTTCTTGGAGGTAGAGATTTTTTATGTTTGGGGGATTGATTTCATGGGACCGTGTCCCCCTTCATTTGGATTCATCTATATCCTTTTTGGGGTGGATTACGTGTCAAAATGGGTTGAGGCCATTCCTACCAAGCTCAATGATGCAAAAACAGTGATTCAATTCCTCAAGAAGAATGTGTTCACCCGATTCGGAGTGCCAAGAGCCTTGATAAGCGATGGGGGGACCCACTTTGTTAATCGAGCTATGAAAAAGTTACTTGGGAAGTATGGGGTCAAGCACAAGGTCGCCACCGCATATCACCCACAAACAAATGGATTGGCGGAGGTTTCAAATCGTCAAATCAAGCACATCTTGGAAAATACGGTGAACTCGAATCGAAAGATTGGGCGATTCACCTTGATGATGCCTTGTGGGCCTACCGAATGACTTACAAAACTCCATTGAACATGTCTCCATACCAACTTGTCTTTGGTAAATCGTGTCATCTCCCGGTTGAGCTAGAGCACAAAGCCTATTGGGCCACCAAAGAATTGAACATGGATGGCGATAAGGCGGGGAAGAATCGATTGCTTCAACTCCATGAGTTTGAAGAGTTCCGTGAGAATGCTTATGAGAGCTCCCGAATTTTCAAGGAAAAGACTAAGCATTGGCATGACCAAAGGATCAAAAAGAAAGAGTTCAAAGTTGGAGATAAGGTACTATTGTTCAACTCCCGGTTGAAACTCTTTCCCGGGAAGTTGAAATCTCGTTGGAGTGGGCCGTTTGAGGTTGCAAAGTATTTCCAAGTGGATATATGGAGTTGAAAAATGAAAAGGGTGACCACTTCATAGTAAATGGTCACCGGGTCAAGCATTACCTTTCCACATCCCAAGTTGGGATAGTTGGTGTCGATTTTATTGAATAAAGTTGAGCGACTTTAAGCTCCGTCCGGCAAAGGACGTTAAACCTAGCGCTCAATGGGAGGTAACCCATTTTTACTGCTTTTATGTGTTCGTGTGTTCGTTTGATTATGTTTTGTATAGTGTTGTTTTTTGTAGGTGATGGGGTTGTGTGTTCGAGGCTTGGTGGATTATCGAGCTTTAAAGGAAGATGTGTACTCGAAGGGCACTTTAGGTACAAGCACTTTCCCCGAACTTAGATTTGCTTTGCAAAGTCTAAGTTTGGGGGGGTGTGCATTTTCTTATGCGTTTTTGTTGCACCGGCACATCCCCGTTTTAGTTTTGGTGATGTTCACCTTGTGTCATGTTTTTGAGCTTAATGGTGAAAATACTTGTATATGAATTTTGCCGTGTTGGGCTCTCTTTTGTTGGTATACTTGCTTGTTGAAGATGAATGTAGATGAGCTTAATTGTTAAGATGTGGATAGTTTAGAGCTTAATAGTCATGGTGCTTGGTGCAAATTCTTTGTTTCAATATTTTTCCAAGCTTTTAATTGCATAACAATGAAAAAGTTTGGGGGGGTGTTCGATTTCACAAATTCACTTGCACCAATGCACTTATGCTTTATGTTGTTGGTGTCAATTTGTGCTTAATAGTTGAGCATCATTGTTCCAATTCTATCATTTGGGAAAGAAATGCAATGGTAAGTGTGGAGCTATAAATGGGACGAGTTGATGGAAACAGATGACATTCAAATGAGGGATTGCTAAGGAGAGGATTGAGGTGCATAAGGAAGAGACCCCGACTCTCTCGATCTAACGAGCGACCTGGCTTGAATCGAGGGGTCAAAAGGTTAGTTTTTCTAAAAAAAATTAAATCGGCTCCTGCTCGAGTCGAGCAGAGCAGGAATTCCAAACTTTTGAGTTGCTCGACCCATTTTGGTCGAGCAACTCTGCTCGAGTTGAGCAACCCTGGAAATTCGAAAACACTCGAGCATTAGCTGCTGCTCGACTCGAGCAGTTCTGCTCGATTCAAGCAGCAACACGGGCTCAACATTACAAAACCCTCTTTCTTCCTTTCTCTCCCATTTCTCTTCTCCTTCTACTCGATCCAAACCCTAAAAACACCCAAAAACCCAAAAAATTTCATTTCCTCTCCAATTTTTTCCATAAAGTCCATCCTTTCACTCAAATATTCCACAAATTCTCTCTTTTACTCACCTTTGTAGCCAATTTGAGCCAAGATTGGAGGGTTTTCCATTTTTACAAGCCAAGAAGCATTTTTTTTCACTTTCATCCATTAATAGTAAGCTTTACTCTTCTATTTAGTGTCATTTATGTTATATTGTGGTATTGAGCTTATTGAATGATTATGTGCTTCCATTTTGTGGTTTGAAATTGGATTTTATTTGAGACATTTTGTCGAACACTTGGAGTGCATGACATATGTGCTAATTTTGGAAGAGTTTAGTATGCTTTGGTTGAATTTGGGGAGATGTGGTCTATAAATGAAGGAAATTTTGCTTGAGATATTGGATGAATGTTCATATGTTTGTGTTTATGCTTATTTGACTATGTGAACTTTATCCTAACCCTTGAGCAATTGAAATAAAGGAAATGGCAGATAGAAATCGTAGAGGTCGGGGGAGAGGCCGAGGCCATGGTAGAGGGCCAAATGAAGAGCAACCAATTACGGATGAGGAATTGATGGAAATCGAGGCAAGGTTGTAAGCTAACGAGCTCATGTCGAGACACTATAATGTGGATTTAGGGGATAGTTGGAGGGGAATGGCACGAAGGTGGAAAAAAATTGCGGGCAAGATTGAGGGTACCCGGGTTCCCGACATTGAATGCATGACCATGATGGGGATTTTTGATGACATTTGGACCCTCTTACAAAGGGTTGGAATGAGGGATTTCTTTGATAGGATCACCGTCGAACAACCACTCGCCATGAATGAAGGGGTTACCATGGAGTTTATGAGTAGTGTGGTTGTTCACAAGCATGGGGATAGACCAATAATGATGGAGTTCACAGTGAATAAGAATCCCTATAGCTTGTACGCATCGGAAGTGAATGAGATACTAGGGTGCCCGTGGGACCAAAGTGGGGGTTTGTTCATTAAGAGGGAAGACTTTGACCCGGTAGAATTTTGGAGGGTGATTTGGAAAGGGCCATTTGGATTTCCGCCACCATATCAATCAAAAAGTGCAAAGGCAAAGATGATTCGGAACCCTACTATTCGTTACTTGGAGAAGATTCTAGCCAACACTATATTTGCTAGAACCGAGAGTGGCTCCGTTCCGAATGTTGAGCTCTATTGCTTATGGTGTTTCCTAAACCAACACCAATTTGATGTCGGGTCCTACTTAATGCTCCAAAACGATACGATGGTGAAGAAGGTGGTCTCTCAGGTCAAAATTGAATTGCTTGTGACCATGATCGCCAAGCATTGCGAATACGACCTTGATGATGGAGAGCTAGAGTGTAAGAAGCTAGACTTGAGGAATATGGAGAACACAGAAGTCGTAAGTTGCCTCCAAGGTCGATTATGCTTAAGGCAAAGAGATGATAGTTACTTTCCTTTGCCTAACCCTCGACTCACGAGCGTCTTGGGAAATCGGCACAACATCAACTTGTTGGGCCAGAGACATCGCGATGCTGCCACCAACCTATACGAAAACCTCCGCAACCAAGTGCCCAACCTCCAAGACCCGAATATGCCCAATCAAGAAGAAGAAGAAGCCCCCATGGGGGGAAATCAAGAAGAGCAAATGGAGGAAGAACCTTACCACCTAGGTCTTGGACCACCGGAGGACCAACCGGAGGAAGTGGGAGGATGGAGATTGAGGAGAGAGGATTGGGAAGGGCTCAACCATGATGTGGCCGACCTTCGAGGAGGAATGAACACAATGAGTGTTAACATGGCACGAATGGAAGAGGCAATGAGGGTACAACAAGATGGAATAGATCAAATGAACTATTGGATGAGGGCCCTCTATGTAGACCGCTTCCCAAATGAAGATCCCGATCAACCACCTCCCCCTCGAAATCGATGTCGTGGAGCACATTGAAAAGGGAAGTGGCCTCAAATGCCATTTCTTCTCTCTTTACCCTCGTTCTTATTGATATGATTTTGATATTGGGTTTGTACTTATTGAATTGTGAATTTGTATTGAATTGTTTAATTTCCCGTTGATGGATTGGTACTTTGTTTTGTTGGATTGATGAATTGACTTTGAATGATTAATTTGTGAGAATTGCCTTGGATTTGGATTGTTTGTGATTGGATGTGGTACTTGTTTGAGTTTGTGATGGATGAATCTCCTTTCCTTGAATTGTGTTATGTTGTTATGAGAAGGATTCATTCATGAATTGTTGAATTTGATTGAGTGAAATTTGGAAGAGTATGCTCATTCATTATTACAAAGCTAGTGAGCTTTTGAGCCTATTGATGAGATCTTTCAATTTTGATTGCATGTTTGTTCTTTGAGTGGTCGTCCATACTTGTGATGCTAGAACTTGCCCTTCGAATTTGTTTGAAACTTGACTTAAGAGGAATCATCTAAGAGGATAAGAGGCATTTCATTGTTCTATGAAGTCACTTGGCCAAATATTACCCCTACCAAAAGAAAAGAATTTCCATAGTTGCCTGTTTGAGTCATGTAATCCTTTTTCTTGACAAGCTACATCATGTAACCAAAGTACCCATTGTTTCGAAAGCCCATTTGATCCTTGGTCAATTTGGGGAGCTTAAGTGAGGTATCTAGGGAGAAACGATTGTGAAATAAAAGTTAGAAAAGATGTACACACTCAAAGTTGGGAGGAATGATTTAAAAGAAAAAAAAAGGGGAAATAGGTAAAAAGAAAAAATTGCCTAGGGGGGAATGATAGAATATGAAATTGTGTGAAAAATAAAAAAAAATAAAGGGGTGGGAACAAAGTTTCCCATAACCCTTGGAAAATAAAAGTGTGAGGTTGCCAAAATGGTGAGGATAGGTGTTGGGTGTGGGTAAGAGTTCATAAAAATAACTCTTAAGAAAGCATGAAGTTGAAGATGAGAGTTTGGAACAATTGTGAATCTTTAGTACCGACTCTTGAGCTCCACAAGTTGAATGTTGTCACTTATACCATACATACCCTACCCATCCAAAGAGCTCGACATTACAACCTTGCAAAGACCTCTTTGATTAGATGATGATGCCTAAGTAGATGGTAGAGAATTGAGATCAAGGGCAAGCTTATGGTCGTTCATTTGTGTTGATTGACATTGAAGAGATGCATGACACTTTACACATGAGGGATGACGGATACACTACCAGTGAGAATGATGAATGAGTGCATTTGACCGAGTTACATTTTGATCACGTTTGACATGAAGTGGTGAAGAGTTCAATTGGCAACGTGGTTCATGAAGAGGAAAGTTGGTTTGTCTTGTCTTGAACTTTGACTTGGACCATGTTTTGTCTCAAGCAATCACCCCTTTTGGTTTTCTTTTCTTTGCTTGGGGACAAGAAAATCTTTAAGTTTGGGGTGGTTGATTAGTGGTGATTTTGCTTGAGTTTTGTGCTATTTTCTAGCTTGGAGTGATGATTTTGCTTGATTTTAGTTATTATATGGTTGGAATTGTTATGAAAGTTCATCTAATACTTTGGTGTTGCAATTGTGCAAGAATTGAGTCAAAAACGAAGGTTTAAAGAAGAAGTTGTGTAAAAGCAGTTGCTCGAGTCGTGCAAGATGGCTCGAGTCGAGCAGAGCCTAAAACGGGCTTGTGGAAATGCGATTTTGAAGAAAATGTCAAAGGAGGGTTGCTTGAGTCGAGCAAAAGTGCTCAACCTCCTTCTGGTCGAGCACAGGAGAAGTTCGGCAATATTTTCGAAAATTAGAGTTGCTCGACCAAAATTTGGTCGAGCAACACTGCTTGAGTCGAGCAGCAAGAGAAATGAAAACGGGTGCACGATTTCACCCCTGCTCGAGTCGAGCAGCCCAAAAATATCTGAGGTCCTATTTCTGACCTAGGGACACGTGCCAGAGGAATCAAAAGCATATAAAAGGCCAAGAATTCATTTTTGCAAACATTCAGCAGCTGGGAGAGAGATAGAGTAGAGAGCAAATGATACTTTTGAGAGCTGCAACTAATACTTTTACATGTTTTTCAATGTTTTTCAATTTTTCTTCCATAGATAGCTTAGATAGTCAAAGCATAGCATAGATATAGTTGCAATTTCAGTTTTAAGCAAGTCATTTTGGAGTATTGATGGATTTTGTATGGTTTGGAGCTTGAATCTTAAGAGTAAGGTGTTTCTTTCTTTCTTTTGTTTTATTGTTGCTTGTTTTGATATGGGTTCTATGATTTCTTGTTGTTTAGCCATGGGTTTTGCCTCGTGCACCATGGGCTAAGGTTATTAGTGTTTGGGTGTTTGGAATTGTGGTGATGATTGTTTAATTGCTTGATTATGGATGTTTATTTCTATTGATGGTTATCCTTTAGATTAGGGGAATTTTATTGTTCTTTTTTGGTGGTTTTGCTATGAGCTTGTGTGTTTTTGCTAGTTTACTTCAACGAGAGTTGGGTAGACAGGTTTAGGCATATGGGTATTGGTTTAATTCACCCGAATTGGTGTCGATTAAGTCCTATCACAACGAGAGTTGGGTAGATACTTTAGAACCTCCCTAATCTACATTATCTTCTTGAGTTAAAACCTTGGGTGGGTAGTGAAGAGCACATAGGAGAATCAAACTTAGTCTACAAGTGGGAACACACGGTGACGGAGTAGTTAGCTAATTAGAGGACCATATCCGTGTAATTACCCGGTTTAGCAAAGGGAGATTCACCTCTCGATCCTAGTATTTCAACCGATATTGTACCCTAGGCTTACCAAGTACGGGAATGGTATATGTTTAGTGATCGCCCTTATGGAATAACCGGAAATAGAGGTAAACAATATAATTGATCTTTTGACAATCGCCTCACAAGGAAAAACACCAGAGCACATCTTCTCTCGCTAGTAGTGAACAAACTCGTTTGCTATTTAATTGCTTTCTCTTAGCTTGCTCGTTTGTTGTTTATCTTTTTTTTATTGTTGGAAATTGCTTGTTTTAAGTTTCCAAATTGTTTCACACTATAATCATGCGACAACACATAGCAATTGGGTTATATTTACCATCCTAGTCCCGTGGATCGATATTTAACCGGGCACGACACGACCCTCTTATACTTGAGAGGTTAGTGTGTTGCAAAACACGTGTCAGCATTCATCATTGGACCAATCAATCTCCTTTTTTACTTGCGATTCTCCATCTTTATCATCAAATGTCTTTGGTGGATTCCAACCAGATAACACACTATAACATGCTCTCTCATCTACAGACTTAACGTACATGCGTATTTTAGGTTTCCATTAGGGATAATTTGATCCATCCAAAATTGGAGGTTTTAAAGAAGGAGTCAGTGGATAATTCATTGCAAAAAACACACTTTAAACACATGACCGTTAACTTAGTGTATCAAGTTTATGGCTCTGGCGCCAACTAAAAGTGTGTGCGCGCGTATTTTCAGAGTGTTGTTGAAAATGTTGTGCAACATGTAAAACAACATATGACAGCGAAAGTATAAAAACGCAGTGCAAAGGATTTAAAAATTGTGTATAGTCTGTAATCCAGACTATACGAACCTCATGGTTAAAAACATCACTAACAAGTAGTGAGATACACAAGAACCTCTTACAAGATCCTAAAAGGTGTAGTGAAAAATCACACACCAAAAGCAATATATTCAATCAAGTAACTAGTGATCTTATTCAACCTAAAACTTGATCTAATAAGATAAACACAATACTGATGGGAGAGATTGTTTTCCCTCGACCAGTACAAATAGAATAACAACGACCCTCACACTCCCACTAGATACAAACTCTCTAGATTGTACTTTCGGTTGTGTCTCAGATGTTACTCTCTAAAGTTTGGAGTAGAGCAAATGGTATTTCACTTTTCCTCAAAACTTGAATGTTGATCAATGCAGTATATTTATAGGCATTCGGATCAACTGCATTGTCCTATCCACTAGGCTTGGATAGCCTTGAACGTCTCCTCCACTATCTCCATGATCTTGGTGTAACCACCCATGATCTTTCTATTCTCACTCCACCACAATGCAATTGCTTGACAATATCCAAAATTGTCTTCAATCTCCAATGTAGTGAACATAGAAAAACACATCTAATAAAACAAAGTCAGTGTTAGGAGAAAGGACAAATTTATGATGTTGTGCAGAATGTTGTCCAACATATGAAACAACATCCGTGCAACATCAACAGGATTTAATATTTAATTTACGGAGATATAATAATAATTATATTTAGAAATTAATTATTATTGTTATTTAATTAAATAGGAGTCCCAAAATAATATATGGAATATTATTGTAGGAAAATATATATATAGTAATCAAATTTATGGGATTTGATTTAATGGATTTCGGCTTTTATTTTCCAATAGGAAATAGCTTAGGGTTTAAGCTAAGCCTCCCCCATATATATAAGTCTTTGGGAGTCCAGAAAATACACAAGAAAATATATTCTCCATAAAATCTCTTGTATAGAATTTTCCTAGCAAGTTCATTTGGGATTCAACGGTAGCAAATCTGTGCAAGTCTATGAACGACAATTACGTGGATACCATAGTTGAGGAATCTGCTTACGAATTGCTGTAAGAATTTTATTTACGTATTCTGTTATTTCAATTATGCAATTGCAATTCGTTGTTGGTGAATTCTTATTTCCACTGCGCATGTTTTATATGTATTACGTGCTCATAAATTCCAACAGGCTTCTCATTGGATTAGCCTGAAATCTGGCACATACACCTAGTGCAAAAGTTATATCTTGTCTACTGGCAGTAAGGTACAGAATAGATCCAATGAGAGACCTATACTCTTTCTGATTAGTCTTTCTCCATTCTCATCTGGATCCATCTTGAAGGAAGTTGTCATTGGAATTCTGGTAGTCTTGTTATTCTGAACTCCAAATTTAGCCAACATATTTCTGTTGTATTTGGCCTGGCAGATGAAATTTTCTTCACTACTCTGCTTCACTTGAAGACCCAAAAAGTAGTCCATCTGACCCGTCATTGACATTTCAAATTTCTCTTGCATCAGTTTACTGAATCTTTCACAGAGGGATTGGTTTGGAGATCCAAAAATGATATCATCCACATAGATCTAAACTAACATAATAGCATTTCCTTCTTCAATTCTAAATAGAGTTATGTCTATCTTACCTTTGGTAAATCCATTTTCTACCAAGAACAGAGATAAAATATCATACAAAACTCTAGGAGCCTGTTTCAGACCATAAAATGCTTTTCTTAAATAGTACACCTGGGTCGCCCCTTTTTCAAAGCCATGAGGTTGTTCTACATAAACTTTCTCCGCTAGTACCCCGTTTAAGAATGCACTCTTTACATCCATCTTATATACCTTGAATCCCTTGAATGCAACATAAGCCAGAAATAGCCGAATGGCTTCAAGTCGAGCGACTGGTGCAAAGGTTTCATCATAATCAATCCATTCTGATTGTTTGCAACAAATCTTGCCTTATTTCTGGTTATGACATCATTCTCATCCTTCTTGTTCTTGTAGACCCACTTAGTTCCAATCAAATCTTGGTGAGTTGGTCTATCTACAAGTTTCCAAACTTGATTCCTCTCAAACCGTTCTAGTTCTTCTTGCAAAGCTAGAATCCAAGTAGCATCTTGTAGTGCTTCTTTTGGTGTGGTAGGTTCCTGTAAAGAAAGATAGCAACAGTATGTAGCACTTTCACCAATCTGATGTCTAGTCTGGACTCGAGCAAAAATCAGATATGAAAGAATTCCTAACAGGATTATAGATTTTCCATTGATAGGTCTTACACATCACAGATCAAATGTTGCTCATTTTGATGGCAACATTCCTTACATCATTGATCAAATAAATGGTAAACCATCTGTGTTATTTTCTAAAGAGTTTGTGATTGATCAAATAGATATCTTGCAGAATCAGATTGAAGCATTAATTGAGCATCAGATATTTTGGAGAAAGCTCCTTTCCACTCCAACAGGGGGAGCTGGTCCATCTGGACATGCAAGAGAGAAGGATGCTCAGACAGATGTTGGTGTAGATGATGTTGTTAAGGACGATCAAACAGATGTTGCTGATAAAGAAATTGATGATTCTGTGAAGGATGCAACTGAAGCTGCTGTTGATGAGGCAGATGATGCTGCCATTCAAGCTGATGCAGAAGGAGAAAATGTTGTTGATGATGATGATGACATGAAGACAACAACAGATAGAGATTCAGTTTCTCCTGAAACTGTTGAGATGCTTGATGAAGTATATGGTGTTGGTGGTTGGTAAACATATTACAGATAAGGGGAGTTTCGGAAGGGAGGGGAAGCAAATGCAGATTATGGAGATGCGGTCATTATATTTGGCTCAGTCCTTCACCTTACTTCTTTACAGAAATTCTGTCTATTGTGTAATTTTTTATATTTCTATTATTTATGTTTTAAACTTTGTTAATGGACAAGTAATTTGATAGGATTTACATCATTGTCATTTACTTTTGATGATACTATGTTTGGCTTAAGCACACTGTTGATGTGCTTAGTGATTTATGTGATTTGGTTAAGTAGTAGTTGTTCTACGAATGACTATTATTTGTTTCTTTCCTGACACAGGTTCTGATTGTTGTTTTTAACATCAGACGTGTTATAGTAGAAAGGTCAAATTGGGGGAGTTTGTTGTTGTTGTAAAGATGTTGTTTCACATGTTGAACAACATTCCGACCAACATCAGTAATTTGCCCTTTCTTCTTACACTAACTCTGGTTTATTAGATGTTTCTTTTTATATTTCTTACATTTCAGGTTGACGACATAGCAGTTATGTCAAGCAGTTGGAGTTGTAAGAGTGGGGAGTAAAAAAGATCATGGATGGTTACCACAAGATCATGGAGTAGTGCATGGAGACTTTCTAGACTGTCCAAATCAAGCCTAGTGAATAGAACAATGCAGTTGGATCCGAACTCTATATAGACACACTGCATTGGACGAAATCAAGTGAGCAAGATTGATATTCCAATTACTCTTCTCCAAAATTCAAAGAGTAGTATCCAAGATACAACCTTGAGTGCATTGTACATCTAGGAGTGTGAGGATCAATACTCTTTGTTTGTGCTGATCGAATGTGATGGTCCCGTTTTGAAAACCCATTTGCACGTGCGGAAGCAAAACGTTTCAGTTCGGTGCATATAAAAACAGGGGTGAGGGCAGAGTGATTCATTTTTATTTTTTTCTTTTAAGCTCATGTGTGTGTTATGCTTTATAAACGAATGCATATGACAAGTAATAACATAAAGCAGTAAAGGCACACAAGATTTATAGTGGTTCGGACAACTCGTCCTACATCCACTCTTCCCTTCATGGGGCACCAACTTAACCAACTTAACCAACGGGACTTATCACCCTCACGGGATTGCCGACCCTCCCTTTCGGGATTGCTAGATGTTTACCGAGTTCACACTCAAACGGGACTTATCACCCTCACGGGATTGCCGATCCTTTCGGGATTGCTAGATGTTTATGGAAGTTCACACTCAACCTACAAACTTAACCTACCAACCGGGTTTGGGTATAAGGTTGTTTGGTTTCCAACTAGGGTGAGATTTTCCCTTACATTTGTTTAGCCTCAATGCTAAGGTTGGGAAAATCTCTCTAAGCTTAGGATATAGCATTTGTGCTTAGATCTAGGGTAGAACACTTTTGAATATATGTGTGTATTTCTTGCTCTGTGTTCTTGAATGGAGTTGCTTGAATATTTGGCTTTTAATTTCACTTTGCTTTGGAACCTCCATTGTCTTCTTTTGAAGATAGTGCAATGTATTTATAGTGTGGATTTGAATATTACCGTTGGAGAGTAATATTCAAATCCATACTAATAATCTTCCAGCTTTTCTTTGTCCTTTTGCACTGTTGTTTGCAGCTTTATGTCACAGCCATATATGTTGTTATCTTCTTATTGATCAGCTGCTTTTGTGTGTCTAACGGATCTGATCAACTTTCATTGCTTCGATTCGGTAATTCCAATTCGATCAGATTTACGGTAAATCACTATTCATCGATTTTGAAATCATGTTCATCGCTTTTGAAATCATTGTCTTTGAAATCATCGCTCATCGATTCTTGAAATCACCGCTCATCGTAATTTTTTTTCTTGTTCATCGGTCTGATTTCACGAACTGATTTTTACTGTTCATCGGTCTGATTTCACGAACTGATTTTACTTTTCATCGGCCTCGATTTATTTATTCGATTTGATCAGTCACCTAATGAGCAACCGCATCGAAAAACTGATGTCGGTTTCATATTATTGTCACCGCTACTGAATCGCCATTGATGATCCGATTGTATCTGATCTTTCTACTGATCTAAAGAAAAATCGCATCGTAAAACCGCTTTGTGTTACGCCCGCTTAGCTTCGAACTCATCCTTCTCATCCGATCTTGATCGGCCTCGTCATAATCTCGATCATCTTCACCGATTTCATGAGTTCCCCCTCAATTTGTTCTCTCGTTCCCCTCAACTTGTTATCTCGTAGATTAGCTTCAAAAACACAAGTTGATAATGTTTTTTTTAATTAAACAAAACTAAAATATCCCAACAATTTCCCCCTTTTTGATAATGACGCCAAAACATTAAAATATATGCACTTTTACAGAGATCGGGTTTTTGATTTAAAAGATCAGTTCAGGTGGTCACTTTGAAAAGTTGTGAACGTTTGAACTCCCCGCTTACCAATTGATGGTATCGGTTCAAATCCACATTGAAAAATGTTGACCTTTTGAACAACCCGCTCGATACTAATTGATGGTCCCGCTTTTGAAAACCCATTTTGCACGTCTCAAGGAAGCAAAACGCTTTATTAATATAAAAAAAGGGTGAGGGCAGAGTTTCATTTTTATTTTTTTTCTTTTAAGCTCATGTGTGTGTTATGCTTTATAAACGAATGCATATGACAAGTAATAACATAAAGCAGTAAAGGCACACAAGATTTATAGTGGTTCGGACAACTCGTCCTACATCCACTCTTCCCTTCATGGGGCACCAACTTAACCAACTTAACCAACCAACGGACTTATCACCCTCACGGATTGCCGAATTCCCTTTCGATTGCTAGATGTTTACCGAGTTCACACTCAAACGGGACTTATCACCCTCACGGATTGCCGAATCTCCCTTTCGGGATTGCTAGATGTTTACCGAAGTTCACACTCAACCTACAAACTTAACCTACCAACCGGGTTTGGGTATAAGGTTGTTTGGTTTCCAACTAGGGTGAGATTTTCCCTTACATTTGTTTAGCCTCAATGCTAAGGATGGGAAAATCTCTCTAAGCTTAGGATATAGCATTTGTGCTTAGATCTAGGGTAGAACACTTTTGAATATATGTGTGTATTTCTTGCTCTGTGTTCTTGAATGGAGTTGCATATTTGGCTTTTAATTTCACTTTGCGAAACTCCATTGTCTTCTTTTTTTGAAGATAGTGCAATGTATTTATAGTGTGGATTTGAATATTACCGTTGGAGAGTAATATTCAAATCCATACTAATAATCTTCCAAATTTTCTTTGTCCTTTTGGATTTATGTCACAACCATATATGTTGTTATCTTCTTATTGATCACCGCTTTTGTGTGTCTAACGGATCGATCATCACGGGATTCTTGTTCATTGCTTCGATTCGGGTCGTGCGATCGTCCCGTGATAGATTTACGGTGTCTTTGAAATCACTATTCATCGATCTTTGAAATCACTTGCTCATCGATCTTGAAATCATTCATCTTGAAATCACTTTGTTCATCGATTCTTGAAATCACCGCTCATCGAAACTGATTTTTCTTTGTTCATCGGTATCGATTTCACGAACTGATTTTTTTTGTTCATCGGTCTTTTCTCCAACTTTTCATCGGGTTCGATTTACGGTCGCCGATTCGAAATCGAGATCAGTATCCATCAGATACATGTCACCTTGAGTCGCTGATGCATCTTTACAAGAAAAAAAGCGCATCTAGGGTTTTGACGCCCGGCTTAGCTCGAACTCATCCTTCTCATCTCGATCTTGATCAATATCTTCTTTCATGAGTTCCCCCTCAATTTGTTCTCTCGTTCCCCCTTTGTTATCGTAGATTAGCTTCAAAAACACAAGTTGATAATGTTTTGGCATAATTAAACAAAACTAAAATATCCCAACAGAATGTATTCCAACATTCATATTAGTACTATGTTTGTCTAATTAGCATGAGTATTAGGTTGAATAAAATCACTAGCCATTCGTGTGAAATGATTGTTTAGGGAAGTGTGTTTTTACACTATACCTTTTGGGGTTTTGTAAAGGTTCTTGTTTGTGTCACTACTCGTTATAGTAAAGTTTTTAGCCATGAAGTTCGTATAGTCTGAATTAAGACTATACACAATTTTGAAATCCTTTGCAAATCATTTTTAAGACTTCCATTGTTTATATGTTGTTGTTTATGTTGCATAACATTTTTAACAACACTCTGAAAATCACACACACTTTCAGAAATAACCAATGACTATTGATGCTTGAATTCGTAAATAATAAATGAACTGGTATTCGAATATTTTAAATATTCCTTCCATTATTTCAAATTTTTATGAGAAATATTTTTGAATCTTTACTTTCTGTTGATATTCTTGTTTTTCTTTTCTGCATTTTCAGATCTGTTGTAAAAGGGACCTAGGAGAAAATATATGGGTAAAACTGCAAAAAATAGGAAGATTTTTTTATTATTTTGGAAAAAAATATTTTAAAATTATTTTATAAAATCTAAAAGATATAATCAAAATCAATTCCAAAATGGGTGTTTCTTACAATAGTCGGGATATCCTACTGACTAACAACAGTCGTGGTCTAAAACTGTGCCATGTGTCATTGTACTCTATTGTACTGACCTGATACCTGTTGAACTAATATTTTATATTTAACTTATTTTTAAAATTGTATTTTGTTATTTACCACTTCATCCTTTTCTAAAGCAAATTAAATAATATATCAACTCCAATAAATATATATATATATATATGAAAAATTAGATGAATCAAAATTGTTTTACAAATAATCTTTTTCGATCAAACATACATTACTTAAAAGTTAAAACTCAACAATCATTAATCATTTTAATCCTAATCAACTGAATCATCATAGCTCCAAAATTAAAAAATAAGCTCACTTCCGATCTCCAATTCCAAAATGAAACCCTCAAAATATAATTGAATTTTGAGATAATTGTGCAAGGGCTGCGCGAGGAATTTGTTTTTGTGCTAAATCCACGATTTGGGTATTAAACTACTTGACTTCCTTTGATGATTTAGTTCCTAGTTTTTAATTTCTTCATGTGATTTTGCAAGAAATTCTTTGGGTTCTCTTTCCTTCTATTTACACTGATTATACACCATGATTATTCTCTGCAATTTTGGTTTTTGCACCATGATTATTCTCTTCAATTGACGAATTAGATTCAATTTTTGATTCGTATTGATTTTGAAAATTTTTGGGTTCTCTACCAGAATCTGAAATATTTTGGTTCTCTACAAAAATAAAAATTAAAAAAAATCTTAAATCTATGACATAATTGATTAAATGTTAGTCTTGAATGTCTCTGCATTTTTCTAACTAGGTATCTTGCTTCTTTAACTTAACATTACCCTAAGTTTTACAATATTATGCAAACTGCATTGATGAATGATTAACATACTGAATAGAGAATTAAGGGCTCGCTTAGTATGACTAGGGAATGGTAATGATAATGGGTATCATTGAGGAGTTTAATCATTAAGAGTTATTGATTACATTGTTATTACTTGGTTAGAATATGAACAATGGGTATCATGTGAGGTGGGTTGAGTGGATGACGTAATCAATTGCTTACTTCTATTCTCATTACTTGTGTATCAAAACTACCAAGCAACATTATTAGAAGAGATTCTGTTGGTCCCGGTGCTAACGTGTCTCACACGTGTATGGGGGGGGGGGAATACACGTGTTCAGTGATTTTAAAAACTTTTCTTTCACTGAGGTCAGATGGGTCAGGTTATCCTGATGATTTTGCCCTGAGAAGCACGGATTGCCCTGAGTCAAAGTCTACTGAGACAATGATCCTGAGTTGCTTTCAGAAGCTTCAGATTAGCCCAACTGAGCCTGAGTTTATCAGAGATCCTGAGGCGCTTGGATCAGATAATTATCTTACTGAACCCTCAGTAGAGTTAGTTCAGTTTGGTAACTATCTGTTCTAGCTACTCAAGTGTGCGGAATGGTTGGCCCTAAGTTTATAATAGTTTTAGCTTTGCTGAAAATCTTCCCTTCAATAAAACAATGATTAAGGCTGTGATCAATTTGATGCAAGTTCAGTGGATTGGTTCCAACTGAATATCAGTGAACTATGCTTTCAGTGAAAAACATGCAACAGATAATAATGCAAAGATGAAAAGCAAAACAACACAAAGAATTATAGTGGTTCGTAGACTCAAGCTCCTCGTCCACTCTCTCTCGATCTTGAGAGAAATTCCTAACCACTTCCTAAAGCTTTACAGCTAACTCACTTTGTAGCTTACTCACTTTTCTACCTTGAGTTTTCTGGCTGACTCACTGCAGCTTACTAACTCAAACACACACAAGTGTTCAGACTACCACAAGTAGCTTACTAACTTCTTCTCTAGATTTTTCTGGCTAACTCACTGTAGCTTACTAACTCTTTACAACTCTAACTCACCAACAAAACACACACAAACTACATTAACAAAGGGTTTGGGTTTTGGGTTGGTTTCCAACTAGGGTGAGATATCCTTTACAATAACAACTAATGCAAAGGCTAGGATATCTCTTCTAAGCTTTGGATATATCTATCACTCTAGGCTTAGAATAGTGAGCTCTCTCCAATATGAAACACTTGGGAAATTCTAGGGTTTTTCGAGTGCTTCAATTTGCAATAATACGAATGAGCTCTTGAGTTGCTTTGAAATTTCCCGTAACCTCTCAACGTAAAGGGTCACTGGTATTTATAGGCAACTTCACCAAGGTCACTCTTGAAAAACTATCTGTTGGAGGAGATAGCTTCATGAGTTTCCTCTTATGGTGTTTGATGAACGGCTATATTTAGGGTTTGAACACTCCCTTGCATGTTTTAGGAAATATGCAGTCATATAGCCAATCACCAATTTTTGCAGTCTGGAACTTAGTACTACTGACATGATTCAGGGTCCTGTCGCTTTCAGTGTCAGTAAAGTACAATGTTGTCTTCCTCTGATTGGTTCTTGTCTTCAGTGAATGTAGACAAACAAAAAGGCTCTTTTTGGTCAATCTCTCTGAATGAGACAACCTTAAACAACACTTAGACTTAGTTCTTTTTGTCTGCATATAAATGTTTTGGGCAATATCTACTTTTCTGAATATTTGTGTTTTTCTCAGTTTTTGTAGTCTTCAGATAGATATTATTCAGTACCTCTGAACATTCAGGTTATATTGAGTATTCAAGATCTTCTTCGAGTCTTGATAAACTCTTTGGGTCTTGATATCTTCTCGAGTCTTGATGACATATTGAGTCTTCAATGTCTTGATAACATCTTGAGTCTTGATGTCTTGATGACATCTTGAGTCTTGATGTCTTGATTTACTTCTTGAGTCTTGATGTCTTGATGACATCTTGAGTCTTTAGTGTCTTTAGTTACTTACTGAGTCTTCAGTGTCTTCAAAATTTAACCTGATCTATATCTGCTGACTATACATGGTGCAGATAACTTCCTGAACAATCTATAATCAAACCCCGACTCGATCTATCAAGATTATCCCAACATGTCATACTCGGGTTTTTTGGGATCTAATCAAAACTTCTTTATTAAATTCATCTCCCAACAATTTCCCCCTTTTTGATGATGCCAAAACCATCTTGTTACATTTAAGAAAACCTAACCTATCCTCAGGTTTCAGTTTATCTATTACAACCAAAATGGTATTTCTCCAATCAAGTTTTTTAACAATCTGGCATATCAAGACATGTAAAAAGATAATGAGATATTATCTTTGCGCATAAAGATAAAATTTTCATTGACGTAGGATAAGAGTTACAGATTACAATGAAAAAAAAAAACAAAAGTACAAAGTCTTCAGTCTTCTTCCACTTCATCCTCTGGCACTTCCAGGTTGAAGATCTCATAGTATCTCTTCTTCAGTTCATCTCTTGCCTTGACGATTTCAAGGTTGTTTCCTGTTAGGCGTAGCTGGATGGCATACTGGGCTATTTCCTGAGAAATGGCTGCCTCATTTACATACCCATTCTCAAACCTAGGAGCTGGGTACATGTATGGACCAGGAGCTACTATCTGAGTGTTTCCTTCATCTGCCAAGTCGATCCAACTTTGCAGGTAGTTAGGATAGAATGTCAGTAAGTACTCAATAAAGGCTTCATTCTTATCCGAGCTGCTCCCCCTCCATTCTCTCAGAATCTCATAATAGAACCAGAAGGTTCTCTTGATCTCTTCCCATGCATCATTGAACTGTATAGGCATCCACTTGTCAATGTGCGGCCACTTCTGAGTCTTTTCTATACCTCTCCTTTTGCTTAGAAACTTTTTGAATCCACCTCTTCTTTTCTGTTCTTGTTCTTTCTTCTTTCTGGTCAGAGGAGCACCAGATACTGAAGCAGGTGTTCTTTTCTCCTTTTCAATCTGCAGGGCCTTCAGAGTCTTCTTGGTATCAAAAGTCTCTGGTTGAGCTCCAGTTTCCTTTTCTGGTCCTTCATCTGATTCTTCAAAATCCATAATCAGCTTCCTCTGAGTAGGTTTAGCTACCTTTGCTCTTTTCTTCTTTTCAGTTTCAACAAAGGCAACTGCTTTTCTCTTTTCTGGTCTGGCTTGTTCTTCTTCTGCCTTGCTTGTTCCAACCATCCTTCTATCACTCAATTTCTCAGAAATTACTTCCTGAACGGTTTGCTCAGATGTTTGAGTGAAGATAGGTTTCTCAACTTCTTTGAACTTTAGTTTCTCAGTGGCTTCAATTTCTCTTAAGGCATCAACAATTTTCTTTCCTTCAGCTTCTTTTTGAGTCTTTCTCTCCAAGGTTTGTGCCAACAACTCACTTAATTTGCCACCAGGCCTTTCCCCCTTTTTGGCACCATACCTTGGGAGTAGTTGAGTCAGTGCAGTATCCATATAGTATTGCTCCTTACTCATACTGCGCACTTCTCATGCCAACTGATTATGCTCATCTTCTAGCCTTATCATGTAATTCTTGGCCATTGAGAACTCATCCGAAAGAGGAGCAAACTGTTTTGAGAAGACATCATGCATCATCTATGTCATCTTGGTCATGAGCAGAGAGCCCATTTCCTCAACAGCTGTTTTGATCATCATATCATTCTTCTCAATCAGCTTGGCTTCAAGATAGGCAGTTCTTTCTTGATACATCTGCTTCATGTTAGCATTAAGCTCTGTATATACTCCATCAATCTTTCCATCTAATGTAGCTAATTTACTTGATAGAGTTGTTTGAAGTGTATCAGATGATGAACTCAGGTTCTCCATTTTCTAATTTTGAGCAGCCTGAACTAACGCCATCTGAGTCATCTTGTCTGTGAGAATTGTTTGCAGCATGCTTGATGAAGAGCTTAGATTCTCAATCTTTTGAGATTGACCTGCCAGTATCTCTTCCATCCTTGGCTCTATCTTCTTTAACTCATCCAGGATTGGTGTGAAATCAACCACTGGAGTTTGTACAACATTTTCCAACTGAGTTGTGTGCTCCAACTGAGCCTCAGTCTGCATATCATAAACATCAGATTTATAGCTAGGTACATCAGTAACTTCGACATAATGTATAACAGTGCAAAAGGCACCTGGAGAATGTTAACTTCAGTCTGTGGTTGTCTGATATCAGTTGGTTCAGCATCAATATCTATCCCCATCTGACTCTCAGTTTCCTTCTCTCTCTCAGTATCTATCTGAGGTTCCTTCTCCTTCTCAGATTTCTTTTCTGCATCATCTCCTTTATCCTTATCTTTATTTTGATCATGGGAGTTGGAAGCATCAACTCCTTCAGTAGCTTTCTTTTCAGCTAGCTTCTTCTTCACTAATTCATCAAAATCAGCAGCTTTCATTCTCAGCTTGGTTTTTCTGAAACCTGAGAATTCGGTCAGGGCAGCTGTCTCTGCATTCCACCACTCTTCTCCTCTGTATGAAGCAATGTTCAGCATCTCCGGGAGTGTTTGATTCAGAATATACATTGTGGTTCTGAGCCTGAAGAACATATCCTGAAGGTCAGGATAGGCATTCAGCTCAGGGTATCTGTCTAAGATGAATCGTTCCCCCTTGCTTCGTCATTCAGTCTCTTCGGCTTATCCCTTCATCAATCTTGGGCTTTCAGAAGCAGTAGATTCAGAGTGTATGAGTCCTAGAGCTGATGGATCTAGAAATGGTTCATTCAGAAGCGCATCCAAGTTCAGCAATCCCTGAGGTTCAGACTGATCTGAAGTCTAAACAGGTCTTTCTTCAGTAGGAATCTGAGGTCCCTTGAAGATTTCCTGAGAGATTTTATCTGAGCTCAGAGAGGTTTCGAGTACCTCAGAAAAAACCTGTTCCTCAGTTTCTTGCTCCTGCACATTTGTCACAACCTGAGCAAGAACCTGAAGTGGAGATTTCAACCCTTGCTGGCCTTCAGGTTGAGTTTCTTCAGTGTCACTGGCCTCCTTCTCATCAATAGATTGAAGCCTTCTGCGCTTCAGAGGAGCCAGTACTTTCTTCTTCAGTTTCTCTCCTTTCTCTCTTTTAACTTGCATCAGGGCTTTCCCCCTAGCTTGTCTGGCTTCTTCATCAGTTTCTTCTTCAGCAGTCTCCTCTTGAGACTCAGAGTTTTTCTCTTTCTTTCCTCTCAAAGTCTTCTTTGTTGGTTTGAACATGATTTTTGACTTTGGAAAGGAAGTGGAATCGGCAAAGATGTCCTCCTCTTCTCTGCACATTTCCAAGATAAATGCAATCTTGGTTGCATGTAGAATCTTTCCTTTGATAACTACAGAGCCATTCACCTTCTGAATTTGTTTGGCTTGATCACTCACCACCTTGATCAAATAGTGCAACCAATTGAATGTCGTGGAAGGTGAATCTTCAATTGCCGCCATTAGCCTTAACTTAGGCGTGCTTATCTGTTCGAAACTACCAGATCTACTCATGATGCATTTGCTTACAATATCCAACAATACTCGATATTTAGGCTTCAAATGCCTCTTATTCAGAGTAGCTTCAAACTTTACTGGATGCTCAGTAATTTTATCCAAATATTCTTGTTCCCTACCCATCATGTATACCGTAGGGTCTTCACCTCTATCACTTAACTCATATATGGCATTTAGATTCTTAGGAATAATATATAATTCTCTAACAAAATCCACATATTTCGAACCATGCTCCAAATGCGAGACTGTTATCTGAGATTCTATGAAATTCTCATCATCTAACTGCATATTAGAGATAAACTCAATTACCTCTTTCGCATATTCGGCCTCTGGTTGATTCGCGACCAGGCATGTAAGCTTTGTCAAACGAATCATATGCAACGCCTCCTCCTCGTGAGTTGCATTGGACGAGCTTTCTAGAGAAACGACATATTCGTACCAAGGTTTATTGGAAATGGTGAGTTTATCGTATATAAAAAGTGTCATTTTTGGAGAATTTCTGGTGAAGGGTTTTTGAGATAGGTGAAAATTTATGGGCAATCGAGAGTTTCGAAGCAGAGTGTTTGTGAAGATGAAGGCTTTTTGGAATAGGGCTTTGAAAGAAATTTTTCCAATGGATATGGGATTTTGATTTATGGAAAATCGCGTAGATGAAGAAATCGACGGTTGAGATTAAAAACTGACTAAAAGGGTATATGAAAGGACGATTTAGCAAATACTAAGCCACCAATTTATCCCTATTGGTGATTAATGAACAGTGCATTTAATTACTGTTCCTGCAGACCATTGACTTTCCTCGTGGATTTCAAAGGTCCCGCCCAATTATTCTTCAGGTGTTTTGTCATTTATTGCCAATGATTACTGAGATTCAGTTAGACAATAAATGTGTTGCATGAGTCAATACTTCTTTAGACTAATTTTCTCCATCAGTCTTACTGAGTTTTGACCTTGATAAAATGTCAGAATACTACTAAGTACTGATCTTCAGGATAACTGAGTTTCCCAAGACTCAGTGTTCAGTACTCTCAATTTTATCCTGAGTTTTTCAGTAAAAACCTGAGAAAACTTCATGCATCTGAAAACCTTCAATTTTTCAAATTTTCTTTATTCACCTGGATCCAACATACCTAATTCAACTGATAGTTCATGAAATCTTGATTCAGTCAAAGCTTTAGTCAAGATATCAGCTCTCTGTTTATCAGTATGAATTTTCTCCATTCTGATGTCTTTCTTTTCAACATGATCTCTGATGAAGTGATATCTGATATCAACATGCTTACATCTGGTGTGAAATACAGGATTTTGTGTAATAGTAATTGCACTATTATTATCACAAAATATAGGTACTTCATTGGCTATAATCTTATAATCCCTCAATTGTTGTCTGAGCCAAAGAATCTGTGCACAACAGCTTCCTGCAGCCATGTATTCAGCTTCAGTAGTACTGGTTGCTACTGAGGTTTGTTTCTTTGAAAACCATGATATCAGTTTACTTCCAAGAAATTGACAAGTTCCTGTGGTAGACTTCCTGTCAATTCTACATCCTCCATAATCAGCATCTGAATAATCAGTTAATTCAAGGTTATCATCAGCTGGATACCATAATCCTCTATTCACAGTGCCTTTAAGATATTTCAGAATCTTTTTGGCAGTCTCCATATGACTAGCCTTAGGATTAGCTTGGTATCTTGCACATATCCCAACAGCAAATGTTATATCAGGCCTACTTGTTGTGAGATATAGCAGTGATCCAATGATCCCTCTATAATCAGTGTGATTTACTGATTTGCCTTCAGGATCAGGATCCATCTTGTAGTTAGTATTCATAGGAATTCTAACTGTATTGCAATTTTGTACACCATACTTTGCAATCAGATCTCTGGTTTATTTTGCTTGATTGATGAAAATTCCTTCCTTAGTTTGTTTCACCTGAAGTCCAAGAAAGAAATTCATCTCCCCCATCATTGACATCTCAAACTTTCCTTTCACCAGGGTAGAAAACTTTTCACACAGCTGATGATTTGGAGATCCAAATATGATGTCATCTACATAAATCTGAACAAGTAAGATATCTTTCCCATCTTATATCCTGAACAGAGTCCTATCAACAGTTCCTTTGATAAAACCAAGGTCAGTAAGAAACTGAGAAAGGGTATCATACCATGTTCGGGGTGCCTGCTTAAGACCATACAAAGCTTTCCTGAGCCTGTAAACTTGGTCACTCTGTCTGAAACCAGGAGGTTGTTCCACATAAACCTCTTCCTTAAGCACACCATTCAGAAATGCACTTTTCACATCCATCTGATAGACTGAATTTCATGTGGGCAGCATATGCAAGAAACAATCTGATGGCTTCTAGTCTTGCAACAGGTGCAAAGGTTTCATCATAATCCAAGCCTTCTCCTTGGGAATAACCTTGTGCAACTAGCCTTGCCTTGTTTCTCACAATGTTGTTGTTTTCATCTCTCTTATTCTTGAACACCACTTAGTTCCAATCACATTGTGCCTCTTAGGTCTATCCAGTAACTCCCAAACTTCATTCCTTGAGAACTGATTCAGCTCTTCTTGGATAGCAGTAATCCAAAATGAATCTTGTAGAACTTCTTCAATCTCAGTAGGTTCTTTTTCAGATAGGAAGCAACAGAATAAAGCACTTTCTCCATGGAACCTTCTTATTTTGACATCATCTTATAGATCACCCACAATCTGACTTGTAGGATGACTATCCAACCATTTTCTCCTGGATGTTCCCCCTTCAGTAGTATCCTCAACATCAGAAATGTTATGTTCAGGTAGTTCATTAAATTCAGGGAACAATAGAAAAGGAGAAAGAGAATCATCTTCCTTAGGGGAAATTCCATTCAGAACATTGTCAGAGACATTTGTTCCCCATTGGTTGATAGATTCAGAGTTTGCCTCAGCTGTGACCACATCTTCATCGGCATTACATACCTGAGTCTGAACTGGTGTATGTTTAGATTGGTCAGCTTCAGTGTGTTGGCTTTCCTTTAGTGGAGAATTTCCATCCTGAGTCTCACTATCCTGAGTTTTTCCATCCTGAACTTCTTTGTCTGAGTCTGATTCACTCCATTCATAGAAAGTGACTGACTTCTTCTTTTCAGGTTCACAGGATGTTTTATCATTCTTTTTCAGGCTAAGTCTGGTGATTCTCTTGATCAGTTCTCCTAAGTCATGTTCCTGTTTCTTCTGAACACAAGTAGATTCATCAAAAAACAACATGAGGTGTTTCTTCCACAATAAGAGTCCTACAGTTGTAAACTCTGAAGGCTTTATTGACTTCAAATATCCTAAGAATATCCCTTCATCAGCTTTGCTATCAAAAGTTTTCAACTGATCTTTACCATTATTGTGTATGAAACACTTGCAACCAAACACACACGAAAAAAAAAAAAACAAGAGGCTTTTTTCATTCCACAAACTCATATGGAGTTTTTCCTTGGTTCTTGGTCAAGATGGATCTGTTTCGAGAGTAGAATCACGGTGTTGATAGCTTCAAATTAAAATCTCTTAGGAATATCGACAAAGAATCATTATCCTTGCATCTTCTTTCAGAGTCCTATTTCTTCTTTCAGCAACACCATTCTGTTGTGGGGTCCTTGCAGCTAATGTTTCATGAGCTATTCCATTTGTTGCACAATAATCAAATATGATATGATTGATAAACTCAGTTCCTTTATCTGATCTGATTTTGACCACACTCGATTCTCTTTTCAAGATCTTGAGCCTTTTCATGAGTTCGGGTAGTTTTGTTCGAGTCTCTTTCTTCTTGAAAAAGAATATGACCCATGTGTATCTAGAGTAGTCATCAACTACCACAAGTGTGTATTTTTTACGCCATTAGTGCTCACAGTGTTCTTGGACCAAAGAGATCCATATGTAACAGTTGTAGTATTCTATCAGTAGAAACATCTACTTTGCTTTTGAAAGATGCTCTGATTTGTTTTCCTTTCTGACAAGCATCACATACATGATCTTTACTGAACACTTCATTGGGTAACCCCCTTACAAGTGCTAATCTTGCAAGTTTGTTCAGGGTTTTGAAGTTTAAGTGATTCATTCTTTTGTGCCACAACCAACTGGTATCAGTTGAACTTTTTGCAACCAAACATGTATCTTTGGAGTTGAACTCCAATCAGCAAGATACACATTTACTTTTCTAGTACCAGTCAGTAAAATTTTCTATGAAGTATTGTCTTTTACATAACATAAGTTCTTTGAAAACTCAACACTGAATCCTTTGTCACATAATTGACTGATAGAAAGCAAGTTATGCTTTAGACCAGACACATATGAAACACCATGGATATGAACAGAGTTAACTTCAAGAGTTCCATATCCTTCAGTTTGTCCTTTGGAATTGTCTCCAAATGTGATCTGAGGGCCTTTTTGCTCGACATAGTCAGTGATTAGTTGCTTATATCCTGTCATATGTCTTGAACATCCACTGTCTAGATACCATACAGCAGGAGCCAATTCATTTCCACTCATCAGTGCTATGTTGTTTTCATTCAGCTTAGTTCCCTTTTCCTTCACCTGAAAAACAGATCAGTTCTTAGGTACCCATTTGGTGTAGGGTCCTACCAGGTTAGCTGTACCTTTTGGAACCCAAATCTGCCTAACAACTCTAATTATTTTAGAGTGGCTGATTTGTCTCCCATAATCATCTACATACACATTCACCACCCTAGGAGCCTTGGCAGTATCCTATGTATGAGTGTCAACCTTAACATGAACATGAACCTTAGAGTTCTTCTTGGGTTCAGGCCTTTTGTTCAAGTGCCTTAGCTTTTGTGCAGCTGGTCTCTGTCTCTGCTGACTTGGGTTCAGGAAACCTTTACCCTTAGTCAAGTGGGGTTTAGGTTGCCTGTACTGAAATTGGGGTCTTTCAGTAATCTGAGGACTTGGTCTTTTCAGTTGAGAATATCTCTGTTGAGTGTTTCTCTTCTGAAAATTCCTATGATGGTTCAGTGCAGATCTCTTTAGGTTGGTATTCTTAGCCTGAGGCTTTGAAGTACTGGCCTGAAAATTTCCTACTGAGTGTTCATGTTTTCTAGCCTTTTCCTGAGGTTTGGGCTTTCTTCCCTGAACCTTTAGTTTTCTAAAACCATAGGTCCTTTACCCTTGTCTAAAACTCTGGGCAGTTCTTCAGTAAGAAGATTAGATGCCACTTGTTTAACAAAGACAGTCTTGGTGCTACTAGAAGCAGCATTCAGAAGACCTTGTGAGGTTCCCCGAATGTATCCCAATCCAAATTTTTATAGTTCTTGGTCTTTGATAACTCAATTTCATCTATCACTTTAGATCACGAATTCAATAGAGCTAACTTTCTCTGCGACTATCCTAACATTTCTTTAGAGTTTCATGCTTCTCAAAGAGGTCATTGAACTTCGATTACGATAAAATTTGAATCTCTTTAGTGAATTTCTCTAATTTTCCATTCAGATCTCTATCACCTTCTCTTTTTTCGAGAGTTGTACTTTCGTAACATCCAGCTTCATCAAGAGTTCCCATCAATTGAGAAGTGATCTTAGCATTTTTAGAGTCTTTCCACTTTAGATTCTCGTGATCGGTTCTTTGTTACGCTCTTGGGTTTCGATGAGTAGTTCTTGTAAATACGTAATAATCCTTCATAAGATTCTCAAACGAATCCATCGGTCAAAGTTCTTCAAGCATAGTTGAACTTGAGAACTCATGTGCTTGTGTAGGAGCAACAATAGAGATAGAAGAATTTACCTCCTCCACGACCATAAGATAGACATCATCACCATCATTTATCCGAGAAAAATTTCATCGAGGAACTGGAACCTTCTTCGAGAATGTTCTTCCTCTTCTCGCAATCATAGCTTTCTTCTTTGAGATCTTCCCCGTCTCTCTTGGCTTGTCTTTCCTTTCTTTCTTTAACACCCAGCTCAGGACAGTCATATTGAAAGTGACCTTTCTTCTGACAGTTGTAGCATCTATTGGTATCATCATCCCGATCACTTTCCTCCTTGGTATTGGAGTCCTTCTTCTTGGATGAGGATCCTTCACTTTTCCTTCCCTTTCTTCTCAATGTATCCGTCCTCGACCGAGTCTCTCTTGTACACCTGTGATTCCCCGTAATATTTCTTATATTTCCCATATCTGCTATTGAGTCTTTCAAACCTCCTTGCCATCGATCTTAGCTTATCCTCCCGCTCATCCCGATTTTTTAGCAAGTGAGTTCTCGAACTCTCTAGACTTACAAGATTTCTCTTTGGCTTTGAAAGCCACATTCTTGCTAGATGAAGAATCATCTTTCCTGTCAGATTTCTTAGTTATCTTGTCAATCACAAACTCATAAGCTTTCAGTTCAGAGAAAACTTGTTGATATGGCATGGAATCAATATTTTTGGTGTTTTCAATCACCACAGCATGTATATCCCATTTCTTAGATAATCCTCTAAGAGTTTTTCGATTACCACTTCTCTCTGTGGATATCTTTTCCCAAGAGCACTCGGATCATTCATGATCTTTAGTGAATCTGACCTCAAGTTTGTCAATGGATTCACTATCTTCCATTTCAAAGCTATCAAACTTTCCAATAGCAACAGAAAGTTTATTTTCCTTAATATGATCTGTGCCTTGACACATAACAGCAAGTGTGTCCTCATTTGCAGTTTCACAGTGAGAAATCATCCCCATAACACCATCATCAATAGTGCTATACAAAGTATCTTTAGCAATGTAGTCCAGATTGACTAACTTTCTCTCATCAGGAGTAAGTTGATCATCAGGCTTTGGAAATTCATCTCTGGGATCATTCCTCTCAGTATCAGTGATTCTGGGATTCACAACAGTAAATTTGAATGGTCCTTCAGAAACCACTCTCCACATTCTTTCATGTTTTGAATACAGATGAGCCTGCATTCTCAATCTCCATAGGTCATAGCTCTCAACAGAGAACATAGGAAGTTTCTTAGAAGGCATGATGACTGAGCCTTGTAAGATATCAGCAAACAGATCTATTCAGTAGACCACCAAAGTCTTTCAGCAAAATAGACTATGGCTACCAAAGCAAGTGGTCAAAATGAACCACTGCTCTGATACCACTTGTTGGTCCCGGTGCTAACGAGTCTCACACGTGTATGGGGGGGGGAATACACGTGTTCAGTGATTTTTAAAACTTTTCTTTCACTGAGGTCAGATGGGTCAGGTTATCCTGATGATTTTGCCCTGAGAAGCACGGATTGCCCTGAGTCAAAGTCTACTGAGACAATGATCCTGAGTTGCTTTCAGAAGCTTCAGATTAGCCCAACTGAGCCTGAGTTTACTAGAGATCCTGAGGAGCTTGGATCGATAATTATCTTCTTGAACCCTCGAAGAGAGTTAGTTCGATTTGGTAACTATCTCGTTCTAGCTACTCAAGTGTCTTGAATGGTTGGCCCTAAGTTTATACTGTTTTTAGCTTTCTTTGAAAATCTTCCCTTCAATAAAAACAAAGATTAAGGTCAGATCAATTTGATGCAAGTTCGATTGGATTGGTTCCAACCAAATATCGATGAACTATGCTTTCGAAGAAAAACATGCAAATGATAATAATGCAAAGATGTAGAAAGTAAAACAACACAAAGAATTATAGTGGTTCGTAGACTCAAGCTCCTACGTTCACTCTCTCTCGATCTTGAGAGAAATTCCTTAACCACTTCCTAAAAGCTTTACAGGCTAACTCACTTGTAGCTTACTCACTTTTCTACCTTGAGTTTTCTGGCTGACTCACTGCAGCTTACTAACTCAAACACGCACAAGTGTTCAGACTACCACAAGTAGCTTACTAACTTCTTCTCTAGAGTTTTCTGGCTAACTCACTGTAGCTTACTAACTCTTTACAACTCCAACTCACCAACAAAACACACACAAACTACCTTAACAAAGGGTTTGGGTTTTGGGTCGGTTTCCAACTAGGGTGAGATATCCTTTACAATAAGAACTAATGAAAAGGTTAGGATATCTCTTATAAGCTCTAGATATATCTATCACTCTAGGCTTAGAATAGTGAGCTCTCTCCAATGTGAAACACTTGGGAAATTCTAGGATTTTTCGAGTGCTTCAATTTGCAATAATACGAATGAGCTCTTGAGTTGCTTTGAAATTTCCCGTAACCTCTCAATGTAAAGGGTCACTGGTATTTATAGGCAACTTCACCAAGGTCACTCTTGAAAAACTATCCGTTGGAGGATATAGCTTCATGAGTTTCCTCTTATGGTGTTTGATGAACGGCTATATTTAGGGTTTGAACACTCCCTTGCATGTTTTAGGAAATATGCAGTCATGTAGCCAATCACCAATTTTTGCAGTCTGGAACTTAGTACTACTGACATGATTCAGGGTCCTGTCGCTTTCAGTGTCAGTAAAGTACAGTGTTGTCTTCCTCTGATTGGTTCTTGTCTTCAGTGAATGTAGACAAACAAAACGGCTATTTTTGGTCAATCTCTCTGAATAAGACAACCTTAAACAACACTTAGACTAAGTTCCTTTTGTCTGCATATGAATGTTTTGGGCAATATCTACTTTTCTGAATATTTGTGTTTTTCTCAGTTTTTGTAGTCTTCAGATAGATATTATTCAGTGCCTCTGAACATTCAGGTTATACTGAGTCTTCAGTAACTACTGGGTCTTCAGTATCTTCTGAGTCTTCAGTGACATACTGAGTCTTCAATGTCTTCAGTGACATATTGAGTCTTCAGTGTCTTCAGTGACATACTGAGTCTTCAGTGTCTTCAGTTACTTACTGAGTCTTCAGTGTCTTCAGTGACATATTGAGTCTTCAGTGTCTTTAGTTACTTACTGAGTCTTCAGTGTCTTCAAAATCTAACTTGATCTATATCTGCTGACTATACATGGTGCAGATAACTTCCTGAACAATTTATACTGAAACCTGACTCAGTCTATCAAGATTATCCTGAACATGTCATACTCAGGGTTTTTGGGATCTAATCAAAACTTTTTTATTAAATTCATCTCCCAACAGATTCTCATTACCCACTTCCATTACCCCCAACCAAGTGACCCTAAGTTTATATATAAAGTATAATCAACCAACTTAGATTTATGATCTCTCTCTACAAATGGAAGTAGCTCAAGGAATAACTAGTGATGAAAGTAGCTCAATGACTAACAATACACTCACTAGTTTTATACACTAGCTACAGTCATTAGAAAATTTTGTTTAACTTGTACGTGAAAAGTTGTGTTATGGTGTAGATGGTTGTTGCGCATAGAGATATTCGTTCTCTTCTAGAAGCTTCAAAAGAGTTCGATGATGTAGTAAAAAGGTGTTTCAAGGCAATGTTGTTTAATTTTTCTTGAGGTTTTATTGAGATTGCGTATGAATGCTTTCCTTTTAGACTTATTGGATAATTTTGTTTGTTTTGATTTTCTTGAATTGGATGAAAATTTTTGATTGTTTTCTTTAGTTAGAATTGACGATGGAAGGGTCCTTATTTCCATTCATACTGTTTAGACTTCCATGTTAGATCATCTCCAGCAAATAGCCTACAAATAACATGAAAGAGTCATCAATGATGGACATGCTTTGTGCTTGTAGTAGTTGAAAAGCATCATGTGTGACTAAAATTCGGGTTCTGAGTTTATTTCTGGGATGTTGTAAATTTCTAGATTCATTGGTTTTCTGAAACTTTTCCCAAAGATGATGGCATGTTTTCTACGAATTTCTAAGAATTAATTTTTGGTGGTTTTAACTGCTTTAAATAATAGAAATTAATCCACGAATTTTTCTTTGGATTTAGATTAGTTGTTTGTTTGAACGTAGATTACACATCTAAATGAGTGAATTTTTTAGTAATTGATTTTTTGCCACATTTTAGAAGTGTATACCAATTTTTCTTGTGAATTCTATCTAGGTGCAAAAAAGTTTTATTTACATATGCTAAATTCTTTTTCCAGTTCTAGTTCTCACTGCCAATAGTCAGTTAATTTCAATCATTAGATATAAGAAGATAATTTCAGTCATTAGACCTGGCACCTAGCTGATTGAAAATAGAGATGTTGCCAATTTGCCATTGCCACACAATTGCTAGAAATTGAACCCAATTTGATTTCAACGAATAAAAGGTGGCAAAAAATTTACAAACTCGTTGTTGCAAGGGTTTGAACCCAGAACCTCACTGATTGAAAATAGAGGGGCTCTCATTTCGTCATCGTTGCGCTATTGCTAGAAATTGAACCCAATTCCATTTAAAGGGAAAAAAGCCTTTGCCACCTTATTAAAAAAAACCGTGCACTACTAGGGATCGAACTTAAGAAGAGAGGATAATAAGAAAAAATTCTTACCATTTAAACTACAAGAACTTGTATTATAAAATTGAGACTTTATATATCATAACTCGTATGTATTCATTTTAATTCGATATGTATATTTATTTCTCTGTAGATTGCTATTAACAATCGACTGATGAATAAAAAATAGAGCTAACTTTAGTTATATAATTGATTCAAATATATAAAGAAATATTTTTATCAGTATTTCTTTTTACAAATCGTACATACAATGCATTCAAAGTCTTGTTTTTTATTATAATATTGTCTTGTTGTCAATAAATTGTGTAAATAGAGTCAAAAGAATCGTAAAGATAAAGAAGCACATAAGTTCCAGTAAGTACAACCTTGGTGTTGAAAATGATGGGAATCTATGGTTGGTTCAAGATGAATTTAGTAAATTTGGCAAAGTCGAATCCTAAATATGTACACAAGTTAAAATGTTTTTATTCAAAGAGCTTATTCAGTTAAAAACATGGCAAATTGAACTTTGCAAATTCTACAAATGAATTTAGTAAATTTGGCAAAGTCATAACATAAATATATACACGAGTTAAGATATTTTTATTCGAAGAGACTAGTCAATTAAAATAAAATATTAATATATTCTAAATAAATGACATTTTTCTTTTAAAATAAAATAAAATAGATAAATAGCACGAATATTTCAAAAAAATTACTATTTGACAAATCTAGCTTTTATTCATTTATATATTAATAATTAAGATCACTTAATGATTGACCTAAACAATTACAAATTGAGTTCAAAGAAAAAAGAAAATTCTATAATCTCATTTTGCGAATATAAAAACGTATTATATAAATAAATAAATACTAAATTTTTTTAGTGAAATTGAGTTGGCTATGTCACGACCACCCTTATTTAACCCAACATAATACAAATATAAATATGATTCAGCCTGTAAACCTGCTATAATTTCTTTTTCTTAGAACATTATGACATCAATATCATCTCACATACCAACATAACCTGTTCGCATTCATATATATATGTATGTATACCAGATGCCAATAAACCAACAATTTAAACTCATACTCCAAGCCAACACAATGACAATTCACACTCAAACTCCAAGCAACCACACTAGTGCGTACAAGCCCTAATAACATGACATAAGACAACACATATCCAGAAAGTGACAAAATATAACAACGGAAGCATAATAAGCCATGGTATGCCCAACAGGTCATCATCTATGTACACAGCCACTCAAAACCTCCAGAAGCTCCACAGCTTGTTCCGTAAGGCCAGCTCGTCACATCTCATCAGAATTACCTACAATGCATAAACTAGGTGAGACATATAAATTCCAGTAAGCAGAAATTATGCATGATGCTGTGAATCTTTGAAAATCCTCCGCATGAACTCTCTTTTGAAATCACCAATTTATTTATGAAACACTCGCCAGACTCACTGTTATACACCGGCATACTTCAATCAATATATCAATAATCAAGTGGCCACATAAGTATGATCCCAACGTGGGGCTCCATCCTCCTGTGGCCCATCGAGGGTCCCCCCCATCGCGCCCCTCATGTCCACCAGGAAGTCATCCCCCACGCTGACCCATAATGGTGCAATCCAGGGATCTACCCTCCAGCGGCCTAGCGAGATCCATCACCAAACTTGATCCCCTGTCCGCTCAAGAAGTCCCCCCACAGAAGCACCCACATAATCATATAAGACGGTGGCCTATGCTGGGCAGCCGCCAAGCTTTTCCTGGTTACCGCCGCTCCCAGGTCGCCCCTTCCGCCTTCGGTGTATAATCAGTGGCCAAACACACGATTTAATAAAAAAAACTTTCATGTTAATGCATGACATGCATGATGCAATGCAATGCCGCACATATTAACTCCCCAATCACACACCCAATTTACCTAAAATCTTGAGCTCACAAGCTCCTTTCACGATAATCATATATCAATCAAATCTTAAAATCCACGTAATATCCAGGTATCATCAATTAAACACATTTAATTCACAAATAAATCACATAATATTATGTTTATACATTGTAGTTGCAAATGAATTTCTACTTACTCGAAGTTGTAAAATGTTGATAACTCGAACTTTTAAATCACCTGATCGCCTTCCACCAGCAAAACTAATAAAAATATCATCTCAAATTATTAAGTAATTATATTAATAATAAATTTATATTCTACAAAAGATTCATATAATTTCTTTATGATCCTACTTAATAATTGATCACAACGAACGCAACCCTTGAGTATTAGCTAAGGGTATCATCATTTACATCAACATCATTTATTTTATTAATCTTGGCTTTTCAGCTGCTTATCTTTCATAACATTGCTAACAAATGTCCATATTTTCTGTTGGGGGATGAATTTAATAAAAGATATATGATTTTGATTAGATCCCAAAATACCCTGAGTATGACATGTTCAGATTGATCTTGATAGTTGAGTCAGGATTTAGTTTTAGAATATTCAGGATGTTATCTGCAAAATGTATGGTCAGTAGATATAGTTCAGGATAGGTTCTAAAGACTCAGTGTAAAACTGAGATACTGAAGACTCAGTAGGATACTGAGGAACTAAAGACTCAGCATAAAGATTCAGTGTATCAGTCAGTAGAGGAAGAATCTGAAGACTCAGAAGATCCTGAAGACTCTGAAGACTGAAGACTGAAGATCAAGAATATTGATGGCACAGTAATTACTGAAGACTCAGTAGTGTACTGAATGCTCGGTATAAACCTGAATGTTCCGAGGCACTGAATATATCTATCTGAAGGATGCAATACTGAGAAGATCGCGATTCTTTAGAAAGTTAGATATTGCCAAGACATTCAAATGCAGACAAAAGGAACTAAGTCAGAAGTGTTGTTAAGGTTATATCAAACTCAGAGTTTGTAACCAAAAAGAGCCGTTGAAGGTATCTACCTTTAACTGGAGCCAAAACTCAAAAAGAGGAAGATGACACTGTACCATACTGACACTGACAGTGACAGGTCGCTAAAAAAGATGTCAGATGTACAAAAGTTCCAGACTGCAAAAAGTGAAGACCGGCTACATGAAAGGCTATTGCCTAAAATGTGTTAGGGAGTTTCAAACCCTAAATATAGCCGTTTCTCACACACCATAAGAGGGAACTCACGAAGTTATCTCTCCAACGGATAGTTTTCAAGAGTGACCTTGGTGTATGCCTATAAATACTGGTGACCCTCTACATTGTAAGGTTACAGGAAATTTATACGCAACTCAAGAGCTCATACTTATTCTCGCAAAAGTTAAAGCACTCGAAAAACTTAGAATTTCCCAAGTGCTTCTATATTGAAGAGAGCTCACTATACTAAGCCTAGCTTGATAAGAATTATCCAAAGCTTAGTCGAGATATCCTAACCCTTTGTATTGTGCTTCATTGTAAAGGATATCTCATCCTAGTTAGAAACCAACCGAGAAACCCCAAACCCTTGAGAAGGTAGTTGGAGTGTGTTTGTTGGTGAGAAAGAGTTGTAAAGAGTTAGTAAACTGCGCGGAGTAGTCAGAAAACTCTAGAGGAGAAGTTAGTGAGCTCTGAGGGTAGTCCTAAAGCTTGTTTGTGTTTTGAGTAAGTAAACTACGGAGGTAGTCAGAAAGCTCAAGGTCGGGTTGAGTAAGTAAACTACGTGGAGTAGTCAGAAAACTCAGGGCCGAGTTGAGTAAATAAACTACGCGAGGTAGTCAGAAAACTCAGAAGTTGATAGTGAATTTCTCTGAGGATCAGAGAGAGTGGACGTAGGAGCTTGAGTCTCTGAACCACTATAATTGTTGTGTTCTTTATTGCTTTCCTTATATGTGCTTAACTGTTGCATTGACTTGATTTTGAAAGCATACTTTTCAATCGATATTCAGTTGGAATCAATCCAATCAAGTTGCATAAGTGAATCACAACTTAATCACTATTTCATAAAGGGAAGGTTTTCAAAGAAAGCTTAAAACGAGTATAAACTAAGGGCAACCATTCAAGACAACCGAGTAGCTAGAACAGATAGTTACCAAACTGAACTCTCATTTGAGGATTCAGTAAGTTAGGTATCTGATCCAAGCAACTCAGATCTCTCGACACTCGGGACTCGGTTGGGATTATCTCGAGGTATCTCGAAAACAAATTTCGGGATCACTTTCTCGATGAGACTTTGACTCGAGCGATCTGTGTTTTCTCGAAACTAATCGTCGGGATTATCCGACCCAAGTGACCTCGAAGAAAAAAAAGTTTTAAAAACACCGAACACGTGTATTCCCCCCATACGTGTAAGACTTCGTTTGCACCGACCAACAAGTGGTATCGGAGCGGTGGTTCAACTTGACCACTGTTTGTTTGACCAAAGTTTTATTTTCAAAAAATACTTGTGGTCTATCTGGAACTGATCTTATTTGCTGAAACTTTTTATTTTTCAAGAGATCAGAAAATAAAAAACTTCCCATGTTCTCAGTGGAGAACTATGACCTATGAAGACTAAGAAGGCAGGCTCATCTGTATTCCAAACATGAGCGTATGTGGAGAGTTGTCTCTCAAGGACCATTCCAATTTATCGTAGTGAATCCCAGAGGAACAGAAGATGAGAGAATTGATCCTAGAGCGAAATTTCCTAAGTCGATGACCAAACCGACTCTGAGGAGAGAAAGTTAGTCAATCTAGACTACATTGCAAAAAGACACACTATATGAAAGACAATTGATGATGGTGTGATGGGAATGATCTCTCACTGTAATACTGCCAAAGAGATTTGGGATACACTAGCTATTATGTGCCAAGCCACAGATCATATAAAAGAAAACAAACTTTCAGTGGCAATTGGAAAGTTTGATAGTTTTGAAATGGATGATGGTGAATCAATAGACAAATTGGAAGTCAGATTCACTAGCATCATGAATGATCTAAATGCACTTGGAAAGAAATATCCACAGAGAGAAGTTGCATTGAAAATTCTTAGAGGTCTTTCTAAGAAATGGGATATTCATGCAGTGGTGATTGAAAACACCAAGAATATTAATTCAATGCCTTACCAACAAGTCTTCTCTGAGCTAAAGGCCTATGAATTTGTAATTGATAAGAAATCCAAAAAGGCTGACAGCAAAGATGATTCTTCATTGAGTAAAAATGTGGCTTTAAAAGCCAAAGATAAAACCTGTAAAACTAGAAAGTCTGAGAACCCCCATGCCAAACATCAGGATGAGCTTGAGGAAAAGCTAGCACTGATGGCAAGGAGGTTTGACAGACTTAATAGTAGATTTGGAAAATACAAAAGCTATTACAGGAACCACAGGTACCAGAAGAAACCTGAGGACAGATCAACTGAGAAGAAGAAGGACCTGAAAGGTGAAGGATCTTCATCCAAGAGGAAAGACTCCAAGTCCAAAGAAGAAAATGATCTTGATGATGATACCAACAGATCTTTATAATTGCGGAAAGAAATGTCACTTCCAAAGATGATTGTCCGGTTTTGAGTGCTAAGGAGAGAAGAGAAAGGCAAGCTAAAAGAGACCGAAGTTCTCAAACAAAAAGGCCATGGTTGCGAGAAGAAGAACACTCGAGGAGGGATCTAGCTCTTGGATGAGATATTCTCGCATGCGATGAAAGTCTTGACATTTGTCCGATGGCCATTGAGGAGGTAAACTCTTCTTTCTCTGTTGTTGCTCCTACACTAGCACAAGAGTTTTCAAGTTCCACCGAAAAAACAAATCATTTTGACCGATGGATTCTTTTGAGAATCGATGAAGGACTATCTTTGTTTTGCAAGGATCGCTAAATAGAACTCAAGAGCGAAATAAGGAACCGAAAGTTGAAAATCTAAAATGGAAAGACTCTAGCAATAATGAAATCACTTCTAAATTAATGGGAGCTACTAATGAACTGGATGTTCTGAAAGTACAACTCTCAGAAAAAGAGAAGTTGATAATGTCCCTAATCGAAAAGCTAGAGAAATCCATTTGAAGAAATTCACTAATCGTAATCGAGTTCAATGACCTCTCTTAGAAGCATAAAACTCTCTGAGAATCAGGAGGATAGTGCATGAAGAAGTTAACTCTATTGAATAATGCATCTAATGTAATAGATGAAATTCAGAGTTACCGAAGATCTGTGACTATAAAAACTGGATTAGGATTTATTCCAGGGGGAACCTCACAAGGTCATCTAAATGCTGCATCAAGTAGCAAGAAGACTATCTTTGTAAAACCAGTGGCACCTACACTTCAAACTGAAGTAATGCCCAAGGTTGTAGACAAGGGAAAGGGACCTATGGTCTCAGTAAAACTGAATGATCAGGTTAGAAAGCCCAAACCTCAGGTGAAGGCTAGAAAACCTGAGCAATCCGTTGGAAAGTTTCAGGCAAGTACTTCAAAGCCTCAGGCTAAGAATGCAAACCTGAAAGGCTCCACACTGAACCATCAGAGGAATCCTCAGATGAGAAACACTCAGCAGAGACATTCTCAACTGAAGAGACCAAGTCCTCAGTATGCTGAAAGACCCAGATTTCAGTACAGACAACCTGAACCCCACTTGCCTAAGGGTAAAGGTTATCTGAACCCGAGTCAACAAAGATTTAGACCGGCTGCACAGAAGCCAAAGCAAATGAACAGAAGGCCTGAACCAAAGAAGAATTCAAAGGCACATGTTCATGCTAAAGCTAGCACACATATACAGAAAACTGCTAAGGCACCCAGAGTAGTGGATGTATATGTTGATGTTTATGGAAGACAAATTAGCCACTCTAAAGTGATTAGAGTTGTCAGGCAGATTTGGATTCCGAAAGGTACATCTAACCTTGTAGGACCCTACACAAACTGGGTACCTAAGAATTGATCTGTTTTTCAGGAGGAAAACAAGGGCACTGAACTGACTAAAGATCACATGGCACTGATGAGCAGAGATGAAAAAGCTCATGATGTGTGGTATCTTGACAGTGGATGCTCAAGACATATGACAGGATTCAAGAAGATGCTCAGTGACTATGTTGAACAAAGAGGCCCACAGATCACTTTTGGAGATAACTCCAAGGGACAGACTGAAGGATATGGAACTTTGGAAGTCGACTCAGTTCATATCCATGGTGTTTCATATGTATCTGGATTGAAGCATAATTTGCTTTCAATTAGCCAATTCTGTGATAAGGGTTTTAATGTTGAGTTCTCTAAGAACTTATGTTTTGTGAAAGATGATACATCACATAAAGTATTACTAACTGGTACAAGAAAAGGGAATGTGTATCTTGCTGATTGGAGTTCAACTCCTAAAGATACATGTTTAGTTGTTAAAAGTTCCACAGATACCAGTTGGTTATGGCATAAAAGAATGAATCACCTAAATTTCAAAACCCTGAACAAGCTTGCAAGATTAGCTCTTGTGAGAGGGTTGCCTAATGAAGTGTTCAGTAAGGAACATATTTGTGATGCGTGCCAGAAAGGAAAACAAGTTAAAGCATCATTTAAAAGCAAAGTTGAAGTTTCTACTGACAGAATACTTCAGTTACTGCATATGGATCTTTTTGGTCCTATAACACCTGTGAGCACTAATGGCAGGAAATACACATTGGTAGTAGTTGATGACTACTCAAGATATACTTGGGTCATATTCTTACTCAGTAAGAAAGAGACTCAGATAAATCTGCCAGAGCTACTAAAAAGGCTCAGTATTGAGAAAAATCTGAGTGTGGTCAAAATCAGATCTGACAAAGGAACTGAGTTTATAAATCATATCATATCTGATTATTGTGCAGAGAATGGAATTTCACATGAAACATCAGCTGCAAGGACCCCTCAACAAAATGGTGTTGCTGAAAGAAGGAACAGGACTCTGAAAGAAGCTGCAAGGACAATGATTGCTGAAGCTGACATTCCTAAAAGGTTTTGGGTTGAAGCTGTCAACACTGCATGCTACTCTCAGAACAGATCCATGCTGACCAAGAGTCAAAGCAAAACACCTTATGAGCTTTGGAATGAAAGGAAGTCTCATGTTTCTTTCTTTCGTGTGTTTGGTTGCAAGTGTTTCATACACAATAATGGTAAAGATCAGTTGAGAACATTTGATAGTAAAGCTGATGAAGGAATATTCTTAGGATATTCTCAAGTCAATAAAAGCTTTCGAGTTTACAAATCAGAGGACTCTTATTGTGGAGGAAACACCTCATGTTGTTTTTGATGAATCTACTTGTGTTCAAAAGAAACAGAAACATGATGCGAAGAACCCACTAAGAGGATCACCAGATTAAGCTGAAAATGAAAAGATAAATCATCCAATTGAACTCGAAAAGAAGAAGTCACCACTATCTATGATTGAGTGACTTCGGATCGAAAAAAGAAGTTCGGGATGGAAATCGGGATGGTGAGACTCGGAAAACCAACACTCCAAAGGTGACCAATCTGAGCGGACACCGCCTTCGGACTCGGTATGTGATGCCAATGAAGATGTGGTCACAAATGAGGCAAATTCTGAATCTATCAACCAAAGGGGGAACAAATGTCTCTCGACAATGTTCTCAATAGAATTTCCCTGAGGAAGATGATTCACATTCTCCTTTTCTGTTGTTCCCTGAGTTTACTGATTTAACTGAACCTAACACTTCAAATGTTGAGGATATTACTGAAGGGGGAACATCAAGAAGGAAATGGTTAGATAGTCATCCTACAAGTCAGATTGTGGGTGATCTAACTTAAGGAGTTAAAACAAGAAGGTTCCATGGTGAGAGTGCACTATTCTGCTACTTCCTATCGGAGAAAGAACCTCTTCGAGATTGGTGAAGCTCTACAAGATTCTCATTTGGATTATTTTTATGCAAGATGAAATTTGAATCAATTCTCAAGGAATGAAGTATGGGAGCTGGTAGATAGACCAGAAAGGCACAATGTCATTGGAACCAAGTGGGTTTTCAAGAATAAAAGAGATGAAAACAACAACATTGTGAGAAACAAGGCAAGGCTAGTTGCACAAGGTTATTCCCAAGAAGAAGGCTTGGATTATGATGAAACCTTTGCACCTCAAGCAAAGACTAGAAGCCATCAGATTGTTTCTTGCATATGCTGCCCACATGAAGTTCACAGTCTATCAAATGGATGTGAAAAGTGCATTTCTGAACGGTGTGCTTAAAGAAGAGGTTTATGTGGAACAACCTCCTGGTTTCAAACAGAATGACCAAGTTTACAGGCTCAGAAAAGCTTTGTATGGTCTCAAGCAAGCACCCAGAGCATGGTATGATAGTCTTTCTCAGTTTCTTACTGATCATGGTTTTGTCAAAGGGACTGTTGATAGAACTCTGTTCAGGATATAGGATGGGGAAGATATCTTACTAGTTCAGATATATGTTGATGACATCATTTTTATATCTCCAAACCATCAGCTGTATGAAAAGTTTTCAACACTGATGAAAGGCAAGTTTGAGATGTCAATGATGGGAGAGATGAATTTCTTTATAGGTCTTCAAGTGAAACAATCAAAGGAAGGAATATTTATCAACCAGGCAAAGTACACCAGAGATCTGATTGCTAAATATGGTGTACAGAATTGCAATGCAGTTAGGATTCCATGAATACTAACTACAAGATGGATCCTGATTCTGAAGGCAAATCAGTAAGCCATACTGATTATAGAGGAATCATTGGATCATTGCTTTATCTTACAGCAAGTAGGCCGGATATAACATTTGCTTTTGGGATATGTGCAAGATACCAAGCTAATCCTAAGGCTAGTCACATGGAAGCTGTCAAAAAGATACTGAAGTATCTTAAGGGCACAGTGAATAGAGGATTATGGTATCCAGCTGATGATAACCTTGAGTTAACTGGTTACTCAAATGCTGATTATGGAGGTTTCAGAATTGACAGGAAGTCCACTTCAGGAACTTGTCAATTTCTAGGAAGTAAGCTGATATCTTGGTTTTCGAAGAAACAGACCTCAGTAGCAACAAGTACTACTGAAGCTGAATATATGGCTGCAGGAAGCTGCTGTGCTCAGATTCTTTGGCTCAGACAACAATTAAGGGATTATAAAGTTGTAGCCAATGAAGTACCAATATTTTGTGACAATAATAGTGCCATTGCTATTTCACAAAATCCGGTATTGCACACCAGATGCAAGCATGTAGATATCAGACATCACTTCATCAGAGATCATGTCGAGAAGAAGGACATAAGGATGGAGAAAATTCATACTGATAAGCAGAGAGCTGATATCTTGACTAAACCTTTGGCTGAATCAAGATTTCAGGAACTTTTAGTTGAATTAGGGATGTTAGAACCAGGTGTATAGAGTAAAATCTGAAAAATTGAAGGTTTTCAGATGCATGAAGTTCTCTCAGAATTTCTCTGAGAAGCTCAGGATAAAATGGAAATACTGAACTGAGTCTCAGGAAACTCAGATTTACTGAAGGTCATTATTCAGTACTCAGTATTATACTGACATTTTATCATGGTCAGTACTCAGTAAGACTGATAGAGGGAAATTAGTCTGAAGAAGTAATGACTCATGCGACTCATTTATTACTTAAGTAAAATTCAGTAATCATTCGCAATAAATACAAAACACCTGAGGAATGTTTGTTTTTGGGCGGGATCGTTTTAAAATCCGAAGAAGGTCAACAGTCATTTAATGCTCTGCTACATTAATGACCAATGAGGATATTTTGGCGGCTTACTTTTCGGAGATCGTCGGTTCGTATACCCGATCAATCGGAGATTAATCTCAACCGTTGTTTTTGACCTAACCAACGCGATTCCCCACGATCTCGAAGCTATTTAAACCCCAATAAGCCATTCAAGCCAAAATTTTATCAAACCCTTCGTTCCCAAATCCTCTGCAAATAAATCCCCTTTGCCCAGAAATTCCCAAACCCTAAAGCTTCATTTCTTCAATCAATCTCTAAAATGGCTCCAACCTTGTTCGAGAGATTAGCCGAAACCATCAAGCCGTGGTACGAGTTCGTTGTCTCACTCGAAAGCACAACCAACTCAAAGCCAGAAGAGGAGGCTCTGCATATGATTCGACTGGCTAAACTCACCCAACTAGTCGTATGCCGACCAGACCAGGAGTTTGCGAAAGAAGTAATCGAATTCATCTATAACTTGAAGATAGATGAAGAGGGTCAGATGCATTCTAAGATAATCAGTATCACATTTAGAGCGAAATATCCAAATACATCAATTTTGAGAGGGATCAGATATAGTTCCAAAAAAATCTGAATGATGTTTTTTGAGCTCGGATGATAGAGGAGAGGATCCTACGATGTATATGTCGGGTGCAGAGAGCGGAGTACTTAGATAGGATTCTTTGAGAATCTGTTAAATTTGAGGCGACATTGCATAAGAGGCACTTAAAACCACAATATCGTGTGTTGATGGATATTGTGAGCAAGAGCATCATGAGTCTTCATGGGGAGTTTTGAGCACATCAAGTTCCCAAGCTCGGATTGATGGCGGCGATAGAGGCCTCACCCACCACCGACTTCAACCGGGTGAAATTTTTGATTCGAGACGGTGAGTGAAAGCGGACCAAAGTTTTGAAGAAGGTTGATGGGGCGATCTCAATAAAAGGCAAGATCCACCATGCCACCAAAATTGCTTATATTTTGGAGATGTGCGAGAGGAGGAGGATATCTTCGCCAATTCGACCCCATTCCCTAAGTCCAAAATTCTCTTTAAACTCATTCTTTTGCAAGCGAGGCCATCGGGGAAGAGAGAAAAAAGAAGGTAGAATCACCAATTCTTGGTGAAAAAGAGACTCAACAAACCGGGGGAAGGTTTTGTTGGAAGCAAAGATGGAGCGAGGAGCAAAAATGATGAAGCGAAAGAACCTTGCCCCACAAATAAGAAGATTGGTGGTTCTCACCGATGAAAGATGGCGATGATTTTGAGGAGATTCAACCCGAGGGTCAAACCGCCGAGTTCGCCATTGCAAGTTTTGGCTCGAGTTATCTCAAAGGCACAAGAACGGATCGAGGAGCGTGTCTTCTCTCGAGGTGCTTGAGACATCTCTAAGTTCGCACAAAATTTCTCGAAATTTTCAAAGGAACTCAGCCTCGTAGATTCCTATCTTGAAAAAGTGTCGGCTCGACAAATAGAAGAGCCAACTTCGTAACCAATCTGAGGAAGTGTCAACTCAGGCTCCAGAACCCACTCAGATGTAAACTGAGGACCTGACTGCACAACCTTTAGAGGTCACCGAGACTCGGGAGCGTAATATTCTTGATGAGCTCTGAGTGATCTACTTCTTGATCCTCGCCAGGCTTCAATCGAACCGAAAGCCGAGAGATGGAAGAAGGGCGAGGGGTCAAGAAGGCGAGTGGAGGAGCAAGGGGGAACGGTTCATTCTTGACCACTACTACCGAGCTCAAATCATACCCTCGATCTGCAAGATGTTTTCTTGATTAAGGACAACTTTGTTCATCCTCAATCGACTCTTCCCCGAGATGCTTGATATTCTTTGCTTTCGAGGGAAAGATCGGTGGAATGAGGAGACAAACCTTTCGACCGACTTCTCGGGGTTCGGAAGGACAAAGCTCGGGATGAAAAACTCCGATTTTGATGAGTCGGTTCGAGGAAGTTAGGAAAAAAAAAAAAGCTATCGGGTTGGTGCCCCAAGCAAATGGAGACAAATCTCAAGATGGAGATGGGGACCAACAGGAGAGATGTTGAGGATCAGTCTCAGACGGAAAAGGAGACTTTTGTTGCTGATCAACCTGAAATTGGTCAACCTCAGACTGAAGCTAGCACTCTTCAGGTACCTTTTGGCACTATTAACCAATATGCCAAAGTTACTGAAAGTTCTATCTTTAATTAATTGTCGATAAATGATCGAGGCTCGATTGGAGACTGGAGCTCGGGATGAAGTCAGAGAACTCAAGATGATCAAACAAAGACCTGAAGGTGCGAAGGTTCCCTGAGATTGATCTCACTCCCTTCATGGAGAAACTTGAGAAGGTTGAGCCAATGATGATCAAGATTACTCAAATGGAAGAAACATTGGCCAATCAAGCTCAACAGATGGAAAGTCTTAGTCACTCTTCAGAGTTGGTGCAAATACAAAACACTCTGACCTCTCAGATGACCTCCATGGAAGAAAAGCTGAATGAAAAGTCGGAGGGAGTCAAAGGCCGAGTTGAGTCTTTGAAATGAATCGGCAAGAGAGTCAACCGCATTTCTAGAGGTGAAATTGGCGAGAGAGGAATGAAGTGATGATAAAATCTGTTGTTGAGGAAATGAGCTCAATGCTCATGACCAAGATGACAGAGATGTTCAAGGAAGCACTCTCTGGCCAGTTTGCCCACTTATCTGAAGAATTTTCCGTGGCCAAGAACCATCTAAGGAGGCTGGAAGACGAACGAGATCAGATAGCAGGAGAAGTTCGTTGTGTGAGCAAAGAGCAATATCACATGGACACAGCACTCTCCAGACTTCTTCCAAATTACGGTGCCAAGAAGGGGGAAAAGGAAGGTGAAGACCTCAGAAAGTTCATGGCACGTACTTTGGAGAAGAAGGCTCGAAAAGATCTTTGAAATGTATAATCTAGCCAAAGCCTTAAGAGAAGTCGGTTAATGAGAAGTTGAAGTTCGCCGGATAGAGAAGCCTATCTACACTCGAAGTTTCGAGCAAACCATGCTTGATGTTGCAAGAGAGAAACCGAAAAGCTAGAGCAAAGGTTGGAACAAGCCCGGTCAGCCACCGAATCGCTTATGAAGAGGAAAGCCTTGGGCGTTGTTCAACATGTAAGCAAGCGTGCGAAGGCTTCTAAGCCAATCCAGAGAAAGTTGATTCTGGATGATGAAGAAACGGAAGAATCTGAGTCTCAACCTCAGAAGAAAGTCTTCAACACGAGAGATGCTCAGAAGACACTCCAAATAGAACAAGCTAAGAAAAGTCGATCTTTCGGTCTCGGGAGCGCCTCGTGATCGAAAAAAGAAGATAGACGAAGAAGCGTAAGCGAAGGAGTGAATTCGGAAGTTTATGAGCAAGAGGAAAGAGACATCAAAAGCACTAAAGTGGCCCCACGTTGATAAATGGATGCCTATCAAACTCAACGATATGTGGGAAGAAGTCAAGAGAACCTTCTGGTTCAATTATGATGTTCTCAGGGAATGGAGAGGTGAAAGCTCAGATCAGGATGAAGAATTCATTGAATATCTCCTAACCTTCTATCCAAAGTATCTACAGGGCTGGATTAACCTTGCGGATTAAGGAGAGGTACGATATAGTAGCCCCTTGGTCCATTTCCTATCCTCCTCCAAGACTTGGTAATGGCTTGGTGAATGAAAAAGGCCATTACTCAAGAGATTGCTCAGTATCTTGGGTCATTGGGTCTAACAGAAACAAGTCCGGATATCATTAAGGAGAGAAATGAGTGAAGAAGAGATTTTTTCGAATGTTCGACTGGAGGTGCCAACCGATGAAGTTGAGAATGAAATAAATCAAGAGCGAAAGACCAAGAGCCAAATCGAAGATCAAGACCGAAGACTCAGAAGATTCTGTAATCTTTAAATTTTTTGTCTTTTTGATTTTGTTGATAAACTCATTGTAATCTGTAACTCAAACCTATCATCAATGAAGATTTATCATTATGCTCAAAAGATAATATCTCATTATCTTATTTACATGTCTTTTATTTTGATATGCTGAATGAATGTCTCTGAACTGTTTGTATGTTTATATGAGGGAAATTGTTTAAGTATTTGGTGATGAACTATTTAAGAAGATTCATTACTGAAGAAATTGCTGAATGATTTAAATTAATTGAGAGACTCTCAAAAATTGTTGGGAGATTCTCTGTTGTAGGAAATTGTTGGGAGACAACCATCTTGTAATAGGATAAACTGAAACCTGAGTATAGGTTATATGTCTGTAACAAGATAGGTTTTGGCATCATCAAAAAGGGGGAAATTGTTGGGAGATGAATTTAATAAAGATATATGATTTTGATTAGATCCCAAAATACCCTGAGTATGACATGTTCAGATTGATCTTGATAGTTGAGTCGATTTTCTTTTTAGAATATTCGTGATGTTATCTCGCAAAATGTATAGTCGCAGATATAGTTCAGATAGGTTACAAGACTCGATGTAAAAATCGAGATATCAAGACTTCGGTAGGATACTGAGGAACTAAAGACTCAGCACAAAGATTCAGTGTATCAGTCAGTAGAGGAAGAATCTGAAGACTCAGAAGATCCTGAAGACTCAGAAGACTCTGAAGACTGAAGACTGAAGATCAAGAATACTGATGGCACAGTAATTACTGAAGACTCAGTAGTGTACTGAATGCTCGGTATAAACCCGAATGTTCCGAGGCACTGAATATATCTATCTGAAGGATGCAATACTGAGAAGATCGCGATTCTTTAGAAAGTTAGATATTGCCAAGACATTCAAATGCAAACAAAAGGAACTAAGTCAGAAGTGTTGTTAAGGTTATATCAAACTCAGAGTTTGTAACCAAAAAGAGCCGTTGAAGGTATCTACCTTTAACTGGAGACAAAAGTCAAAAAGAGGAAGACGACACTGTACCATACTGACACTGACAGTGACAGGTCGCTGAAAAAGATGTCAGATGTACAAAAGTTCCAGACTGCAAAAAGTGAAGACCGGCTACATGAAAGGCTATTGCCTAAAACGTGTTAGGGAGTTTCAAACCCTAAATATAGCCGTTTCTCACACACCATAAGAGGGAACTCACGAAGCTGTCTCTCCAACGGATAGTTTTCAAGAGTGACCTTGGTGTATGCCTATAAATACTGGTGACCCTCTACATTGTAAGGTTACAGGAAATTTATACGCAACTCAAGAGCTCATACTTATTCTCGCAAAAATTAAAGCACTCGAAAAACTTAGGATTTCCCAAGTGCTTCTATATTGAAGAGAGTTCACTATACTAAGCCTAGCTTGATAAGAATTATCCAAAGCTTAGTCGAGATATCCTAACCCTTTGCATTGTGCTTCATTGTAAAGGATATCTCATCCTAGTTGGAAACCAACCGAGAAACCCCAAACCCTTGAGAAGGTAGTTGGAGTGTGTTTGTTGGTGAGAAAGAGTTGTAAAGAGTTAGTAAACTACGCGGAGTAGTCAGAAAACTCTAGAGGAGAAGTTAATAAGCTACAGGGGTAGTCTGAAAGCTTGTTTGTGTTTTGAGTAAGTAAACTACGGAGGTAGTCAGAAAGCTCAAGGTTGGGTTGAGTAAGTAAACTACGTGGAGTAGTCAGAAAACTCAGGGCCGAGTTGAGTAAGTAAACTACGCGAGGTAGTCAGAAAGCTCAGAAGTTGATAGTAAATTTCTCTGAGGATCAGAGAGAGTGGACGTAGGAGCTTGAGTCTCTGAACCACTATAATTGTTGTGTTCTTTATTGCTTTCCTTATCTGTGCTTAACTGTTGCATTGACTTGATTTTGAAAGCATACTTTTCACTGATATTCAGTTGGAATCAATCCACTGAAGTTGCATAAGTGAATCACAGCTTAATCACTATTTCATAAAGGGAAGGTTTTCAGCAAAGCTTAAAACGAGTATAAACTAAGGGCCAACCATTCCGCACAACTGAGTAGCTAGAACAGATAGTTACCAAACTGAACTCTCATTTGAGGATTCAGTAAGTTAGTTATCTGATCCAAGCAACTCAGGATCTCTGACACTCAGGACTCAGTTGGGATTATATGAGGTATCTGAAAGCAGCTCAGGATCACTGTCTTAGTAGACTTTGACTCAGAGCGATCTGTGCTTCTCAGAACCTAATCGTCAGGATTATCTGACCCAAGCTGACCTCAGTAAGAAAAAGTTTTAAAAACACTGAACACGTGTATTCCCCTCCCCCATACACGTGTAAGACTCGTTTGCACAGGGACCAACATTTTCCAAATTCAACTATAATTGTTATTATTACAATAAGTTGTCTAGTGCAAGTTTACTACCTTCATAGGAATTTTAACCATACGAATTAGTAGAAAAATAATCTAATTATCTGTAAGACAATATAGTGAATATTAATGCCTGCACTAAGTTTAAAGTGTAAGAAACTCTCACACATTGTTGATCGATCCAGTAGGTAAGTTGAAGGGTTATATTCATTAACACCAAGTTTAATATTTCTAATACGTTAGATTATTATTATTATATTAAGACTGTTTTTACCTTGTTGATTTGAGGGTATTCTCCAAATCATGCTTTGATTATCCCATCCTAAGTGAATCACCGTAAACTTAACACAACAAAATTTCATTATACTGTAAGTTAATAAGACTTAATTTAATTCACATCTAGAGATCTCAGATATTTAGAACTCTACCAATTTGACACCTAATTTAGCGATGCCCTCCTACTTTCAACAATTTTAGCTTCACAACACCAATTAATATACTACACAATTAAGGTTAAAAATAACTTCTGCTCGTAAAATACCTGCTTCCCTTTTTCTCCTAATACTCCTCGATGCTTCGCCCTTCTTTACTTTATTTTCCCTTCTATTTCCTATAATCCATGTTGCGGATTGCTATTGTTTATTATGGGGATCAGTTACACCGGGATGTACATCCCTACCACCACCTTAACTTTAATTAGGTTCTCTATGAAGCTTTCTATATATTACTTATATATTTTATTGTTATTAATATTATATTAGTATTATTATTAGTATGCTACAAGTTGTTGAAATTTGTGTGCATATATATATAAGCACACATACATACACGACTTAAATTATATAGTGCGCAAACACATATGTTTATATATATTCATTAGATTTTTTTTTATATTATTATTATTATTCTTTTAAATGATATCATATATTAATCATCTTAAATTTTAATAAAGACCAATAAAATCATAATGAGGTTCTTTCACCATTAAATATATAGAAGTGTAATATTAATAACTTAATATTTAGAATCAAGATAAAATAATACAAGAACATAAGTAAAATCAAGATAAAATCATACAAGATCATAAATATCACATATATAATGAAAGCAAGTCATGCTTAAATTATATTGATTAATGAGTAGTGAGGAGCCGAGTCTCACAGTATAATGACAAATATGTAGTGAAAAGTTCGGGTATTACAGACTTGAGTGAAACTATCTAATTGCATCACTTCCACAAGAGTTAAGGTGTCTTTATTCAGAGAGAATAGTCAAAATAAAATAGAGTAAGTCTCATGTGCACCGAGTGCATCATGCACTTCATAATGTACTTTAAAACCATGCAACTTATTGTACTGAAATATGTAACTTGTTTACACTGAAACGTGCAACTTTCTTTCCATAGTAATAATTGTACGATTCAGTGTAGACAAGTTGCATATAGTGCATCAAGTTGCATGATGTTAAAATACGTTATAGGGTGCACGGTTCACCTGATACATACAAAACTTAGTCATTAATAAAATATCATTCTTCATGTCTTCCTTCATAATATTTTACCTCAATAGTGTCTTTTTTTTTAAAAAATTGGACTTTTGGTAATAAAGATGTCTTATGGGCTTTTGTCCAAAAAATTCAAATTTATGTGATTTTATTTTAAGTGGACATAACAACATGTATTTTGATGTAATGACACATATAGGGGTGTGCGAAATTCGGTGAAAACCAAATTAACCGACCGAACCAAACCGAATTTTCAAGTTCGATTCAGTTATTCAATTTTCGATTCGGTTTCGGTTTAAAATTTTAGGAATTTCGGTTTTCGGTTCGGTTCTGTTCGGTTAATTTTTGGTCAAATATCGAAAAAACCGAAAACCAAAAATATATTATTAAATATATAAAATATTAATTATTATATAATTTTTTTAATTAATTAGTTCACTAGCGTTTTCACTTTCCAAACTTTTCATTTCAATTTTCAATTTCATTCACGTTCTTCTCTTCCACTCGGCCACTCCCAACCCTAGGCCGCCGCTTCCACCACCCATTGCTCCTACCACAGCCCATTAGCCGCTCGCAGCCTCGCAGGCGGCGCCTCTCTCAGGACGTGGTAGCGCCTCACAAACTCTGATACCGCAGTCCGCGCACGCTGAACCGCACGCAGCCCCGCACGACGGTACGAGTAGCTCGGCCGAGACCAGCCCACCCGCACGCCGCCCCTGCAATTCTTCAAGGTCCAGTTCCTATTAATATTCTCAATCTATTGTTTTCTCTTTTGTTCTGGATCCTATTTAGTATTTGCCTGTATTAATAGTTGTGTTGCTGCTTCTTTTTAATGCTTTGAGGATGTGATGCTGTGATAGTTTTTAGTACTGCTAATTTCACTAATCACGTGTTGGAGTTGGGCCCATAACATTAGACCTAAAAAAAAAAACTTCGGTCGGTTCGGTTAAATTTCAGTTATCATGCTTATTCGGTCGGTTTGGTTACCAATTATAAAATTTCTGTTTGGTTCGATTTTACTTTTTCGGTTCGGTTTGGTGACCAAACCAACCGATGCTCACCCCTAGACACATATGGATTTATTACGGTGTATACTGACTTCAAGCAATTATTTATTTTTATGTGTATATTTATTATGTTCAAAAATAAATAAAAAAGCGATAGGATAGGAAAATAATAAATTTATAGTCGTATATGTCAATAACGACATATATTCCATAATATTAACATATATATCATTATTCAAATTTTGAGTGAATTTGATGACCCCCCTTCTATGTCCTCATTTTGCGAATATTAGAATGTATCATTAAAAAAAACACTAAATTTTAAAGTGAAATTGAGTTGGCTTGAGAGAAACTATCCAATTGCTTCACTTTTACACATTAATGTGTCTTTATTCAGAGAGAGCATAATCAAAATAAAATATTATTCCATGCATTCATTTATAAATATTCTTCCTAAAGAAATTGGACTTTGTGTAATTGAACTGTCTTATGAGTTTCTGATTAAAAAAAAAAATCAAATTTATGATTATATCGTTAGTGGACATAACGACATGTATTTTTTTATAACTTCATATATAGAGTCATTACTATTTATACTGATTTCAAGTACTTATTATATATTTTTTCCTGGTTTTATAATGGACATAAACTTCTTTCACATTAGGAATTTGAACTCTACTAAAATATTTGATATATATGATTTTCTTAATATTGGGATATATTTTATGAAATTTGAGTCCGTCTATAATATATTAACCATAGTAACAAGCATATTAAATATAAAGTTGTTGGTGCCCATAATAACATGCGGATTCATTATAACGTCGTACCAGTCGCTATTCTATATTTTAAAGAATAACCCAAACCTATATAAATTATAGAGAAGCAGGCCATCAAAAAAAAGTGAAAAAAAGAATAAATCAAACCTATAAAACTTTAGAAGTTCAAGAAAATCAGCCCACCCCATGAAAAAAAAATACAATTTTCTTCATTTTCATTGTCGTAGCTATTTTTTTAGATTATCGTAGATCTGAACTTCCGTCAGCGGGTTTTTACGGTTGTCGTTTCTTTTGAACCCATGTTAAAAGCATTTATAACAGTAGATAGTCGTTCCATATAAGAAAACTTCATAGCTAAATTCTTGATGTTTTGCCCCCTTTAAGTAAATCTAATAATTAATTCGATAACGTAAATAGTGAAAATATATCAAAAAATAAAGAACCTAGCTACTAATTCCAACATTGTCTCTTCCATCTTTCATCTCTCAAGCCAAGTAATTCCAAGAAAAACAGAGTACTTTAAAAAAAAATGGGCGACTTTAGCATGATAGAAAAAAAAAGTACTATATGTTCTAGATTTAGCATATAGAAAGATAACCAAACAACAGTGTTTGAAACTGATATAAAATAGAAATTTGAGCAGAAATGTTATAAGTAACATGACATAAATGTCATTTGGTATAGAACTTAATCGTATACCATAAGATAAGACATGCATTGCAATAAGATTTAGCCGTTACATAGCCGATATTAACTACCATAATTCAAGTATTAGAGTAGCATTATATAATGACTCATGTACCAAGATTTTGGAATATGCAAAGTATTTTCTGCTATACTTGAAAATTGTAAATGCCAATTGGCAATTAAATCACAATGAAGAAACACAAGAAGACAGGGGAATAGCACAAAGTGTCATCTGATTTATCATGTCGAAGTATGAAATTGATCAATTATGTTCCTATAACTTCTTCAAATTAAAATAACTTAGCATTAAATATGTAGATCAAGAAAGCACTAATTTAAAGCACAACAGATTCAAATAAAAATGATAGAATTGATGAACATTGTACCAAGAAGCAACAAGAGAGGTTATAAGTAAACATGAATCCTCCACAAGAAAATTGCAGAAAACACACAAAGTATCATCAACAAGAAAACCGCAGTACAGAAACCAACGAGAAAAAGAAAGCAAGGGCGACAGATACTTTTGAAAACCCTACAAAAGATATTGGATGAAAGCACAAACAAAATCTCAATCTTTGCAGCTACCTAATCTTTTCAGTATTTTATGTAAATACTTATCAAAATACTTATCATTAAACCACATCTAGTCTCATAACAATATGCACATGTAAATTAATTATGCAAGAAACAAAAATGATCATAAGAAATTAGCAACAAATTGTCACAATAGCACATGCATATATATATAATGATATTAGTACTGCACAAGCTATTACTTCTGGTTTTATTGGTCAACTTAAAGGTTGGTGGGATAATTATTTGACTCCCCAAAATAGAATGAAAATTTTTAATAGAATTTCCTATTTGTGTTTGTAAAAGATCCACATGATACTATTGATATAGATCTTTGCGCGATCCTTGTAAAAATATGGTATCAGAGCCTTCCATTAAAACTTGCCTTGTTTTAATTTTCCTTTGAGAGAATTCTTCAAAATATCGAAACTTTCTTGAATAGAAAATTCCTGATCATCTTCATTTGGATCCTGTGCATCTTGAAGATCGGATCCAGAAATCATTGAAGCATCTGATTTTGAATCAGAAAAATCAATATCTTTGAATAAATCATTCTTAATATGATCCATATAAAGATCCATAATTTTTTCTTTTGAGAAAATACCAAAATACTTCTTAGAGTATTCCGAGAATGATGGAAGAGAACTAGAAGTCTTATCAACAGAAATTTTTCTGTATTCTTCCATTTTGGATTTAATCCGTGAAATATTTTCTTGTAATGGTGACTCATTGGAGTCAGGGGTAATAACATTTAAGTTATTCCAAAATCGTGTTGTATGGATTCTCTATAAACAAGGTGTACCATGTTCAGTATAAACAAACTCTGGTCTCCATTTTAGAACCTATGGGATTCCAGAATCCACAAAGAACTTACAAGTAGTTTTACCACTAGTATTATGAGACTTTAAGTCTGAAGAAACAATAGTATATTCTTTTTAAGAGATTTTTAACCTCTCCTGGCAAGATATCTGCCAAAGCCCCAAAATTTCCCCACCATGAGAAAAGCCAGTTAGGAATTTGATTCCTGCCAATGTTCTCACAGAGTTTAATCAACCAAGTAAGAGAATGCTTAGCATTCTGATACAATAACGTTTTATAAAAACTTTGAAGGTAATCCCAGTAATTGTACTGGTAAGTGGTATGTGTGACTTCATTAGTCATACTTCTTTCTGTAAAAGGTGAAGTTCCCCATTCTTGGATGGAAATAATCTTTTTGATAATAAATTTAGAGTAATTGATAGCTTTACTCTTAGGAGGAAAATGCTGGATTTCAACACTTCCGAGACTAATTAGAATATTCTCATAAAATCCTCTGGATTTGTAAGTCTCAACATTCCAATTTGAATTTGGAAAATACTTTTCCATAAGAATCCATGGGGACTCTTTGAATTTCTCATCATCATCTTCAATAATAAGAATCAATTCTTTCTTAGAAGAATCAAAGAATTTGTATTCTTTTTGTGCAATTGAAGAATATGATTCTTCATCTTCTGCTTTTGAGGAATTGTCCTCAATTGGTAAATTTTTTCCCCTTTGTCTCAGGAATTCTTGAAACTCCTTTTGTACATTGTCTCCTTTTGAAGAAGAGTCACTTCCAGAAATATTCTGGTTAAAAAGGGATTTCTTCCCATGTTGTATAATCGGAGGATGGCCTCTTCCTCCTCTTCCTCTAAAAGAGGAATATGGATTACTTCCAGCATGACTCATTTCTATCATGAAGAAATAAATTCACGAGTTAAAAAATCTGGAAGATGATTATCCTTCTCTTGCTTATAAACAATATCAAAATCAAAATAAGCAAGATGCGATTGCCATCGGGCAAACATTTGTTTAGAAACATTATGTTCAAAATCTTTGAAGAGCATAAAAGTAGCAGCCCTGCAATCAGTTTTAATAGTAAATTTATGATTATATAAATCATCCTGAAATTTAAGGATACATTTAACTATAGCAAGAATTTTTTTAGCTGTGGCAGAATAATTTTTCTGACTATTATTCCATTTATCGGAATAAAATCTAATGATATAATCCTTTTTAATATCAGGATTAATTTGTTTTAAAATACCTCCATACCCCAAATCTGAGGCATCAATTTCAACAATTTTTTTCCCAAGAGGGATTAGCCAGCATAAGACAGGGAATATTTTTAACCTTTTCTTTTATCCTGATAACAGCCTTAGTATGATCATCATTCCAAGGAGAAAGATTCTTTTTAAGTCTATCATATAAGATAGCGGAATCTTCAGCAAGATTCTTAATATAAGAAGACACATAATTAAGGCTTCCTAAGAATCTCTGCAACTGAGTTTTATCAGTTATAACATCAGGGAATTTATTACCAAATTCAATACTTCTTTGAATTGGAATAATATTACCTTTATCAATAATATGACCAAGAAATTTTACTTTAGTCTGGAATAAAACCATTTTAGGTTTTGAAATTACAAGACCATTTTTAATGACCAAATTTTTAAAAATATCAAGATGTTTAAAATGTATTTCAATATCTTTAGAAAATACAAGGATGTCATCAATATAAGCAATAATAAAATCACTATAAGGATTAAAAATGTCATTCATAATTTGTTGAAATTCAGACGGAGCATTTTTAAGCTCAAAAGGCATAATAGTCCATTCATAATGACCAAATGGTACATTAAAGACAGTTTTATACCTATCAGGTAGATTAATCTGAATTTGCCAAAAACCTGATTTTAAATCAAATTTAGTGAAAATAAGAGCATTGACTAATCTGTCAAGAAGATCTTTTTTATTAGGAATAGGATGCCTAATCCATTTTAAAACCTTATTAAGAGATTTGTAATTAATAACTAAACGAGGAACTCCGAGTTCCTGCTCAGAATGTTTATTAACATAGAAAGCAGTACAAGACCAAGGAGATTTAGAAGGAGTTATAAGCTTCTTTTGTAATAAGGAAGATATTTCCTTTTTACATAACTCTAAGTATTCAGAGTTCATTTGACAAGGTCTAGATTTAGTTGGAATTTTATTCTCTTTAAAATCTTCTTCATAAGGAAGAGAAATTATATGTTTCTTTCTCTCCCAAAAAGCATTAGGAAAATCATTACAAATTTCAATAGAGAATTTATTTATTAAAAATTTGATTTTATCCTGTAGTTTAGGATTATTTAATCTATCACTTATAGTAATAGAATTAAGCTCATCTTTAAGAAAATTGATTTGACAATTTTTATTATTAATTTGATCTTGAATCAAATTAAGAACCTTATGAATAGGTTTAGTGATAAACTTAAAAGTAATAGGTTTACCATTATAAGTACCTGTAATACCTTTTTTACCAACAAAAGTAAGAAGATATATTTTAAATAGAAAAGGAAGACCAATAATCATTTGACTAGTGATGTCTTCAGCAATAAGAAAGTCGTTAGGAATACAACAACCATCAACACAAACATAAGCATTTTTAAGCTTATAATTAATCTTTAAAGATCCTCCACCTGCATGAGAAAGTGAATGATTAGTTTTTTCAAAAAACTTAGTAGGAATTATTCCTAACTGTATAACACTTAAATCAGCACCACTATCAATAATAGCAATAAAATCTTTCTTATAAGAATTATTTATAAGAAGAGAAATCTTAGTATACCATTTCTGTGATATAACCATATTAATGGTAGATAAATGATTCTTCTCAATATTAAAATTATCATCAATATCCAAGTATTGTGAAAGAGTATTATAGTTGTTTTCACAATCTTCAATTTTTTCTTTACCTTTCTCCATAATAGAAAGACGAACAGAAAGATCAGTATTCTGTTTTTGAAGGATCTTTACATCAGTTTTGAGATTATCAATCTCATGAACTAAATCATTTATAGTTACAGGATTATTCTTCATATTTTTTAGGCGAATAAGTCTTTCTAATTCACCCATATTATAATAATTACTATCAATCTTTTTAGAAAGACTAGTTTTAACATTGTCTTCATTCTTAAAAGAATCATGAAATTGTTCAATGATTTTATCTCTTAAACTAGAATCTTTTATATGTTTAAGAAATTCTAAAATATTATTATTAGTTAAGACACTAATATTCATATCTTGAAATTGACTCATGAGTTTATAAAACTCATTATCAACATTATTAGTATTATCAGTATTACTGATGCAATTAAGACAAGGTTTTTCAAGTACACATTCATTGCATTTTTCTTTATCAGATTTAACAGAATTATCATCATCCGAAGAGGATTCAACAGAAGAACAGTCATTATAAGACTTTTCTGATTCTGTATCAATATTAGGACTCATAACAATTTTAAAAAGAGTTTCTTTTAACTCTTCATTAATATCAAGATTTTTAATCTTGTCTTTTGCATAGCACTGATTAGCATAATGACCAGGCTTATTACATTTTTTACAAATAATTGTATCATATCTTCCCTTTTTAAAAGATTTTCTTTTACTTTTATTATTATCATAATCTTTCTCTTTTTCTTCTTTTATAATTAGATTTATATTTGAAATCTCTTTTATTAGTCTTAGACGAACTATTTTTAGAATTAGGATTATCTAATCCAAATTGATCACAGAATTGACCTAATTGTTTTCTTTCCGTAAGATTATCTTTTTTAATTTGATTTTTTAATTTGAGTTCATTACAAAGATTTATTCCTTCCTGAACACAAACACTAATGATTTGATCAAAAGTATAAGACCTATAATGATCGAATCAGAATCCTTTCTAAGAGTTTTCTTAACTCTTTCAGCAAATAAATTAGGAAGACCATCAACAAATTTATTCTTCCAAATATCCTGATTACAATCAGGGATCTCATAAATACGAGACAAAAAAAGTATCTTTATGCCATCTAAAATCAATAAGAGTTTTACACCTCATATTTAAAAGAAGAGTTCTGGTATTTTCATATTTATTGGTATATTGACCAGTAAAATGATCCAAAATAGTAAGAATCAAAGAATAAACCGCATTGGTTTTAGTCTCTCCGTTTTCAATTTTAATAGAATTAAAAATTTCCATTCTATTTTGGGGAGTCAAATAATTATCCCACCAACCTTTAAGTTGACCAATAAAACCAGAAGTAATAGCTTGTGCAGTACTAATATCATTATTACCACAAGTTTGACAAGCAGAACTATACATAAGCATGCGATGACATTGAGTGAAAATATGATTATCACTTCCACCATCAATATTCCATTCATAAATACCTTTTCCAGAATAAGAATTATTGAAAAAGTTTTTCTGTTCTTCATTAAGAACATCCATAGGAGTGGGTCTCTTATAATAATAAGTAGACATGGTAGGTCTATCAGCCCATTTCATTTTATTAATACTATCAGTATTACTAGGACTACCATTATTGGGTTGAATAGCATGATTATCAGCTAAATCATCATCTAAAGTTGAAATATTAAGATCTGAAATATTAAGATTACTAAATTTATCATTAATAATCTTCTCTAGGTCAGAAATAGAAGCTTCAGTTTTAAAATCTTTTATCTCAATAGGAGATTGAATAGACGAAGTTGTTTTAATAATAACATTATTATTATTATTATCATTTTCAGATTTATTTTGAGAATATATCTTAGAGATAATTTTATCAACTTTATCATGTAAAGAAATAATTTCTTCTCCAATAATAGACAGATAAATATTACAAAAATTATTTTGCCCAATCATTTGATTAACATGTTTAACAGTAATTTGTAAGACATCATTTTCAATGATTCTGGAGAATGGAAGAAAATTAAATATCCTTTCTCCTTTTTCAATTTGAAAAGGAACATGAGGAGGGTAAACAGATTTTTGTATACCACCAGAAATTATTTTATAATCTCTTTCGATGACTGAAATATAATCAATTTAAAAAGTTTTAATAAACCAAGGAACATAATAAGTAATTTCATTATGCTTTTTACAGAATTTATAAAAACTATCAACAAAGTAATCTAAATCATCTTTTGAGAATGATTTAAAATACCAAATTCTAAACTTATCCCATTTAGGATTATTAAACTCATCATTAATATGAGCTCTAGTAGAAGAACCTTTAGAAAAATCTAAAAAGTTTGTAAAATCCATAAAATTAAATTTTAAAGTTACAATCCGAAATTGTTTAGGGATCAAATTAATCTTTGTGGATTATATTGTTTTATTAATAATAATTTTCTCATTGTTATAATTATTATTTTTACAATGAGTATTTTCTCTATAAGAGGGAGTAGAAGCTCTAGATTCTGAGGGAAATTCTACTTCATAATCCAAAGAAGATATAAAAGAATGACTAGACATTGATCTAGGATAAGAAGTTGGATGTCTTCTTTGATTATTTTGAAAACCAATATTAATAATACCATCATTACTTTGAGTAATATGTTTAAAATCACTATTTATAATAGGATTTTTAAGAACAGATTGTTCTATTATCCAATTTTCAGGAAAAATAATTTCTTCCCACTTAATGGATCTTCTGGTAGTAATATTTGATTTTCCAAAATTACTTTCTTTAAGAATAGTCTCATTATTATCTTTCTCAGTTCTTTTACACATAGGATTGAGTGTAAATAAAGGCTTATAATAAATACAATAAAAGATACACATAACCTCTGTACCTGGTATGTAATTATAACCATGAGTTTTAACATTTAATGTTAAGGCTTCTAGAATATTACTATCAGATAAAGATAGAGATAAATTAGGATATGCGTCAAAATAGACAGGTCCTAAAGCCAAACTAGATTCCTAAAATTGAACCTAAAATGGTTTATAAATTAGGAGCTTTTGAAAAAATAGGTGGTAAAACTGCTTGCATGTTCTTTGTGGATTCTGGAATCCCATGGGTTCTAAAATGGAGACCAGAGTTTGGTTATACTGAACATGGTACACCTTGTTTATGGAGAATCCATACAACACGATTTTGGAATAACTTAAATGTTATTACCCCTGGCTCCAATGAGTCACCATTACAAGAAAATATTTCACGGATTAAATCCAAAATGGAAGAATACAGAAAAATTTCTATTGATAAGGCTTCTAGTTCTCTTCCATCATTCTCTGAATACTCTAAGAAGTATTTTGGTATTTTCTCAAAAGAAAAAATTATGGATCTTTATATGGATCATATTAAGAAGGATTTATTCAAAGATATTGATTTTTCTGATTCAAAATCAGATGCTTCAATGATTTCTGGATCTGATCTTCAAGATGCGCAGGATCCAAATGAAGATGATCTGGAATTTTCTATTCAAGAAAGTTTTGATATTTTGAAGAATTCTCTCAAAGGGAAATTAAAATAAAGGCAAGTTTTAATGGAAGGTTCTTACCCTAATGGTTTCTTTACATCCTTTACAACGGAAGGATGGGATATTCAGCATGGAATAATTCATTCCAGATTATACTATCTCCTGACTAATACAGCAGTCTTACATTACAACATTTAGAGAATTCCTTCTCAAATTATTATTGACCATGAGAATAATGTTATTAATGATAATAATTATCTCAAAATTCTTAAGAAAAGGATTAGAGTTTTGGAAGTATGGATTCCATGGCTTGAAGCTTCACTAAGAGGAAATCAAGGAAGAAATGTTTATCCAACTCATCGTCAAGAATTGGCCAATTTCATAGAGTCTCTTAAACTCCTAAAAAAGCAAGCTTCATTATTGGCGATTTAGTGAAGATTTGGACTTAGCACATTCCAGCAAGATGTGTCTATAGTATCAGACAAAATAAAATTTTCGTCATTGCTTACGATAGCAGACAAAGAACTGTTCCTGAATAGTAATTACTATTCATACTTTTTACTTTTTAGCTTTTGCGGTTTTGTTTTATCCGCACTGTTTATTTTTTATTTTGGAATCCGGGGTTTCATGTCCGGCTCTTTCATCTATAAATAGGCTTGATTTTTCATTTGAGAGATAAGCTTGAGTTAAGACTCGCCCTCTCTTTTTACTCTCTCTACCCCTCTCTTGTGTGCAACCCTTGTAGCCTTGTAATAAATCTGTTTATAAGTTTGTTTATGGTAAAGAAGTTTTGATTAGATCCCAAAAACCCTGAGTATGACATGTTCAGGATAATCTTGATAGACTGAGTCAGGTTTCAGTACAGATTGTTCAGGAAGTTATCTGCACTATGTATAGTCAGCAGATATAGATCAGGTTAGATTTTGAAGGACATCAAGATTCAAGAAAATGGCAAGACACTAAAGACTCGATAATTAACCAAGACTCAATAAGTTCTGAAGACACCAAGACTCGATGAAGTTGCTAAAGACATCAAGACTCGTTATGTCATCAAGACATTGAAGACTCAAGATGTCATCAAGACATTGAAGACTCAAGATGTCATCAAGACATCAAGACTCAAAAGATATCAAGACCCAAAGAGTTCTTGAAGATGCAAGAAGATCTTGAATACTCGAAGATAACCTGAATGTTCAGAGGCACTGAATAATATCTATCTGAAGACTACAAAAACTGAGAAAAACGCAAATATTCAGAAAAGTAGATATTGCCCAAAACATTCATATGCAGACAAAAGGAACTAAATCTAAGTGTTGTTTAAGGTTGTCTCATGTCTCATTCAGAGAGATTGGCCAAAAAGAGTTGTTTTGTTTGTCTACATTCACTGAAGACAAGAACCAATCAGAGGAAGACAACATCACGTACTTTCTTGACCTTTCGAAAGCGGACGGGACCTCTGAATCATGTCAGTAGTACTAAGTTCTAGACTGCAAAAATTGGTGATTGGCTACATGACTGCATATTTCCTAAAACATGAAAGGGAGTGTTCAAACCCTAAATATAGCCGTTCATCAAACACCATAAGAGGAAACTCATGAAGTTATCTCTTCCAACGGATAGTTTTTCAAGAGTGACCTTGGTGAAGTTGCCTATAAATACTAGTGACCCTTTACATTAAGAGGTTACGGGAAATTTCAAAGCAACTAAAGAGCTCATTCGTATTATTGCAAATTGAAGCACTCGAAAAACCTAGAATTTCCCAAGTGTTTCACATTGGAGAGAGCTCACTATTCTAAGCCTAGAGTGATAGATATATCCAAAGCTTAGAAGAGATATCTTAACCTTTGCATTAGTTCTTATTGTAAAGGATATCTCACCCTAGTTGGAAACCAACCCAAAACCCAAACCCTTTGTTAAGGTAGCTTGTGTGTGTTTTGTTGGTGAGTTGGAGTTGTAAAGAGTTAGTAAGCTACAGTGAGTTAGCCAGAAAACTCTAGAGAAGAAGTTAGTAAGCTACTTGTGGTAGTTTGAACACTTGTGTGTGTTTGAGTTAGTAAGCTGCAGTGAGTCAGCCAGAAAACTCAAGGTAGAAAAGTGAGTAAGCTACAGTGAGTTAGCCAGAAAGCTTTAGGAAGTGGTTAAAAAATTTCTCTGAAGATCAGAGAGAGTGGACGTAGGAGCTTGAGTCTCTGAACCACTATAATTGTTGTGTTGTTTTGCTTACTGCATTATTATTTGTTGCATGTTTTTCACTGAAAGAATAGTTCACTGATATTCAGTTGGAACCAATCCACTGAACTTGCATCAAATTGATCACAGCCTTTGATGGTCCCGGTGGGAAAACCCATTTTGCGCGTGCGGAAGCGAAAACATTAAGTTCGATGCATATAAAAACAGGGGTGAGGGTAGAGTGTTTCCAATTTTTAAACTTTGGAGCTCATGTGTGTTGTTTTGCTTATAATCAAATGCATATGACAAGTATAAACATAAAGTAGTAAATTAACACAGCAATATATAGTGGTTCGGACAACCAGTCCTACATCCACTCTCCCTCTCTAGGGAAATTCCTTCAACGGGACTTATCACCCTCCACGAGATTGCCTATAGATATTTACCGAGCTCACTCTCGAACTGGACTTATAACCCTCACTCGGGTTCGCCTCGGGACTTATCACCCTCCACGGGATTGCCTACAGATGTTTAACGAGTTCACACTCCAACGGGACTTATCACCCTCACTCGGGATTGCCTAACAACTACCTCACTTCACCATGGGGTTTGGTTTTGGTGTTGTCTCCAACTATGGTGAGATTTTCCCTTACAATGATTTAGCCTCAATGCTAAGGTTGGGAAAATCTCTCTAAGCTTAAGATACATCGTGGGTTGCTTAGGTTGGGTTCTAGAACACTCTTTGAATATATTTGTATATCTATAGACTTGTGTTCTAGGGTGGGAAAGCTTAACTCTCTTTGGCTCTGTAGCATCGTTGCTATCTTCTCATTTCCGCTTTCCACACTTGATAATGAAGGACGAACTTGTATTTATAGTGTGGATTTGAATGTTACCGTTGGAGAAAATCACATTCAAATCCATACTATTCTCTATGGTTCTGCGCAGCTTTTTCCAGTTGTTGTCTTCCTCTCATTGGTCCACGTCGGTGATTCTAACGGCTATATTCCTCGATTCCTCGCCTTGGAATCATTCAGATTCTCTTAGTCTTGAGATCTATCCGAGCCTTGGTGACTTCTCTTGATCGGACCTTGTCTCGTCGGGTATCTTGACACTCGGTGGCGGAGTTCGGTTCTTCTTGTCTTCGAACAATCGACCCTCAGTCACTAAGATTTTCGAGCTAACTGATCATCAGTAGCATTCTGATTCTCAGTGAACATGACTTCAGATGACTTCTCTTCTGATCTGGTATGCAGATTTCTGGTTTTCTGATATCTGGTTTCTTCTCGCTTTGATCGATCGGCTCACATGATCGGATCGATATAGCATCGTCACATATCGGTTTATCTGCGCCAGTTAGTTCATCGGATTAGGATATTAGGTTAGCATATCAGGTTAACACATCTGGTCTCAATCACGTCTGATCTTGGCCATCTGCTCATCTTCATATCTGATCTCGATCACGTCTGATCTCGATCAGTCTCATCTGCTCCTCTTCTGATCTGCAACCTTCTCTTCTGATCCGTTCATCTGATCTGGTCTCTTGATCAGTTCAGTTTTGGTCATCTGATCATTTGACATTCTGATTCTTCTGATCAGCTGGCTTAGCTTTTCTTTTCTTCTGATTTTGCCTGACTCATCGGTTAACTCCTGAACTCATCTAACTCATCTAATCTCGATCAATCTAAATGCTGCGACCTCGCCCGATCTCGATCATCTTCTTCTGATTCCGTGAGTTCCCCCTCAATTTGTTCTCTCGTTCCCCCTCAACTTGTTATCTCAGAAATTAGCTTCAATAACACAAGTTGATAATGTTTTTAGCATAATTCATCAAAACTAATATATCCCAAACCTTAATCACTATTTTATTGAAGAAGGAGATTTTCAAAGAAAGCTAAAACGAGTATAAACTTAGGGCCAACCATTCCAGACACTTGAGTAGCTAGAAACGAGATAGTTACCAAACTGAACTAACTCTACCGAGGGTTCAAGAAGATAATTATCCGATCCAAGCACCTCGGATCTCTGATAAAGTCGCCTCGGTTAAAATAATCTGAAGCTTCAAAGCGGCTCGGGATCATTGTCTCGATGACTTTTGACTCAGACAATCCGTGCTTCTCGGGGCAAAATCATCGGGATAACTGACCCATCGACCTCGGTGAAAAAAACTTTTAAAAATCATCAACACGTGAATTCCCCCCATACACGCAGGAGACTCGTTAACACCGGGACCAACAAGTGGTATCGTAGGCGGTGGTTCATTTTGACCACTTGCTTTGGTAGCCATAGTTTATTTTGGTTGAGACTCGGTGGTCTCTTGAATAGATCTGCTTCTTTCGATATCTTACAAGGCTCGATCATCATGCCTTCTAAGAAACTTCCTATGTTCTCTGTTGAGAGCTATGACCTATGGAGATTGAGAATGCAGCTCATCTCGTATTCAAAACATGAAATGTGGAGAGTGGTTTCTGAAGGACCATTCAAATTTACTGTTGTGAATCCCTGAATCACTGATACTGAGAGGAATGATCCCAGAGATGAATTTCCAAAGTCTGATGATCACTTACTCCCTGATGAGAGAAAGTTAGTCAATCTGGACTACATTGCTAAAGATACTTTGTATAGCACTATTGATGATGGTGTTATGGGGATGATTTCTCACTGTGAAACTGCAAAAAAATATGGGACACACTTGTTGTTATGTGTGTCAAGGCCTGAGATCATATTAAGGAAAACAAACTTTCCTGTTGCTATTGGAAAGTTTGATAGCTTTGAAATGGAAGATAGTGAATCCATTGACAAACTTGAGGTCAGATTCACTAGCATCATGAATGATCTGAGTGCTCTTGGGAAAAGATACCCACAGAGAGAAGTGGCACTGAAAATTCTTAGAGGATTATCTAAGAAATGGGATATACATGATGTGGTGATTGAAAACACCAAAAATATTGATTCCATGCCATATCAACAAGTTTTCTCTGAACTGAAAGCTTATGAGTTTGTGATTGACAAGAAAACTAAGAAATCTGAAAGCAAAGATGATTCTTCATCTAGCAAGAATGTGGCTTTCAAAGCCAAAGAAAAAACCTGTAAGTCTAGCGAGTCTGAGAACTCACTTGCCAAAAATCAGGATGAACAGGAGGATAAGCTAGTACTGGTGGCAAGGAGGTTTGAAAGACTCAATAGCAGATATGGGAAATATAAGAAATATTACGTGAATCACAGGTACAAGAGAGACTCAGAAGGTGAGGACAGATACACTGAGAAAAAAAAGGACCAGAAAGCTGAAGGATCCTCATCCAAGAAAAGGAACTCTAAAACCAAGGAGGAAAGTGATCAGGATGATGATACCAACAGATGCTACAACTGTCAGAAGAAAGGTCACTTTCAATATGACTGTCCTGAGCTGATTGTTAAAGAAAGAAAGAAAGGAAAGACAAGCCAAGAGAGACAGGAAGATCTCCAGCAAGAAAGCTATGATTGCAGAAGAGGAAGAACATTCTGAAGAAGGTTCCAGCCCTCGATGAAATTTTCTCGAACGATAATGATGATGATGTCTGTCTTATGGTTGTGGAGGAGGTAAATTCTTATATCTCTGTTGTTGCTCCTACACAAGCAAATGAGTTCTCAAGTTCAACTGTAAACAGTAACTTTGACCTGATGGATTCGTTTGAGAATCTTATGAAGGGTTATTCTGTGTTACAAGAACTGCTCACTGAAACTCAAGAGCAGAACAAGGAACCGATGAAGAGAATCAAGTGGAAAGACTCTAAAAATGTTGAGATCACTTCTCAATTGATGGGAACTACTGATGAACTGGATGTTCTGAAAGTACAACTCTCAGAAAAAGAGAAGGTGGTAGAAATCCTGAATGGAAAATTAGAGAAATCCACTAAAGAGATTCAGCTTATCGAATCGAGTTCAATGACCTCTTTTCGATGCATGAAACTCTAAAGAAATGTGAGGATAAGCGTCTGAGAAAAGTTAGCTCTATTGAATTACGCATCTAAAGTGATAGATGAAATTCAGAGTTATCAAAGACCTGCAACTATAAAAGTTAGATTGGGATACATTCCAGGGGGAACCTCACAAGGTCTTCTGAATGCTACTTCTAGTAGCACCAAGACTGTCTTTGTTAAACCAATGGCATCTAATCTTCTTACTGAAGAACTGCCCAGAGTTTTAGACAAGGGGTAAAGGACCTATGGTTTCAGAAAAAGCAAGGTTCGGGGAAGAAAGCCTGAACCTCGGAAAAGGCTAGAAAACCCGAACACTCAAGAGGAAATTTTCGTGCCAAGATTTCAAAGCCTCAAAGCTAAGAATACCAACCTAAAGAGATCTGCACTGAACCATCAGAGGAATTTTCAGAAGAGAAACACTCAGCAGAGATATTCTCAACTGAAAAGACCAAGTCCTCAAATTACTGAAAGACCCCAATTTCAGTACAGGCAACCTAAACCCCACTTGCCTAAGGGTAAAGGTTTCCTAAATCCAAGTCAGCGGAGACAGAGACCAGCTGCACAAAAGCTAAGGCACTTGAACAAAAGGCCTGAACCCAAGAAGAACTCTAAGGCTCATGTTCATTCTAAGGCTAGCACTCATGCACGGATATCTTTAAAAGGCACCTAGGGTGGTGAATGTGTATGTAGATGTTTATGGGAGACAAATCAGCCACTCTAAAGTAATTAGAGTTGTTAGGCATATTTGGGTTCCAAAAGGTACAGCTAACCTGGTAGGACCCTACACCAAATGGGTACCTAAGAACGATCTGTTTTTTTTTGAAGGAAAAGGGCATTTGGTGAATAATGAAAACAACATAAGACTTGATGAGTGGAAATGAATTGGCTCTGTTGTAAGGTATCTCGACAATGGATGTTCAAGACATATGACAGGGATATATGCAACTAATCACTTGTATGTTGAGCAAAAAAGGCCCTCAAATCACATTTGGAGACAATTCCAAAGGACAAACTGAAGGATATGGAACTCTTGAAGTTGACTCTGTTCATATCCATGGTGTTTCATACGTGTCTGGTCTAAAGCATAACTTGCTTTCTATCAGTCAATTCTATGACAAAGGATTCAGTGTTGAGTGTTCAAAGAACTTATGTTATGTAAAAGACAATACTTCACAGAAAATTTTATTGACTGGTACTAGAAAAGGAAATGTGTATCTTGCTTATTGGAGTTCAACTCCTAAAGATACATGTTTGGTTGCAAAAAGTTCCACTGATACCAGTTGGTTGTGGCACAAAAGAATGAATCAGTTAAATTTTAAAACCCTGAACAAATTTGCAAGATTAGCACTTGTAAGGAGGTTACCCAATAAAGTGTTCAGTAAAGATCATGTATGTGATGCTTGTCAGAAAGGAAAACAAATCAGAGCATCTTTAAAAAGCAAAATAGATGTTTCTACTGATGAATACTACAACTGTTACATATTGATCTCTTTGGTCCAGTAACACCTGTGAGCACTAATGGCAGGAAATACACACTTGTGGTAGTTGATGACTACTCTAGATACACATGGGTCATATTCTTACTCAGTAAGAAAGAGACTCGAACAAAACCTACTGAACTCATCGAAAAGGCTCAAGATGAAAAGAATCTGAGTGTGGTCAAAATCAGATCAGATAAAGGGGAACAGAGTTTATCAATTATCATATCTGATTATTGTGCAGCAAATGGAATAGCTCATGAAACATCGGTTGCAAGGACCCCACAAATGGTGTTCTTTGCCGAAAGAAGAAATAGGACTCGAAAGAAGTTTCATCAAGGACAATGATTCTTTGGTCGATATTCCTAAGAGATTTTAGGTTTGGTTATCAAAGATTTGCATGCTACTCTCGAAATGCATCCATGCCGACCAAGAACCAAGGAAAAACTGCATATGAGCTATGGAATGAAAGGAAGCCTCTTGTTTCTTTCTTTCGTGTGTTTGGTTGCAAGTGTTTCATACACAATAATGGTAAAAATCAGTTGAAAACTTTTGATAGCAAAGTTGATGAAGGGATATTCTTAGGTTATTCTGAAGTCAGTAAAGCCTTCAGAGTTTACAACTGTAGGACTCTTATTGTGGAAGAAACACCTCATGTTATTTTTGATGAATCTACTTGTGTTAAGAAGAAACAGGAACATGACTCAGGAGAACTGATCAAGAGAATCACCAGACTTAGCCTGAAAAAGAATGATAAAACACCCTCTGAACCTGAAAAGAAGAAATCAGTCACTTTCTATGAATGGAGTGAATCAGACTCAGACAAAGAAGTTCAGGATGGAAAAACTCAGGATGGTGAGACTCAGGATGGAAATTCTCCACTGGAGGAAAGCCAACACACTGAAGCTAACCAATCTAAACATACACCAGTTCAGACTCAGGTATGTAATGCCGATGAAGATGTGGTCACAGCTGAGGCAATCTCTGAATCTATCAACCAATGGGGAATAAATGTCTCTGACAATGTTCTGAATGGAATTTCCCCTGAGGAAGATGATTCTCTTTCTCCTTTTCTGTTGTTCCCTGAATTTAATGAACTACCTGAACCTAACATTTTTTATGTTGAGGATACTACTGAAGGGGGAACATCCAGGATAAAATGGTTGGATAGTCATCCTACAAGTCAGATTGTGGGTGATCTATCAGATGGTGTCAAAACAAGAAGGTTCCATGGAGAAAGTGCTTTGTTCTGCTGCTTCCTATCTGAAAAAAAGAACCTACTGAGATTGAAGAAGCTCTACAAGATTCATTTTGGATTACTGCTATGCAAGAAGAGCTGAATCAGTTCTCAAGGAATGAAGTTTGGGAGCTAGTGGATAGACCTAAGAGGCACAATGTGATTGGAACTAAGTGGGTGTTCAAGAATAAGAGAGATGAAAACAACAACATTGTGAGAAACAAGGCAAGGCTAGTTGCACAAGGTTATTCTCAAGAAGAAGGCTTGGATTATGATGAAACCTTTGCAGTTGTTGCAAGACTAGAAGCTATCAGATTGTTTCTTGCATATGCTACCCACATGAAATTCATAGTCTATCAGATGGATGTGAAAAGTGCATTTCTGAATGGTGTGCTTAAGGAAGAGGTTTATGTGGAACAACCTCCCCGGTTTCGCACCGAGAATGACCAAGTTTACTGAAAATCGGAAAGCCTTGTATGGTCTTAAGCAAGCAACTCGAGCATGGTATGATACCCTTTCTCAGTTTCTTACTGACCATGGTTTTATCAAAGGAACTGTTGATAGGACTCTGTTCAGGATAGAAGATGGGAAAGACATCTTACTTGTTCAGATTTATGTAGATGACATCATATTTGGATCTCCAAATCATCAGCTGTGTGAAAAGTTTTCTACCTTGATGAAAAAAAAGTTTGAGATGTCAATGATGGGGGAGATGAATTTCTTTCTTGGACTTCAGGTTAAACAAACTAAGGAAGGAATTTTCATCAATCAAGCAAAATAAACCAGAGATCTGATTGCAAAGTATGGTGTACAGAATTACAATGCAGTTAGAATTTCTATGAATACTAACTACAAGATGGATCCTGATCCTGAAGGCAAATCAGTAAATCACACTGATTATAGAGGGATCATTGAATCATCGCTATATCTCACAAAGACGTAGGCCGATATAACATTTCTTTGTTGGGATATGTGCAAGATACCAAGCTAATCCTAAGGCTAGTCACATGGAGGCTGCCAAAAAGATTCTGAAATATCTTAAAGGCACTATGAATATAGGATTATGGTATCCACCTGATGATAACCTTGAATTAACTGGTTATTTAGATGCTGATTATGGAGGATGTAGAATTGACAGGAAGTCTACCACAGGAACTTGTCAATTTCTTGGAAGTAAACTGATATCATGGTTTTCAAAGAAACAAACCTCAATAAAGACAACCAAGACTACTTGGGTTTAATACATGGTTGCATGGAGAAGTTTTGTGCATGATTCTTTGGCTCGCACAACAATTGAGGGATTATAAGATTATAGCCAATGAAGTACCTATATTTTGTGATAATAATAATAAGAAATTGCTATTTCACAAAATCCTCAGATTGCACACCGATGTAAGCATGTTGATATCAGACATCACTTCATCAGAGATCATGTTGAGAAGAAAGACATCAGAATGGAGAAAATTCATACTGATAAACAGAGAGCTGATATCTTGACTAAACCTTTGGCTGAATCAAGATTTCATGAACTATCAGTTGAATTAGGTATATTAGATCCAGGTGAATAAAGCAAATCTGAAAAATTGAAGGTTTTCAGATGCATGAAGTTTTCTCAGGTTTTTACTGAAAAAAAAATCATGATAAAATTGAAAGTACTGAACACTAAGTCTTGGGAAACTCAGTTATCCTGAAGATCAGTACTCAGTATTATACTGACATTTTATCAAGGTCAAAACTCAGTAAGACTAATGGAGAAAAATAGTCTGAAGAAGTATTGACTCATGCAACACATTTATTGTCTAACTGAATCTCAGTAATCATTGGCAATAAATGACAAAACACCTGAAGAAAATATTTGGGCGGGACCTTTGAAATACACGAGGAAAGTCAATGGTCTGCAGGAACAGTAATTAAATGCACTGTTCATTAATCACCAATAGGGATAAATTGGCGGCTTAGTATTTGCGAAATCGTCCTTTCATGTACCCGTTTTAGTCGGTTTTTAATCTCAACCGTCGATTTCTTCATCTACGCGATTTTCCATAAATCAAAATCCTATATCCATTGGAAAATTTTCCTTCAAAGCTCTATTCCAAAAAGCTTTCATCTTCACAAACACTCTGCTTCGAAACCCTCGATTGCCCAGAAATTTTCACCTATCTCAAAACCCTTCACCAGAAATTCTCCAAAAATGACACTTTCTGTATACGACAAACTCGCCATTTCCAATAAACTTTGGTACTAATATGTTGTTTCTCTAGAAAGCTCGTCCAATGCAAGTCACGAGGAGGAGGCGTTGCATATGATTCGTTTGGCAAAGCTTACATGCCTGGTCGCGAATCAACCAGAGGCCAAATATGCGAAAGAGGTAATTGAGTTTATCTCTAATATGCAGTTAGATGATGAGAAGTGCATAGAATCTCAGATTAGAGTCTCGCATTTGGAGCATGGTTCAAAATATGTGGAATTTGTTAGGGAATTATATATTATTCCTAAGAATCTAAATGCCATATATGAGTTAAGTGATAGAGGCGAAGACCCTACGGTATACATGATGGGTAGGGAACAAGAATATCTGGATAAAATTATTGAGCATCCAGTAAAGTTTGAAGCTACTCTGAATAAGAGGCATTTGAAGCCTAAAATCGAGTATTGTTGGATATTGTAAGCAAATGCATCATGAGTAGATCTGGTAGTTTCTAACAGATAAGCACGCCTAAGTTAAGACTAATAGCGGCTATTGAAGATTCACCTTCCACGGCATTCAACTGGTTGCACTCTTTGATCAAGGTGGTGAGCGATCAAGCCAAACAAATTCAGAAGGTGAATGGCTCTGTAGTTGTCAAAGGAAAGATTCTACATGTAACCAAGATTGCATTTATCTTAGAAATGTGCAGAGAAGAGGAGGACATCTTTGCCAATTCCACTTCCTTTCCAAAGTCAAAAATCATGTTCAAACCACCAACAAAGAAGACTTTGAGAAGAAAGAAAGAGAAAAACTCTGAGTCTCGGTGGAGACCGTTGCCAAGAAGCCCGATATTTTTCCGGGAAAAAGCCCCGATGCAAGTTAAAAGAGAGAAATGAGAGAAACCAAGAAGAAAACATTGGCTCCTCGAAATGAAAGTCATTTTTTGATGTATTGAAGGCTTCAATCTATTATCGAGGAGAGGTCGATTTGTGAAATCAAGAAACTCAACCTGAAGGCCAGTTGGTGGAAGGGTTGAAATCTCCACTTCGGAGTTCTTGCTCGGAGGTTGTGACAAATGTGCAAGAGCAAGAAGCCGAGGAAGTGTTTTTTCTCGAGGTACTAGAAACCTCTCGAGCTCGGATAAAATTTCTCGATGAAATCTTCAAGGGACCTCGATTCCCATTTCAAGAGAGACTTGTTCGGACTTTGGAAGATCGCCTAAACCTCGATTTCGTTGCTTGAACTTGGATGCGCTTTCTAAATGAACCATTTCTTGATGTATCGGCACGAAAATGTAACTCATACAATCCGATCCAACCGCTCTGAAAGCCCAAAGTTGAAGAAGGGAGAGGCGAATGAAACCTAATGGCGAATGAAGATGGGGGAACGGTTCATCCCGGATGGCTAAAATATTAGGCGAGCTTAATGCATTCGACCTTCGGATCTCTCTTCTTCGCACTCGAGAAACCACGGTCTACATCCTGGAATCGAGACTCTTCCGTTTTCAGATGTTTGAATATAGCACAAACCTTGGAGAGAAAGGCTGAAAAATCCTTCCAGAGGAGAAGATTGGTGGAATGTTGAGACTTCTGTTTTGACAGAGTTCTCTGGGTTCAGGAAGACCAAGCTCAGAATGAAAATTGCTGACTTTGATGAGCTAGTAAAGAGAAAGGTGGCTGAGAAAAGTAAAGTTGATGTTGATTCCTCCAGTTCTATGAATCCAGAAGGAGATGAGGATCAAGATAAAGATGGTGACAAACAAGATGATCTTTGAAAAAACAACTGAGGGGAGAAGGAACCTCGGACCGATCTTTGAAAAGAAAAAGATATTGAAAGTCGATGGAGAAGGACAACGATCTTTGAAGACAGATGATATCACACATCCTCAGACTGAAGTAAGCACTCTTCAGGTACCTTTTGGCACTATTATACATTATGCCAAAGCTACTGAAGTTCCTATCTTTAAATCTGTTATGTATGATATGCAGACTAAGGCTCAGTTGGAACAACCAAAATTTTGGCGATTGGAGACAATTGTTTTGCCTCCAGAAATTGATTTCAGTCCTATCCTGGATAAATTGGAGAAGGTGGTGCCAATGGTGGAGAAAGTGACTCAAAATGAAGAAACCTTGGCAAGACAATCTCAAAAGTCGGAAAAAATCCGAGTTCATCTTCGGACATCTTTTGCAACTACAAACAACTCTTGCAGATAAAATGACTACTTTGGAAGGAAAGATTGATGTAGTCAAAACTGAGCTAAATGCCAACATGAAGCAGATGTATCAAGAAAGAACTGTCTATCTTGAAGCCAAGCTGGTTGAGAAGAATGATCTAATGATCAAAACAGTTGTTGAGAAAATGGGCTCTATGCTCATGACCAAGATGACAGAGATGATGCATGATGTCTTCTCAAATCAGTTTGCACCTCTTTCAGATGAGTTCTCAATGGCTAAGAATTACATTAGAAGGCTAGAGGATGAGCATGATCAACAAGCGGGGAAGTCATGAAGTATAAGCAAAGAGCAATACCATATGGATACTGCACTGACTCAACTACTCCCAAGGTATAGTGCCAAAAAAAGGGGAAAGGCCTGGTGGCAAATTAAGTGAGTTGTTGGCACAAACCTTGGAGAGAAAGGCTCAGAAAGAAGCTGAAAGAAAGAAAATTGATGATTCCTTAAAAGAAATTGAAGCCACTGAGAAACTAAAATTCAAAGAAGCTGAGAAACCTACCTTCACTCAGACAATTGATCAGATCACTCAGGAAGTAATTTCTGAGAAATTGAGTGATAGAAGGATGATTGAGACAAGCAAAGCCTGTGAAAATCTTGTCAGAACTGATAAGAGAAAGGTTGTTGCATTTGTGGAGCAAGAAAAGAAGAAAAGAGCTAAAGCTTCTATGCCTACTCAGAGGAAATTGATAATGGATTTTGAAGAATCTGAGGAAGAAGCTGAAAAAGAAGAAACTTATTGTGATTCGAAAAGAAGTCTTCAATACCAAGAAAAGTCTGAAAACCCTTCAAATCGAAAAAAAGAGAAAGAAGATTGTTGCTTCGTAAGTCGTGTTTCCTTTGATCGATCAAAAAAAAGAAGAAGAAATAGGATCATTTAAAAAGAAGAAGTGGTTTTAAAAAGTTTTTGAGCAAAAGGAGGGTACAGAAAAAACTCAGAAATGGCCGCACATTGACAAGTGGATGCCTATTCAGTTCAATGATGCATGGGAGGAGATCAAGAGAACCTTTTGGTTCTATTATGAGATTCTGTGAGAATGGAGGTGGAGCAGCTCGGATATGAATGAAGTCTTCATTGAATACTTACTGACATTCTATCCTAAGTACCTGCAAAGTTGGCTCAACTTGGCAGATGAAGGAAATACTCAGATAGTAGCCCCTGGTTCATACACTTACCCAGCTCTTGGATTTGAGAATGGCTATGTAAATGAGGCAGCCATTTCTCAGGAAATAGCCCAGTATGCCATCCAGCTAGGCCTAATAGGAAACAATCCTGAAATCATCAAGGCAAGAGATGAACTGAAGAAGAGATATTATGGGATGTTCAACCTGGAAGTGCCAGAGGATGAAGTGGAAGAAGACTGGAGACTTTGTTCTTCTGTTTTTTTTTTTTCATTGTAATTTGTAACTCTTATCTTACATCAATGAAAATTTTATCTTTATGCTCAAAGATAATATCTCATTATCTTTTTACATGTCTTTTATGTTTGATATGCCTTATGTTTTGAAATTGTTGGGAGAATTACCATGTTGGATTGTAATAGATAAACTGAAACCTGAGTATAGGTTAGGTTTTCTTAAATGTAACAAGATGGTTTTGGCATCATCAAAAAGGGGGAAATTATTGGGAGATGAATTTAATAAAGAAGTTTTGATTAGATCCCAAAAACCCTGAGTATGACATGTTCAGGATAATCTTGACAGACTAAGTCGAGTTTCAGTATAGATTGTTCAGGAAGTTATCTGCACCATGTATAGTCAGCAGATATAGATCAGGTTAGATTTTGAAGGACATCAAAGATTCATAAAATAATCAAGACATCAAGACTCGAAGAAATCAAGACATCAAGACTTAGTAAGTTCTCAAGACATCAAGACTCAAGAAGTTGCTAAAGACATCAAGACTCAAATTCATGTCATCAAGACATCAAGAATCGCAGATGTCATCAAGACATTGAAGACTCAAGATGTCATCAAGACTCGAATAAGATAATCAAGACCCAAAGAGTTATCAAGACGCAATAAGATCTATCAATACTCAAAGATAACTCAATGTTCGAGGGCATGAATAATATCTCTCTGAAGACTACAAAAACTGAGAAAAACGCAAATATTCGATAAAAGTAGATATTGCCCAAAACATTCATATCAGCATAAAAGGAACTAAGTCTAAGTGTTGTTTAAGGTTGTCTCATTCAGAGAGAGATTGACCAAAAAGAGTTGTTTTTGTTTGTCTACATTCATCAAGACAAGAACCAATCGAGGGAAGACAACATCAGATTTTTTTGATCGACACTTCGAAAGTGTCGGGACCCTCTGAATCATGTCGATAGTAACTAAGTTCCGCATCGCAAAAATTGGTGATTGGCTACATGACTGCATATTTCCTAAAACATGCAAGGGAGTGTTCAAACCCTAAATATAGTCGTTCATCAAACACCATAAGAGGAAACTCATGAAGCTATCTCTTCAAGAGTGACCTTGTTGAAGTTACCTATAAATACTAGTGACCCTTTACATTAAGAGGTTACGGGAAATTTCAAAGCAACTAAAGAGCTCATTTGTATTATTGCATATTGAAGCACTCGAAAAACCTAGAATTTCTCAAGTGTTTCACATTGGAGAGAGCTCACTATTCTAAGCCTAGAGTGATAGATATATCCAAAGCTTAGAAGAGATATCCTAACCTTCGCATTAGTTCTTATTGTAAAGGATATCTCACCCTAGTTGGAAACCAACCCAAAACCCAAACCCTTTGTTAAGGTAGTTTGTGTGTGTTTTGTTGGTGAGTTGGAGTTGTAAAGAGTTAGTAAGCTACAAAGATGATGAGTTAGCGAGAAAACTCTAGAGAAGAAGTTAGTAAGCTACTTGTGGTAGTCAAATTGAACACTTGTGTGTGTTTTGAGTTAGTAAAGTTGCGATGAATGTCGAAACCGGAAAACTCAAGGTAGAAAAGTGAGTAAGCTTCTGATTGAGTTAGCTCTAAAGCTTTTAGGAAGTGGTTAAGAATTTCTCAAGATCGAGAGAGAGTGGACGTAGGAGCTTGAGTCTCCGAACCACTATAATTCTTTGTTTGTTTTGCTTTACATCTTTGCATTATTATTCATTGCATGTTTTTCACTTTGAAACCATAGTTCATCGATATTCATTTTGGAACCAATCCATTTGAACTTGCATCAAATTGATCCTAAAAAACCTTAATCAATTGTTTTTATTTAAGGGAAAGATTTTTCAAAGAAAGCTAAAACGAGTATAAACATAGGGCCAACCATTCCGCTACTTGAGTAGCTAAAGAAACGGATAGTTACCAAAACTCAACTAACTCTATTGAGGGTTCAAGAAGATAATTATCTCGATCCAAGCGCCTCAGGATCTCTGATAAACTCAGGCTCAGTTGGGCTAATCTGAAGCTTCTGAAAGCAGCTCAGGATCATTGTCTCAGTATACTTTGACTTAGGACAATCCGTGCTTCTCAGGGCAAAATCATCAGGATAACCTGACCCATCTGACCTCAGTGAAAGAAAATTTTTAAAAAATCACTGAACACGTGTATTCCCCCCCATACACATGTGAGACTCGTTAGCACCGGGACCAACATGTTATTTTGTTTTTATATTTATATTTCTGATGATCGCCGCCTCTATGGACGACTAGAATACTTGTATTGAACCATGGCCTGACTTAAATATACTCTACTATCATGTGCATTTGGAATTATATTCCTATAATGATTTGTAAATTGATATATCAAAGGTAGAGTTGGTTTAACCAGTAGGTTTGAGCTTTCCAGTGATATTCATGAGTTAACTATGTGGGCTAGCCCTTGTTGTCGTAATGCCAATAAATAGGCGCAGGCGTTTTCTGGGCGTAAAAGCTTTTTTCAGGTTAACTCATGGACTATGGAATTTCTCAGTAATTTCCTATTTGTGTTTGTAAAAGATCCACAGGATACTATTGATATAGATCTTTGCACGATCCTTGTAAAAATATGGTATCAGAGCCATGAGAAGTAGGGTATATATTAGTTATATGGTTTCATGATTCAATACATCTTGATTCTTATGAATCTGTTCCGATTGAAGGATACTGTTAAGAACGATATGACTTTCGAGAATATGATATTCTGAAAAATCTTGATTTATTGAATAAATGGACTATTCCTAAAATTGAACCTAAAATGGTTTATAAATTAGGAGCTTTTTGAAAAAAATAGGTTTTGAACAAGTTGTTAAAACTCTTTGAATCATCTATACCTCTTCATGAAGAAGAGATGGTTATTAAATTGCTTAGTAAAAATGATATTTTACCTTACAAAAGAACTCATAAGTTCTTACATATTGGTTGTGTTCAATTGTCTTTTAGACCACTTACCTTAAATGGTTTACCGTAAAGCTTTTTAGCTTCTCTTAGGGATGGTAGAAATCTTAATTGGAGACAATCCTTAATGGGAATTATAGAATCTAGTTTGGCTTTACGACCTGTCTATTTTGACGCATATCCTTATTTATATCTATCTTTTTCTGATAGTAATATTCTAGAAGCCTTAACATTAAATGTTAAAACTCATGGTTATAATTACATACCAGGTACAGAGGTTATGTGTATCTGTTATCGTATTTATTATAAGCCTTTATTTACACTCAATCCTATGTGTAAAAGAATTGAGAAAGATAATAATGAGACTATTCTTATAGAAAGTAATTTTGGAAAATCAAATATTACTACCAGAAGATCCATTAAGTGGGAAGAAATTATTTTTCCTGAAAATTGGATAATAGAACAATCTTCAATTTTTCTTTACCTTTCCCCATAAAAGAAACACGAACAGAAAGATTAGTATTCTGTTTTTGAAGGATCTTTACATTAGTTTTGAGATTATCAATCTCATGAACTAAATCATTTATAGTTACAGGATTATTCTTCATATTTTTTAGGTGAAGAAGTCTTTCTAATTCACCCATATTATAATAATTACTATCAATCTTTTTAGAAAGACTAGTTTTAACATTGTCTTCATTCTTAAAAGAATCATGAAATTGTTCAATGATTTTATCTCTTAAACTAGAATCTTCTATATGTTTATGAAATTCTAAAATATTATTATTAGTTAAGACACTAATATTCATATCTTGAAATTGACTCATGAGTTTATAAAACTCATTATCAACATTATTAGTATTATCAGTATTACTGATGCAATTAAGACAAGGTTTTCCAAGTACACATTCATTGCATTTTTCTTTATCAGATTTAACAGAATTATCATCATCCGAAGAGGATTCAACAGAAGAACAGTCATTATAAGACTTTTCTGATTTTGTATCAATATTAGGACTCATAACAATTTTAAAAAGAGTTTCTTTTAACTCTTCATTAATATCAAGATTTTTAATCTTGTCTTTTGCATAGCACTGATTAGCATAATGACCAGGCCTATTACATTTTCCTCCTAAGAGTAAAGCTATCAATTACTCTAAATTTATTATCAAAAAGATTATTTTCATCCAAGAATGGGGAACTTCACCTTTTACAGAAAGAAGTATGACTAATGAAGTCACACATACCACTTACCAGTACAATTACTGGGATTACCTTCAAAGTTTTTATAAAACGTTATTGTATCAGAATGCTAAGCATTCTCATACTTGGTTTATTAAAATCTATGAGAACATTGGCAGGAATCAAATTCCTAACTGGCTTTTCTCATGGTGGGGAAATTTTGGGGCTTTGGCAGATATCTTGCCAGAAGAGGTTAAAAATCTCTTAAAAGAATATACTATTGTTTCTTCAGACTTAAAGTCTCATAATACGAGTGGTAAAACTACTTGTATGTTCTTTGTGGATTATATTGTTTTCATTAGCAATAATTTTCTCATTGTTATAATTATTATTTTTACAATGAGTATTTTCTCTATAAGAGGAAGTAGAAGCTCTAGATTCTGAGGGAAATTCTACTTCATAATCCAAAGGAGATATAAAAGAATGACTAAACATTGATCTAGTATAAGAAGTCGGATGTCTTCTTTGATTATTTTGAAAACCAATATTAATAATACCATCATTACTTTGAGAAATATGTTTAAAATCACTATTTATAATAGGATTTTTTAAAACGATTGTTCTATTATCCAATTTTCGTGAAAAATAATTTCTTCCCACTTAATGGATCTTCTGGTAGTAATATTTGATTTTCCAAAATTACTTTCTATAAGAATAGTCTCATTATTATCTTTCTCAATTCTTTTACACATAGGATTGAGTGTAAATAAAGGCTTATAATAAATACGATAACAGATACACATAACCTCTGTACCTGGTATGTAATTATAACCATGAGTTTTAACATTTAATGTTAAGGCTTCTAGAATATTACTATCAGATAAAGATAGAGATAAATTAGGATATGCGTCAACATAGACAGGTCCTAAAGCCAAACTAGATTATATAATTCCCATTAAGGATTGTCTCCAATTAAGATTTCTACCATCCCTAAGAGAAGCTAAAAAGCTTTCTGGTAAACCATTTAAGGTAAGCGGTCTAAAAGTGACCTGAACACAACCAATATGTAAGAACTTATGAGTTCTTTTATAAGGTAAAATATCATTTTTACTAAGCAATTTAATAACCATCTCTTCTTCATGAAGAGGTATAAAGGATTCAGTAGTTTTAACAATTTGTCTGAAACCTATTTTTTCAAAAGCTTTTTGGGATAGAAAGAAACATATAGTTTCTCTTCCTTATGAAGAAGATTTTAAAGAGAATAAAATTCCGACTAAATCTAGACCTTGTCAAATGAACTCTGAATACTTAGAGTTATGTAAAAAACCAGTTAGGAATTTGATTCCTGCCAATTGTTGTGTTCGATATAATAATTCAGCATTAATCGAACACGTAAGAGCGACACGTGTAATATTTATTAAAATAATCATGCCCGATGGACAAGTGTGCTCGCCGACCGTCGACCAAACAAGTTTGTTCGACCAGCTCGCCACTTGCCAATCAAAGTAAACATACTCGCCACTCATATCAGGAAAGAAGGAATCAAATGAGCTAAGTCAAGAGGACTCAGACCAACCTGAGGGCTCAGACAAGTCTGAGGCCACGAACAAGTCTGAGGACTCAGACAGCCTAAATGCTCAGACTATCATGAGGGGTCAGTATGCTCGATACTCAGATATCCTGAAGACTCAGACGACCTGAGGGGTCAGTATGCTCGATGCTCAGACATCCTGAGGACTCAGACGTTCTGAGGGGTCAGTATGCTCAATACTCAGACATTCTGAAGACTCAGACATTCTGAGGGGTCAGTATGCTCAATACTCAGATATCCTGAAGACTCAGACGACCTGAGGGGTCAGTATGTTCGTTGCTCAGACATCCTGAGGGCTCAGACATCCTGAAGGCTCAGATGACCTGAGGGGTCAGTATGTTCGATAATCAGATATCCTGAGGGCACAGACATCCCCAAGGCTCAGATGACTTGAGAGCTCAGACAACCTGAAGAAATCAGATATGCCCGATGAGGACAGTATTCCAGCATAAAACTGGCATGATTAAAGGGGCGAACAAAGCAAGCAGCCGAGCAAAAGATTGATTTGGACGACCAAAAGAGTGCCATATAGACAAGTAAAAGCAAAGATCAATCTAGAAGATGGAGTTGGAAAAGTGGCAGCATCGCAAGAGTTCTTGCATGGCTCGGAGTCTCCAACTCATGCTTGCCAACCCAGCTCATGCTTGTCGGAGTGCTATAAATGGAAGAAAAAACAACAAGAGATAGGTTACAAAAAATTCCCCAGGAAGAGTTACGGTTCAGAAAATTCCCAGAGAGGTGAGATATAGAAAAATTCGAGAGATCATCCATGCATACAAAAAACCCTAGCACTCATATACTAATTCTCCTAATCATCTTCATCCATAATGATTCATCTTCATGAGATGTATCAAATATTGTACGTGTAAAAACTCGCAATACTACATCCCTGGCTTGGTATGCCCCCAGAGTAGTCATTTCTTGACGAACTGGATCAACAAATTCTTCTTATTTACAATTTAATTTACACGTGCATGTTTTGTTTGTGAGTCGTAACCGAATTAGCCACATAATATTCTCCAAATAAAACGACTCGCGACAATTGGCGCTAGAAGGAGGGTACCAAAAAATCAACTCATACACAAACCCGTAGTTAGCCGAGGCAGAAAAAAGAAATATAATGCCTCAATCTAGGAATACACAAACAGAGAGGTCGGGACAAAGTCGACCTCACGACCGGAAAGAGGCTCAGCGCCAAATTCACAAAGATCAGACAGTGGAGACTATTAATCTTGAGGATATAGCCAATGATCCGGCGGCCACAACAAAGGCCATCACTTTCTTACTGCGAGCACAGAAAGAGAGGGCTGACAAAGAGTTGGCCAAGTTAAAAACTCAAGAAGATGAAGAACGACGCTCGCGTACACCTGATAGCGAGCAAGTTAAAAAGAAAGCTGCAAAGTGGGCCAATAAAAAAGCCGATGATACATCTGATGACGAACAGCCTCAAGGGTCTAGACCATCAGCGTTTGGACGATTGAGGCTCTCCGCCAAAGACCAATCGGCAATAATAGGCGACAGGATCCCGGAAAGGAACAACCAATGAATATGCCCACACTTTCGGATCCTCACGATCATCCGCATGCCGAACAAAAATCGGCGGGAACAAAACTGTCTATCCATCATCGATTGGGTGGTCAAGCATGAACTTGGAAAGGGGGACTACCCCATCACGAGCATGACCCACTGGGTCCTCATGATGGGAAACAGCCCCGATCCAAGTCTGTCAGTTCCACAAAATTTGTGGAAATGAAGAAAGCCATCGAAGGCTTGCAGGTCGATCTGGCCATGACCAGAGAACACCCTTGGGCGAGCACAATACCCTGCTCGCCACTATCACCGGCGATCATGGCGGCCGAAATACAAGAGAAAGTGGCGAAGACCCGACCACCAATCCCCATGTTCGATGTTGAGTCTGACCCTCATGTCCATCTCAACAAATATTCAGACTTTATGATCGCCATGGGTGCCACAGACGCGACGTAATGCCGATCATTCCCTATGACTTTGGGTGATCGGGCACATAGATGGTTCTCTACTTTGCCCGCCGCGTCTGTCACATCTTTCGCTCAATTGGGACAACAATTCCTGTCCCATTTCTCATCCATGCGTGCTCGTCCGGCGCCAAAACAAAGGTTGGTGAACTTTTCCCAACTAAGAGGTGAGTCAGATTGAGCATTCATTGAAAGATTTGATAAATGTCTGTATGATGGGGGCCCAGTTGAATAGGATGCTAAGATCCTCGCGGTGGTCGGAGGTCTGACTCTAAACACTGACATGTGGAAAGCCATGCACCAAGACTGGCCGAACACATATTCAGAATTCCGGGAGCGAGCAGCTAAAATCATAGCCATGCAGGATTTGCTCGCCCAATCACGATTAGGTTAGGAAGTGCCAACAAAGAAAGTTTTTGGGAAGAAAGTAATGAATGAAGGGGGGTACAAACCCCCAGGCTCTTTCAAACCATTCGAAGAAAGAGCAGAAGCAAACGCCCTACGAAGTCTTTTGGGCGTTTCAGCATAAACAATTTTCAACCAAATCAAAGATCGAGATATGTTAGATAGGCCTCAAAGAATCATAATGGACAAGCATCGGCTTAATGCTTCCAAATATTGTAATTATCACGAGTACATCGGGCACAATACAGAAGATTGTCGCGATTTACTTCGCCAACTTTGGAAGCTATACGAAGATAATCGTCTTACCCAATTCCTAAAAAAGCTAGCGAACAGAAGCTCCTGAATAGAAAAAACTGAAGACCGAAGGGGTAAGCGTAAAGCCGAACAAACATCTGACAGTGATCCCGAAGAATCACGTAAGAGGTCTTAATTACCCAAAAGAGAACCTCCTGCTGTGGGTAGAGGTCGAGAAAGTCAAGAGATCCACATGATACGTCCTGAATGTGGTCCAGTGGGTGGATGTTACCAGGCACCAACATTATCGAACAGACGTAAGAAGATGGAGATGCGTGCCTTGCAAAGCATTCATCAGGTGAAGGTGGCGAGCACATCAGCTAGCACGCCACCCTCACACTAAATTATGTTTTCAGAAGACGATCTCGACGGTATAATCACCCCCCACAATGACTCCTTAACCATCAGTGCTCATCTCCTCGGGTTGAAGGTGCACCGCCTCCTGGTCGATACCGGAGCTTATGCGAACATCTTGTTCGTCAACACTCTACACCAAATGGAAAAGCAAGTTGGGGATTTGAGCAGTTATATTGAACCATGTGATCATACCATTATGGGTTTTGGGGAACCTGTAACCCGACCCTATGGTATGATTAGGTTAGGAGTCGAGTTAGAATCAACTCTAAATCCGGAGATCCAACGAACTTGTAATCGTCGATGTTCCGTCTATTTATAATGGGTTTCTAGGTCGCCCGTTTATTCAGGAATTTAAAGCGGCCTATTCTACGTATTACTACTGTGTTAAATTTCCAACACAAGATGGAATAGGTAGTGTAAAAGGAGATCAGAAGAAAGCTCGAGATTGTTTGCTATCATGTGCACCAGAAAAACAAAATATCGCTAACATGATGGAGCAAACATGGGAGATCGGAGAGTCAAGCCAACGAGCAAATACGCTGCCAAAATGTCCTTTGTCGAACACAAATTTGACGAGCACGGCTCCCCGCGCGATCATAAAATGCGCGAACACAATATCCGGGATGGCAACTCATGTCCTAGATCTCCCAGATCTAATGAGTATTGATCCGCCAAACGAGCAACCAGACCTAGAACCTCGCGTAGATTTTGAACCTATGGAGGTTGATGACGAACACCGGGGGTCAATCCAAGATCCTCGGTGGAAACAAAAAAGAAAGCGAGCAACACCTGTCGAACAACTAGAGTCTATCAACATCGACCCGAACAGACCTGAGTTAGAAGTATTCATAGGTTCGGAATTACCTGAACCAATTCGAACAGAAACGATTGTTTATCTTCAAGCAAACTTGGATGTGTTCGCATGGTCGCACGAGGACATGGTTGGCATTAATCCTAAACATGCATGCCATTCCCTCAACCTTGATCCAACACAGACCCCAGTTATCCAGAAGCGCAGAAAGTTCAGTCCGGAAAAGTATGCGACAATGAACAATGAAATCAAAAAGTTGCTCGACAATAAACTGATTCGAGAAGTAAAATGCCCAAGATGGCTTGCGAACCCTGTGCTCGTCCGCAAGTCCAATGGATCTTGGAGATTATGTATTGATTTCACTGATTTAAACAAGGCATGTCCGAAAGATAATTTCTCGATGCCGCATATTGATTATTTGGTCGATAATACAGCAAGCCATGAGCTCATGACCTTCATGGATGCTTTTGTTGGTTATCACCAGATTCCCATGCATCCGGAAGACCAAGAGAATACGGCATTCTGCAGTGAAAAGAATATGTACTGTTGGCAACGCATGCCATTCGGATTAAAGAATGCCGGAGCAACATATCAGCGTTTGGTGAACAAAATGTTCGACGAACACATCGGCCAAACAGTTGAGGTGTATATTGACGATATTGTGGTAAAGAGCGAACACAAGGAAGACCACATCACCCACCTCGCACAAACGTTTGATATACTCAGGGAGTACAACATGAAGCTAAATCCGAAGAAATGCAACTTTGGGGTTCACTCAGGAAAATTCCTCGGACATATGGTCAGTCAACGGGGGATTGAAGCGAACCCATCAAAGATTCAAGCCATGCTCGATATGCAGGCCCCCAGGAGTGTGAAAGAGGTCCAAAAGTTAACCGGATGTTTAGCTTCCGTAAGCCGGTTTATATCACGAACTGGGGACAAATACAAACCTTTCTTCGATGCATTGAAGAAAGGAAAATTCCAGTGGACCGAGCATTGCCAAAATACATTCGAATCATTGAAGCAGTACCTTGCAGATACTCAGGCACTGTCTAAGCCTGTCCCAGGCGAACAACTCTATCTGTATCTTGCTGCATTCGAACATGCGATCAGTGTTGTGCTCGTACGAGCAGAAGGGACCACACACTTGCTCATTTACTATGTAAGCCAAGTGCTTAAAGAAGCCGAGCTCCGGTACCCTCCACTGGAGAAATTAGCATATGCTCTCGTTATGAGTGTTCGAAAACTGCGACCATACTTTTTCGATCACTCAGTCGAGGTGCTGACCATATTCCCATTGCGCCAAGTCCTCCACCGACCCGATACTGCAGGCAGATTACTCAAATGGGCGGTGGAGTTAGGACAATTTGGCATCACGTTCGCCCCGCGAACAGCAATGAAGGGCCAAGCCATGGCCGATTTTATGGTCGAGTTAACATATCCATAAATGCCCAAAAAAGTTGTCGACCAACCATGGCATATGTACGTTGATGGCTCATCAACAAGTTCAAGAGCCGGAGCAGGCGTAGTTCTCATCAGCCCAACTAGACAAACATTCACAACAGCCATCCGTTTTGATTTCCCAGCTACAAATAATGAAGCCGAATACGAGGCTTTGATCGCTGGACTTCAGATGGCTATGACAATGGGAATTCAGAGGCTGATGATTTACAGCGATTCTCAGATAATCGTTTATCAAGTAACTGGCGAGTACGAGGCCCGAGGCGAACAGATGGCACAATATCAGCAACTAGCAAAGGAGTTGCTCGAGCAATTCGAACAAGTTTTCATAGAACAATTACCACGATTGGGTAATTCGTTCGCTGATGCTTTGGCACGCCTGGCAACAGCAGAAGGAGTGACGAACACAACGGACATTGTGGTCATCACAACTTGTTCGCCATCAATTCCAAGAGTTTTGGTCGCCCAGGTGACAGGCGAACAGGAAACTTGGATGACTCCAATCCTAAGTTACTTACAAAAGGGACTTCTCCCTGAGAATAAGGCACAAGCTACTCACCTCAGATTACAATCTGCTCGTTATACTATCTTAGACGAGCATTTATACAAAAGAAGCTTCTCACTTCACTATTGAAGTGTATTACTCCTGAAGAGGGTCGTGTACTTCTGGAGCAAATCCATGATGGAGTGTGCGGAAATCATACAGGTGGGCTCGTCCTGGCACATAAAATAATCAGACAAGGCTATTATTGGCCAACCCTCAAAAAGGATTCGCTCGCGTATGCTCGCGCGTGCCACAAGTGTCAGGTACATGCTCCACTTATCCATAGCCCACCTGAAGAATTAGTGTCAGTTTATAGCCCATGGCCATTTGCTAAATGGGGGATCGATTTGATCGGCCCATTTCCTACTGGCACGTCGGGAGTAAAATTTGATGTGGTTGCCGTTGATTACTATACTAAATGGGCAGAAGCCGAAGCCATTTTCAAAATCACCGAACAAAGAATGTGGAACTTTGTTTGAAAAAATATCATTTGTCGTTTTGGGCTTCCCCAATCATTAGTAACGGATAACGGCAAACAGTTTGATGGGAGTGAATTCCGACAGAATTGTGCTCGTTGGGGCATAAAAAAACATTATTCAACTCCGTATTATCCCCAGTCAAACGGACAAGTTGAGGCCGTTAATAAAATTATCAAGCATACCCTCAAGGCCAGACTTGATAATTCCAAGGGGGGAGGATGGGCTGAAGAGTTGCCCGAAATATTATGGGCCTATCGAACAACTTTCAGAACATCAACTGCGGAGACCCCGTTTGCCCTGGCATTTGGTGCGGAAGCTGTTATACCCGCAGAAATCAAAATTCCGAGTCATCGAACAATGACTTTTGGAGAGCACATTAATGACCAGGCACTCGCCCTGAGTGCAGACCTGCTAGAAGAAAGAAGGACGGAGGTTGATTTCAAGAATGTCATGTACAAAAAGAGGTCAGAGAAGTTCTACAACTCCAAAGTCCGAACACGCAGGTTCAATGTGGGCGAGCTGGTTTTAAGACGGGCAACGGGGGTATCATGTGGTGTGTTCGGCCGAGCATGGGAAGGTCCATTCAGAGTTACAGAACGTTTGCTAAATGGGGCGTATGATTTGGAGGATCTGAATGGAGTCCCATTGTCCTACTCGTTGAATGCGTCAAATTTGAAAAAATACTATCAATAATGACGAGCATAACCGGCCGAACAAAGTCAGCCACACAGCTAAGGCGAGCATAACCGGCCGAACAAAGTCAGCCACACAACTGAGGCAAGCACAGTCAGCCGAACAAAGTTAGCCACACAGCTGAAGCGAGCACAATTCGCCGAAAAAAACTAGCTATTCAGCTGAAACGAGCACAAATGGCCAAACATAATCAGCCATTCAGCTAAGACGAGCAGGACAATCCTGAAGGAAGAATACATTGTGTTCGACACATATCTTCTAGAAAGAAATGCTGGCCAGCATTATCGAAAGACAGAAGATACGTGTCAGAACGAGTTGACAAGTGGTGGCAACCAAGAAAGGAACAAGTCAATCTTTGAACAAGAGCTGACAAAAAGCCGAACAGATGTCAAAAGGAGGAGCAAAAGCAAGAGGGCCAGCACCAACTAGCTATGCCAGCACCAGCTTGGGATAGTACTATAAATAGAGGCATATTGATAGCTGAAAAAAACAGAGAAAAAACAGATGAAGAAGAAAAAAAGAAAAATACTACAGTTATCAGAAGAAAGTTGGTTCAGTATGCCTCCAGACGAAGAATCCAGCACTCAATTCAGCTATCATTCTGCTGAATCGAGCATCTGGCCTAGTACGAGATTTATACCCCATATGACACTCCGAGCACAGGCTGAAGCTCGTTGTGGACTCAAGATGCTCGGCAGAGTCATGGTTGTTACTCCACGTCACTCGCTACTTATGCAGTAGTAAATCACTAGTCCCTTATGCATCCCCAAAATCTCCTCCGAAGGGGAGGGATGTCATGGTGTCCGCTCGAAGTAATATGCGGACGCTGATGCTCAGGCATCTACTGAAGGGGACAGAATGGTGCGAGCTGAAGATTTTGCTCGCACCTGCTATAGGCGAGATGCTCATGTCCGCAGCTGCTCGCATAATAACAACTTGTCCAGGATGGACAAATGCTTATGCTGCTGGTGCTTGAGCATGTTACTAAAGAAGGGTAGACAGAATGATGTGCCACATGCTTGTCAACATTAATTCCGCGGACAAGGCGAGGCCAGTTCGTGTCTACTCAAGACAAGGTTTAAATTCAAAACCCTAGTCTGATGTCTATAGTTGTGTAATAGATAGTCTTCTTCAAATGTAAAGGTTGTAATAGAATACAATGTGTTGCAAAAAAATATTTTTGTTCGCTAAGATTTTCTAGTTGAAGCCTATTTGAGGTCGCACCTAAGCCGGACGGCCCGAACAAAGACGAACGAGCCCAGGTCTATGTTCACCTGACGAACGAGTTCGTACTCTGATTCCCGTAGCAAAAAGCGAGTAATGGGTATGCAGTCGCAAAAGACGACTCGTACTTACAGATACCCGTAGCGCAAGCGGGTGATGAGTGCGGGGTCGCAGCTAAATAAGACGGCCCTAGTACGAAGTGATCGCATCTAAATAAGACGATCACGAACCAAGAAAGGGGGGGTTCATAAAGTAACCCATCTGGTCGCACCTAAATAAGATGATCAACCGATTGCAACGTCAATAAGACAATCAAAAACGAAAGAAGTCAGGAGCGGGCATAGGCAAACCCAATGTTCGAATTCATTTAGAAGAAAAGGGGCATAAACTAGAAAGCAACAAAGCAAACATCAAGCAACACAAGTATCAATCATTCATCAACAACAACATTCATCCTCAACGATCAGGTTAGAGGAAACAGTTCAATATGCAATTCAACCATTCAGTTTCAAAAGTGTTCGAACAAAAGAGAAGAAATCTAAAAATTATACAAGTTCAGAAGATATTGTTCGAGCAAAAAATGAAGAAGACAAAAAGTAAACAACATATGTTCGGCAAAACAAAAATTACACTAAGGAGCAAATTCATAATTGGGGGTGGATGGAAGAGAAATGTCAAACAAATCATGCTCAGCCCCCTCAGCAACAGCTCCTTCAGCAGGGTCAGGTCCAGTATGCTCGCCAGGAGATACATTTTGCTCGGCCACAGAAGGTCCCCTTTGTTCGACCGGCACCTGATTGGACCCGGACATAGTCCGGAGAGTTTAACCAGCAACTTCAGCAATATTCACGTCTGAGCCATCTTCCTCATCCAGGATAGGATCATCAACTTCGATCCCTTCAGGAAGAATGGAGAAATCACAAAGATCGTTCAAATCTGACATCGGAAGGTTGCGATCTGGAGGATTGTCGATCAGGTACTGCTGGAAACTGGCTATGAGTGGGGCAGTTTGTTCGCTAGTAAGCGTATGGCGAGCAGACTGGATGGCAGCAGCAAAGGCGCATATGTAGGAGAAGTTGGACATGGAATCAACATATTCTTCATTGTGCAGCCTTGAATTTTCGAGACCCAGACAAGTGTTGGTCTCTTCAGCAATGATGAGTTGTTGGCCGAGCACATTCCTCTCACTTTCCATGGCCTCTACACCAGCTCGGAGTCTACGAAGCTCGACATTCATCTCCTCCTAAGCTCTCAGTATGCTGACCACCTCCTCCTGAGAATGATTCAGCTCCTCCTTTGCCTGGCGAGCATCCTCCTGAGCCTGGCGAGCATTTTCTTGAGCCTGGTGGGCATCCTCCCCGAGCTGGGCGAGCATCTTGCTTGTCTTGAGGATACCTATCCTTGAGCCAACCTCGGTTCATCCCGAAGTTCGCTTCATTTCCACCTTTTCTTCGAAATTTCTGATCAGAGCCAAGTAGTTGGCATGAGGTTGGCGGACTCAGCATAAACTTTCTCAAGGACGACCATAGATTGGCCCTGGAGTACCAAGCCGAGTGGCATGTTTTCCAGAGGTGTGGGACCCGTAGTAGACTCTTCCAGCTCGGTAGTCCATGCTTGAACGGGAGTCTGACACGCTTTTTGAACATGCTCGGGAATGCCCAGAACCTTGCGAACACTAGGCGAGCAGTAGTAGTTTTTCAGATTAGGCATCAGGGGTGCTAACCTGCTCAACCTACACATACACCCGAGCAAATAAGCTTAACAAAGCGAACAGAATTAATGCAAAAGGAATTAAAGCGAACAAAATGTACCTGTTCGCACGAGCCGGATCCCATCCCAAGAATGATGTACCTGTTCAATATAGAAGCACTTGGGAAACTCTAGGTTTTTCGAGTGCTTTAACTTTTGCAAGAATAAGTTTGAGCTCTTGAAATATGCGATAAATTTCCCGTAACCTTACAATGTAGAGGGTCACCAAGATTTATAGGCATACACCAAGGTCACTCTTGAAAATTATCCGTTGGAGAGATAGCCATTGAGTTTCCTCTTATGGTGTGTGAGAACGGCTATATTTAGGGTTTGAAACTCCCTAACACTTTTTAGGCAATAAATTTTCATGTAATCGGTCTTCACTTTTTACAATCGAACTTTTGTACATCCGACATCTTTTTCAAATGACTTTCATCGCTTGTCGATTAAGATGGTACAATGTTGTCTTCCTCTTTTTGATTTTTGTCTCCGCTAAAGGTAGACCCCTTCAACGCTCTTTTTGGTTACAAACTCCGAGTTGACATAACCTTAACAACACTTCCGACTTAGTTCCTTTTTTCAGATTTGAATGTCTTGGCAAATATCTATTTTCTAAGGAATCGCGATCTTCTCGATGATTGCATCCTTCGGATAGATATATTCATGCCTTCGGAACATTGGAGGTTTATCTTGAGCATTGATTGCATTCTTGAGTCTTGATAATCTTGTGCCTTGATATTCTTGATCTTCAATCTTGATTTTTAGGTCTTGCGTCTTGAGTCTTAAGTCTTGAGGTCTTGAGTCTTGAGTCTTCTGAGTCTTGACGTCTTACGGATCGAGTCTTGAGTCTTAGCGTCTTCTGAGTCGCCGAGTCTTACGAACATCTTGGTATTCTGGCTGAATCTTCATCTTTGAGTCTTGATTCCTCGATATCATCTTGGAGTCTTGATATCTCGATTTCTCCTTTGAGTCTTGATTCTCGATTTCTTCTTGAGTCTTGAATCTTGATTTCATCTTTGAAACTTGATTTCTTGAAATCATCTTGAGTTCTTGAGTCTTGAAACTATCTGAACTATATATCTGCTTGACTATTTTTCGCGGATAACATCACCGAATCTTTCTAAAAAGCGAATCTGACTTCAGTATCAAGATCATTCTGAACATGTCATACTCAGGGGTTTTGGGATCTAATCAAAATCATATATCTTTATTAAATTCATCTCCCAACACTCCATATATAACTTTTTTCTCTCTCCCAATACCCAAAACTGTCATTTATTTTGTATTATTTTATTATAATTCCTTAAACCAAAAAAAATAGAAAACTTATATGGAGGGAGTATATATTTAGTGTTAAGGAAAAAAATAATCTTCATTATGTGGCATTGTCACATCATGGGTCACGCGGGCTTGGACACAGATATAGTGTCCATCAATGGGCTCTATATCATTCTCATTTGAGGAGATAAGGCGAATTTCTTATTCTAGACGAATTATTTTAATTGACATTTATATTATCTGCCAAACAAGCCTTATTGTAGGCGAATTTCAAAACCCTCGTCGTCTGGGTTGGCTGCAATAGCATTACTCGGAAAAAATCCCAATTTCCAAATTTAGGGTTGTTGGAAAGATGTTCGGCTCCACCCCGGCCTTCGGGACGCCATCAACTCCGGCATTCGGCTCCTCACTTTTCTCCACACCCTTTTCGCAACAGCAGCAACAAACTCCGTCCATGTTTCAGACACCTCAACCCCAACCCCAACAGCAGCAGAGCCCCGTCGGCTTCACCTCATCCTTCAATGCTTCCCAGCAATCTCAATTGACTCCTTTTAACAATGCTCCGTCCACCAATTTCGTCAATTCGCAATTGACTACTCAAATGGCCCCAGTTGCCCCTCTTCCTTTTTCTATGGCTGATCGCGATATTCAAGTGGGAGTCTTTTTTTCTATTTGTTTTGGTTTCGCTCTAAATTCTCTACAATGTTATGATTAATTGATTTCTTTATGTTGTTCCTGTAGGCAATTGTGGATGCGTATAAAGAGGAACCTGGGAACCTTAAGTATGCATTTAAGGTTTGATTTCCAACGCTCTTCTTTTCGAATACTGAATGCATTTGAATTGATTTGCTATGCAATTAAATTAGTTCCTATGATTTTTGTTTTTTAAGTTCCTTTGTGTAGTGTTAAAAAAAAGGACTTTAGTGCATCAGTCGGACTATGAGCTTGAATTAGCTCACTTGACTGATTAAATGGGGATGTACAAGAATAAGGGTGTTCGTTTGAGGTGAACAACATTCTATAGAGGTTGTATTGTTTGTGAACTTAATTCAGTTGTTAAATGCATAATATGACCTTGAGTGAATGTTGAAATTGGCTTGTATATGACTTGAGCTTGAGTTGTTTGATGACTTTTAGCTTATAAATTGAAGTTACTGTAAAACATTGTTTCGAGGATTGCTTGTTTTAACAAATGAGCTCAATGAGATTCTCATTAATCAAAGTCTTGGTTCAAGTGGTAGGTTCAGATTTCTATATCTACTTCTGAGTGAAGCTTTAACTCAGCATCAACTTTGGAAGATCACATTTTTATTCATGAAAATCTAAATAGATGAAGAACTAATTAGCTCTGTGATTGATTGTACTCTTGTAGTTGTAGAGTAGTTGGGTTTATTTGTAGCCTGGAAGGTGGTAGTTGGACTTGTAACAAAGAAGATTCTATTGATTCTTTAATAATTCACACTTCCATTAAATGAATTGGTATTCAATTGTTCATCAATTCAGATGGCTTCTATCCAAGATGTACATTGCTATTGATCGAATTCTCATGAAGATTTTGTGGCTTTTGCAGCATCTGTTGTTTAGCGTCACTGAACCACATTGCAGGGTAAAGCCTGCTGGCGTATCAGATGTAAGTTAGTGCAGTTTAGCTTGCAGCAATCGTAACTATTTCAAATATTTTTCTATTTTTAGAGACTATTTTGCAAGTCTTGTAAAATAGTTTGAACTGCCAGATTATGTGGGCAGAAGCAATAGCAAAGCTAGAAGGCATGGAAAGCTCCAAAAGAGAACGTTTATGGCCCCAACTTGTGCAGGGATTTAAAGATCTCTCCCAGCGTCTCAAGGTACAAGAAGTTTGTTTAAATTTTTTTAATTATCTCAATTATTTTGAGAGGAACGTGCTATTCGCTGACTGATTAATTATTCATACCAAATGGCGGAGTTGTTTTCTGAAGGAAATTTTTCTTTTTCACTTTATATGCAGAAACCTTGTAGTAGTTCAGGAAACATTGTCTAGTGTCTTTTGTTTTTCTTTTGACATTCCCATGTATTTGTATCTTATCTCATATCTATCCACTAGAATTCTAGATGTTTCTCAGATGCGTTCGGTACATACTCAGGGTAGATATTTCTCTGGACTGACAATTAGTTTCTGTATTATGGGTATATCACCACCATTGTCAATCCTTTGATGGAATTTTTATTAGTTAATAACATTGTCAGCATATTGCAAGTAGGAAATGATAATTAAACAAAATGGAGTCTGATATAGTAAAATGCACATCAGTGAATATATGTCTATGCTGTTATAACGAATTCAACTGGAGATAGGTCCATGGCATTTATGATATGTTGTCAAAAGCTGTGAGAGGAAGATTTTGAAAAGAAGTGATTCTACAAACTTTCTATTGTGTGCAAACACCCCATTAGTATCTTAGGTTGAACATAAAGCAATAAGCTTGATAACTCCTCAACATCCTTTAAGGTTTAGCTCTTATACTTCAATTTTAAAAGAGACCTTTACTTGTGGAAGCTTATGAGTCAAATTAGTCTGATAAATGAATTATATGCTTCATTTTAAACTCTATTTTCATGTTCATCAACTTTGCTGAGCTTGAGCCTACTTTCTGATAAAAATCTAAGGTTGCTATGGTTGAATAACTTCCTTTTTAAACATTGGTTGTATGGTAAATTCTGAGTGTCATGATTGTGTGATCTAGGCTTCTTTAGGATCCTGTCTTTGCATGGATTTCGTCATGTAGTTGTGTATGCATTCTGCCCGTTTTGTTACTTATTATACTATATTGCTTCCTTTTGTGAACAATCATCTTCCATGTGTTGCTGCAATGAGTTTCTAATGATTGCCCAAATATTGGTTTGTTTAGCTTCAAGATGAAGTAATACTCTCAGATTCTGAGAGGCTTAAGATGACTCAGAGCAATGTAAAGATGGTACTCTCTCTCTCTCTCTGTATTTAATTATATATACACATATATATTATCGAATTATATGTAAATAGATCCCCCATACCTGTATGTGAATAATCAGATACCTTTCCCACATTTTCTTACTGCAGCTCCAAAGACATTTTCAAGCTGATACACTTCCTTGGATTCAAAGGATGCAACAGAAAGAGCAAAGTCTTCAAAGACGTCTTCTAAGGGTAGGATCTATTAGCTCTCCTGTATTGGAACATGAGACACTTGGTCACATTTGAAGTATTCCTTGTGAATATTGAGACTCAATTCTCAATATTAAAACACCAGTTCTGCATGAAATAGGTTTGGGGAAGCACTTCTGTACACGGCTACTGGTTGCGTAGTTCTTCGGTTACTGCTGGGCTATTATGGTGTTCTCCAAGAATGAATAGGCTAGATTATAATTACAATTCATGAACTCCATTTCATGCTATCTATATTATATAATATTACTGTGTGTTTGTGTTACACAGATCATGAGAATAATAGAGGCGCTGGAGGGTAAAGGCAGTAGACTACCTCTGATGAAAGGTGAAGTAGAATTAGCAGAAAAGTTAGCTGCAATAACAAGACAGGTTAGTTTTCACCAATGTTTGTCCCATTTGAATGTGAAGATGGACATAAATAATGACCAATATCTGTGATGTTGCAGTTAAAAGGATCTGGAGCAGAACTTTCTCGAAGGGTCCAGAATCTGCTCATGCTATCTCGTCTTCAAGCAGATGGCCTAGTTGGTGGTTCAGTTTATCTGCCAGGATCTACCAAAATCCATGAACAGAGTCTAGCTGATATGCAGGAGGTACAAGTGAAACTGTTATATATCCGATTTCATTCATCTTATAGTAATAGTAATATGCTTGCGAACCACTTTATTGAAAAAAGAAGTGACTTTAATATGTTATCAGTAAAATGACATTCTACTATAAATTTTATTTATGAAGATAAAGGATATGTTTGATTTGGGATTTGAAAGCCGGATTTGGGATTTTGAAATTTAAATATTGTTCTACTTTGGAATTTTAGAATCCGGTTTTTGAAAACCCAATATCCACTCCTACAAATACCTATAAACCGTAAAATACGTTTTTTTTTCTCCACACTCTCACCGAAGATTTATTAATGCAGATATGACCTTTTTTCCCAGTCTTTTTTTATCTCACTTTTCACACTTTTTTTTTCTCACTTTTACAACTTCCAATAGAACACATTAATTTTTACACAATCATATCATCATTATAATTACAACACTCTTACACATCGATTTGATGTAAAGTAAAACTATATCCTACTTAAATCTCAAAACAAACATACACAATTACTCCCTCCGTCCTGTTTTTGATTGCTCAATCCAAAACTACACGAGTTTTAATGAGTAAAGTTGTTTATTAGTATTAAAAGGAGTAAAGTTGTTTTTTTGGAGTAATTTGGTCCTTTCTAGAGAATGAAACAAAAGTAGATATTTTTGCGTGTAATTATTAGTGACATGATATGTAATTTAGAGGTGTTTGTAAGGGGTTTGTTTGAGAGGGTGGAGTTACTTTTTTCTATTTATGGAATGGGAAAACTAAATAAGGACATCCATTTATGGATTTTGAGTAATAAAAAACAAGACGGAGGGAGTACTATTTATCAGGATTTTTGAAATCCACTAGATTTTAAAATATGGATTCCAAAATCCGTTAAATCTCAGATCAAACATAGCCAGAAGGATTGGAGAAGTCATCAAGGGTATGTTCTTTTTAAGATTATAGTGGGCTGGGAAAATCCTGGACTTTGGTATTTTAGTATTTGAAAATTCTGATGAATGGTTAAAATGTATGTTTGTTTTTGGATTTTATAGGGGGTAAGATGGTGGAAAAGTTGATTGATGTTTTATTATATTATTGTGACTGTATTGGGAGAATACAATGTCGATGATGAACATGATGTGAGTGTATTGGGAAAATAAAAAGGAAAGTGGTGGTAGGTGATAAAGTAGAATTTGATTAATAGGATTTCAAATTCTTGCTTTGAGTCCTGAAGCTAATGGGTGATTTGGGATCGCAAAGTCCAAAGTCCGGTCGGGCTAGTTGTGAAACAAACATACCCGTAGGACTTCAAGTTCTCTATCTAGTAGTAGTTTGGCATTGTTGATTCAACTCTTTGAATTTTCACAAGTATTTACTGTTCAATGCGGGCCGTTTCTGAGAGACTGAGCAATGTTGATCTTGTTGGTGCTCCTTATTTACGTGTTTTTTTTTTTTGGATTAAATTTGGCTGCAAATTAGGTGTTGCAACGGCAGACTGAGGCTATCGCGAGACTAGGCAACGTGCTGAAACGAGACACAAGAGATATGGAAATCATAATGGCTGAAGATACAGAAATGACCGAACACTAGAAATTCACAATGTCAAGCAATTTTCCCATTTGTAAGGTGGTGTTTTAGAACACTATTAAGACCCTAGAAGCACTTCTACTTTTTAAAAGTTGGGTCTAACCAACTTAAAATTTAAGTGCTTCTGCACTGTAGAAATGTGACTGCAAACAGGCACTAAGTCATCTTTGATATGATGAGATTTTTGCTGTTAGTAAATACAATGAAACTGTGTGTCAACATTTCACTTCCGTCTGTCAAACTGATGGAATTTCTCATCAAGTCACATAAATGTTTGATGGATAATTCTTCTTTATGGGTGAGTCCCTTGTGCATCAATTGTACTGCGTAAGTATTAGTAAGGATGAAAATATTGCTACGCAAGGCATATTGCAACCTTAATTTTACGGATATATTGATGGATATATTGATATCGCATATTAATATTGCAATTTTTAAAAAAAAATTATGGAAATTATGTTAAAATTTAGGAAATTTTACATGAAAATTTATAAATTATTATAGCATATGATTGTACATATATTTCATTTAATATCACAATAAAATGACATATTTAAAACAAACATATTAATAATAGATTATATAAATATTGTTTGACGTATATTAAATAATTTATAATATAATATATAATACAACACAAAATATATAAAATTGCATTACAATACAATACAACTAGTGCCTACAAGATAACCTATGAGGCCCAAATATAAAATATTTAATAACATCTTTGTCCAAACAATATTAGATGTATTTTACATTTGTACTACTAATTTGCTACCTTGAAAATATATAATATATTTCTAGCAAAATACATTATGAGATAAATGTATAACTTATTATAAGAATACTTTATTATTGACATTACTCTTATAGTTAAGCTTTTTTCATAAAAAAGGGAATTACAATATTTTTTCTAAAATGTGGTATTTTGCGATTTGTCCGTGATATTTTTTTAAAATGCGGTAATTTGCGATTTATCTGCGATATTTCTCAATGTGCATGCAATTTTATACTATGACTGAACCGATAACGATATCAATATTTTGCGATAACTTGCGATAAATTCACCATAATCAGAAAAAAATACATTACCCCCTAAAAATTGTGATAAAAAACAAAATTGCATTTTCACAATATTGCGATATATCGCGATATATCGCAATACATCGCGATATATCGTGATATATCCAGGATACGCGGTAAAAAAAAATTGTACCTCAATATCTATATCACACTTACAAAATATGGGATATATCGCGGATATGTCGCGAACATATCGGGATATTTTCATCCTTGAGTATTACCTTTTAGTGAATTGACTAATATTGATCAACTAATATTGTTTAGTTAAAATAATACAATACAAGACCATTTTATGTTGGTATGCGGGGCTTCCAATCTTCTCGTTTTGGGCAGTAAAACCGAGTCTTTCTTAAATTGGCGATATTGTTTTATTTAAGTTGTGAATGATGTTGGGTGTTTGTAAAATATTTTAGTTAGAATTGATTAAAATTAATGATTAAGAAAAAAATTAGAATTGACTAAAATTAATAATTAAGAGAAAATTAATTAATAGTAGAAATTAATAGTGCTTGTAAAAAACTTCAAAAAAAAATTAATAGTGTTTGCAAAAAAGGTAATAGTATTAAAAAAAAAAAAAGCTTGTAAGCATTTAAAAGCACTCTCTTAAATTTAATAAAAGAGAAATGTAATACTTTAAATTGCTTCGACACACAATTCTAAATGATTATAATCACTTATATTTTTTTTAAATACCCTCGAAGCATTAGTTGTGTGTTGTCAATCAAACTATAAGAGAAACAATTATATGTTTTTTTCGTTATATATTTACAATAATTTTTTGCTTTCACACTATACTTCTATTTCTGTCGACTTTTATCTCAATTCTGTTTTACTTTTTTCCACTGCTCTCTATTTTCTACTAGAAGTATTATTTTGCTTCATGCATTTCACTTTGTTTACCTTTCCCCCCTTTAAATTTGCCTCCGACTTTGTTAATAAATGGATAACATACCAAACACTACTTAAAACTAAAAGAACAAAAGCTCAAGTGTTGAGCGTAAACAAATAGAAAATTAAGTTGAGGGAAAAATAAAAATAAGTTGAAATTCAACTTGATTTTGAAATATTGAGTTCGTAAACATTCCAAAACTGGCTCATTAAAAACTCGTTAGCAAATTAAACAAGTTTAGCTCGAGTTCGGCTCACATTAAGTACTAAAATATGAAAACCACACACACACAAAAAAAAAAAAAAAAAAAAAAAATATATAAAATGAACAAGTTTCTGATTAAACCTAAGTATGAGTGTGTGACTTATATTGCTAAAGTTTGACTTTTTTCTGTAAAGTGTGTGACTTTTTACTGTAAAGTGTATTACTCATAAAAGTGAAGGGTGTGACTTATATTATAGCAAAGAGTGTCACAAAAATAAACTCGGAGTGTGTGACTTATATTAAAAAGGGTGTGACTTATATTACTAAAGTGTATGTCTCAGAAAAAAAAAAACTAAGGTTCGCGGTGAAACGAAACAACACACCAACTCAAAAAAAAAAGGCGTGAATAGGGAAAATACCATATCGAGGGTAAAATCAATGATTTCAAAATCAGACCGGACCAGCCGGTTCGACCGGTTTAACCGGGAATCAGACCCGAAATCGGTCCGGACACCCCCTAAGAACCAGTTTATAGGTTAAACCGGTCAAAATCGATCAGAACCGGCCAAAACCGGTTCGATCGGTTTTTGTTTTTTTTTTAAAAACTTTTTTTTAAATTTTTAAACTAATAATTATTTAGGTAAAAAAAATTATTATTTTTAATACCAATCAATTTTTAACTAATATTTCTTGTGAGTAAGGATCTAAAGCCCCACCCCTTTTATATTACTCCATCTCACATATTTTTAGTACTTATTCAATGTGGGATAGGAGGTTTAGATAGAATTTAGATCCACCTCCACTCTCTTTTATATTACTCCATCTCACATCTTTCTTAATACTTATTCAATGTGTGATGGAAGATCCACCTTTTATGTTACTATATCTCACATCTTTTTTAATACTTACTTATTCGATGTGGGATAGAAAATCCATAAAATCCACCTCTTCTCCCTTTTATATAACTTTATTTTACAAATCTTCTAATACTTATACGATGTGGGACAAACCTTTCACGTTTATATTATTTTTATGGTTCATGTTTGATTAATTAAATTTAAATATTTATACTACAAGTCCATTAATGAATTAGTCATTTAAAAAAAATAGTAAAATATAAAAAAATACACATAAATCATTTAAACGGTTGAACCACCGGTTGAACCGGTCCGACCGGTTGAACCGGTCCGACCGGTTGAACCTCTGACCGGTGATCTGTCTGGTTCGATCACCGATTTGGTTATGAAAACACTGGGTAAAATAGTTGAAACTTTTGACAAGAAAAAGCAAACGAAAAATAACAAGAGAAAACAGGAATACAATACACGCCTAAAAGCAAAGAAGATACAGGAAGTCCTGCATACCTCCCTAGATGGAACTACAACTGCTCTAGACGGCTAGTCTCATTTTCTATAATGTATATTTTGGTTATATGATCACTTTTGGGCAATAGACATTCTCTTCTTGTGCGAGTCACTTTTGGGCAATAGACATTCTCTTCTTGTGCGAGTCACTTTCGGGCCCACCCTTTTTCTTTTTATTTTTATAAATCTGCTTATTTGCCAAACGGAAAAAAACAACCCCCACAGGAAGCAATCCAAAAAACTAATAAAAGTTTCAGGTTGTACATAGGAAAAGAAAACCTATGTAACAAGAAGTAACGAATTGAAATAAACTCTTAAATATACCACCGTTGATTGAGTCAGTAACGTTTACTCACACATATTGCAATAGTCGATGAAGTACAATAAAACTCTCAATGGTGGATGTTAATAATTCCGAAACATAATAATTCTAGAAATGCTTTTGAAAAAAAATTACTAATTCCAGAAATAATTGAACATCTTTTTGCGGGGCAAAATCAAATTAGTTTTGAAATTTACCTTTAAATAACAAGCAAAAGATTCAAACTAGCTACCAAATGAGGTCCAAAAACTATGTATTCTTGAATTGTTCCCTTAAATTAATTTTTCAAACAGTAATGTAGCTAAGAGAACGCAATTAAATAAAGTAACACTCGCGAAACAGTCCATACATTTCTCTATCACTATTATATGTAAAAACTATCACCGTTATGCATAAAAAAACCTCACTATTTAAAAATATAATGTAATTTTTAAACAGTGAGAGTTTTTGTGTATAACAGTGATAGTTTTTATGCATAACAGTGATACTAAAAAAACTGAGTTCACTGTGAACTCGGGTTCACACAAGTTTTTGTCAATTAAATAAACCTTGCATAAAAAAATTTGTCAATTAAATAAACCTTGCATAAAAATCAGTACCTATGGTGGTAAAATTTAACTTCAAAGGTGTAGCGTAACTATAAGTCTACTAATTAACCATTTAGATTAAATGTGCATAGGCAGTGTGGTTAACCAGTTCTTTAAGGTTGCCTAATGTTGCTAATTGATCTTTATGGTTAATTTGTTTTATTTTTTTGCCTAACAGTCACTATATGTTTCAGCCATAATCAATACTATAAGTGAAGTCCAACCAGTAAACAATCGAGCACCTTTTCCATTCCCTTTCTTTTGATCATATTGTTCCCATAAGTAGCCAGTCTGCTTATAGTTCCTCACCACATTTCTGCACACAAAAGATTGATAATTACAACCATGAACAAAAGATGTATTTCTTCTTAAAAGAAATTAACTGAGGTGGCAAATACCGGATCAAATTGTTCCTCAAGTTGGTGTATATTATCTTTGCATTATCTCTGTATGGCCCGTCCACTATAACAATCGAGCATGTTATCATATCCCAGAATAATGTTTAATCTAGATGGGAAATAATTCATTGGTAAATATGTACCTGTGGAGTAATAGTTGAGTGCTGAAAGAATCAAATAGTTCATGTTCATCCATATTGGCCCTCTCCAATAAGGTGCGTCGTGCTCAGTATTGCGTTGCATGTATATTGAGCTGGTAAACACATCCCAAAAGTTGTTAAGAACGTTTTCGTTCAGAAGTAAGAAAAAGGTCAACAAGTGAAACTTCTAACGCAAAAGACTAAGAGGCCGTTTAGCTAAGCTTATTTTAAACATCTTATAAGTTGTTTCAAGAGCTTATAAAATGTATAAGTAACTTATAAGTTGTTAAATTGTTTGACTAATAAAACTTATAAGTTCTTTGATAATTTGAGAAATACCTTTTTAATTTTAACATAAAACAATTAATTTGGAGGGTAGGGTGATCTTTGTTTTTTACAAATCCATACTTAAGTATAGCTTAAAGATTTTAGAAAAAGAAAAGTTGGGGTGATTGTACTTTTTTTTTTTTTTTTTGCTTATAAGTTGTAAAGAACTTTTTGTAAGATCTTATAAGCTGTTTTAATGAGCTTTATGCTCAGCCAAACGGGCTCTAAATATAACTCAAGATAATTACTAAAACTTTTCCGAGGTTAGGCCTAATTGCAAAAATCTAGCTCTCTTTCAAAAGTAAAAATACTGACACTTGCCCTTTTTTACTATACCTATTTTGCCTTAACTACCTTGATTTGGCAAGAGATCTGAGTCCAAAGTTAGTCCACAGGATACTCTTGTTTGAGATGAGATCAAGCTGTTTTCCTAGTATCCATGAATCCTACATCATTGAGTATGTATAAGGACAACCGCAAAGAAATAAACCAAATAAGGAAGGTGTATTATCATATTAGCATAAGACTCACAGGTGGTATAAGCCTACCCATAAAGGGAAATAGGCTGACATAGCCAATATGGGGTACCAATCTCAGCACAGGCTCCTCTACAACTTCTCGTACAAGTTCACGTGTCGGATAACCTCCACCTGCTTCTACCATCCGCCAACTTAGGCGAACCTATTATAGTAGAAGAATAATAATGTTATGATCCAAGTCTAATAATATTTTTCTAATTCCCTGCTACTTATTTCCTTTATTTTTGCTATGAAGCAGCAGTTAACTTTCATGAATATGAATTAGCTCAAAATGGTGTGACCTTCAAATATGATGAGAAAAAAAACTCATTCTGGAACTAGTGAACAACATAACACTTAATTGTGTAAATTACATGTTAAAGGGGGTTCTGTTTAGGAAAACAGTAAACCTAAATCATTGTTTAAAAAGTCTCATTACACAAAAAATTGTCTTCACACTGGCAATGGGGCAGCTGGAATAAAACGTGTTTCGAAAAGGTAATGATATACGTGTTTCGAAAAGGTAATGATATACCTTCTCTGTATGATTTCCATAATCAAAGTAAGCTCCATTGGTATAATCAAAATGCATCTGAAAAGGAAACAAAGCAAATGATTTTAAACACCTGCTCATATGGAATGATGCCAAACCTACTGATGTAATCATGCACACACATTAGGGTCCATAATAAAGGAGACAAATGCTTTAGAGGAAAAGAAGAAAAAATAAAATAAATGCATAACAAACCTGATTCAAAAGCTCAAAATCCGAGAGCAACTTTGCTGTTAAGTCATACTCCTGCCGAATTTTGTATAACCTCAAAACCAAATAAGACCGAAAAATGTTGAAGCTTTAATTTAATTTATTTTTTGGTTATACCTTTCCCTTTTGACTGTGCTCAAGAAATTCTGAAATGGAACTCATACAATCTGCAGCAAGACGCATCCAACATCTAAGGTCCACGTGGCGTTCATCTTCACTGGGGTGTGATGCACGTGGATAATCATCCAATCCAGAAGACAGTGACTGGATATGCCAAAACATTGTTTAGGTAAATCTGGCAAACTCATCCAATTATAACTTACTTTCCAATTAAAATCTGCAGAATCCAAGACTCATCATAGATAACATTAATAAGGTATCCCTTGAAGTAAATTTCCTCTCCTTTTTTTCTTCTTTTATTTGATTGTGTGAGTTTCTTTCTAGTCTTGCTCAAACCATGTCAAGCTATTTAAACATTAGCTATTTCTAGAGCTATGCCGAACTATCCTCAATTTTGCTAGAGATATGTCAAAAAGATGGAACTGAACTTCAACGAAGGTGAAAGGTTCCATAGTTGCTTAAGAGAGAGGGCAGAAAAGTAGAGCATTCTCTCCAGTAGTACAGTTACTTCCTTAGTTCATAACTGCTGATGGCATACAAGCTTCACAACCTCATGTTGGTTCTTCTTGCTTCCATTGTCATTATAAAATGCATTCATTCATAAAAAAACTCAATTACTTCAGAATTTGATAGACACCTAGAATTGGTCAATGTTTGAAGAGATGTTACCATTCCTCTTTATACACCTAGTAGATATCAAGAAGTGATCTAAGAAGTCTAAAATAAGCAGTCCTACCAAAAGACACCATATTTACACACAGTACAAGTACAAATAATAGTTCAAATAATACTCCAGGTGGAGAAGAAGTATATAACCTCAAAAAAACAAATTCAAGTAGTCCCAAGTATAGAAATGTAGAGGATGAGAACCTTTGGATTCAGTTCACGTGTGGTTGCTTTGTCTCTTCCATGCCAATAGTAGGTGCTCACTTCTTTTCCTGTAAATAGAATATAAAATTAATGAGGAAAAGATTGCTATACTGTCAAAAATGCCTTACTAGGTTGCAATTAAGTAACTTAAGCATGAGAGTATTTATTAAACAATGAGGTTGGCATGTCACATAAACATAGCAAGTAGCAATTATGTCAATCTTTACGGCTCACGGAATTTTTATCATGCTCACCTGATTGAGTAGTGTTAAACCACTTAAACCATGCATCAAGGCGTATGAATGCTCGGCGTAAGAAGATGGAGATATCACTAATCTCTGAGGCAGTAAACTTGTTTTTCTTAATGCCACAAACTAAATCTGCAAAAAAACAATTTCTTTTTATTATCATTGTTATGGTTGAAGCATATCAGAATATGTTCCCCATCATAGAGCAAAAGTGCTATGATAATTTCGGAGAGGCAGTTTATCTTGATGTTAGGTATAATGCATGTAAACATACACATGAAGCACAGTGCACGTATTTTGACAGAAGGCATAGACACTCACCCAGAGGAAAACAAAATGCTTCAGCAATGTTTTGATCACACACCAGAAGAAGAATAGCCCATGACCCATCATATGGACACAATGTCATTCTTTATCTATAACTACCAAGTAGACAAGTTTCCACGTTCTCATTCAATTCTTGTTTTGTGTAGAATATGTGTGTCTATGGAGTGAATTTATGATGATGTAATGTCATTTGATACGATATTTGACTCTTTGAAAATAGAATCTCAAAAGAAAATATTCTTGTTTAAGAAGTTACAGTAGGCCATAGAGCATGAAGTGCACACTAAGATGAGCATCATAATAAATTAGGCAAAATGCATCTTAAGGCGCACGCACATGTGCATGGTTGTTCATTCATGGTATCAAATTCAACCTCAATGTTGTAGGCATAGTGATTTGTGTTCAATCTGATATCCAAAAATGTAATTTAAATTAAATCCCCATCATTGAAAACCCAAATTATGTGCAATAGCCAAATATGTCTCATCTTCAAACGTACAACAGTTTTCCTATTGAATCTTGATGGAAACGTAAAGATATTTGGGCAAATTTTATCAAATTCGGTCAGGAGGGACTGCACGATTTCAATTTTTAATAGTTAGGGGACTTGTTTTATTTTGTAAAAAAATTAGCTAGAGACTGGAGTTATGCCCTGTGATTTTCATGTGCACTTAGTGTAAGGGATTCCTCATCCCTTAAACTTTCTACATTAATAAAATTTGATGAGACTACGGTCGCACCATTGGACCGCTTTGGACAGAAGTACGAGAGACGAAGAAAGAAGAAAGAAGCAGCGACTTAAAGTTTTCAAGAATTGTCCTTTATGTTTTATTTTCTTGTTTTCTATACTTGCCATAATTGTCGTTTAATTACTTGCCATATTTGTCGTTTTAATTTCTGAACTCAGCCCATGGGCTTTAGTTTCGCCGGAACATATTAGACGTAGGGTTTGCTCTTGGATTTCATTATGCGTTTTTATTGAGAATTAATTCAGCGGCGGTTTGCTGCAATTTCCTAGTGTTTTCGTGCATTCATTCGAATAGCTGGGATTCCTCGGTATAGAGGTTTCAACAATTGGTATCTAGAGCCATGGTGACGAACAAGGAACGGTTCGAAGCCCTGGAGACATCAATGTTGGAGATATCGCGAGAACTGCGGGATTTGAAGAAAGACCACAGTGAGAAGTCGGGCGGCAGCAGGCGTCGGGATAGACGCAACGCTGACGATCCGGGGTCGAGGCGCTTTAAACGCCGAGACGAAGGCAGCGCACGTTTCGCTGACGTGCGACGGGAAGAACTCCGGAGCGCTACTCGCGGGGGTCAGTCCGGAACGGTTGACAAGCGCGAGAGACGAACGCGGGACAATACCGGACAGCGTTCACCGCAACGGAGGGGCAGAGAAAGGGAAAATCCGTTCGGCCAGAAAATCGTGTTCAACAATCAGGGCCCGTTCCACCGGGATGGCTCGGAATCTGAGAAAGAGGAAAACGAAGGGGAAACAGGGGAGAACGAAGAAGAATCTGAGTCTGAAACAGAGGAGTCGGAGGACGAATCTGTTTCCAGCCATCGAACAAGGGGATTTCACGATCATCGTCCGAAGGGACCGCGAATCGACTTCCCGAAATTCAGCGGGGAAGACGCAATTAATTGGGTAGACCGTGCGGAGCAATATTTCGAATGGCAGGGTACGCGGGTAAAGGATTGCGTTCAAATTGCGTCCTTTTACTTGGAAGGAGAAGCGCGCCAATGGTGGCGTTGGTTCGAACAAATCAATGGGGGTCAAGAACCGGATTGGTATGAATTCAAAAAAGGGCTTCTGAGTCGATTCGGGACGACTCAACACGAGGATGCAAATGAATCGATGAGTCGCATCAAGCAAGTGGGCAACTTCCGTGATTACTTACGAGAATTTGAAAAGGCGATGAGTAGAGTGCCACATTGGCCGCCAAGTGCACTACTCGGAACCTTCATGGCGGGGCTAAAACTGGAGCTTGCTACTGAACTTAAGATGTGGAAGCCTAAGAATCTATCGGAGGCAATTGAACTCGCAACTCGGAAGGAGGAACAACTCAAATCAAATCGGGGTAGTTTCGGGTTTCAGCGCCAAAATCCGAACTTCGCGAGACCCGGATTTGGACGGGGGAGCACAGCCACGGGGCCGGCCATCCCAGGAGCACCACCGGCAAGTGGGGGAAGCCAGCGACCAGCTACAGCGATTCCCACCTTTGGTCGAGGCCGAATCCAATTGTCGAATGAGGAGATCAACCGGAGAAGACAAACGGGGCAGTGTTTCACGTGTAACGAGAAATACTCGTGGAACCATGTGTGCCCGAACGCGAAGGCAATGAGTTTGATCATTAATGATGTTGTGATCAAGGAGGACATCGATCCACTACCAATCTATGACGAAGAACCGGGGTATCAAGACCAAGTTGAGGGGAATGACGATGAGCAACCCGTAACCCTCACGGCCTTGAATGATCAGGAAAGGCCACGAGCCCTGAAGTTCGAGGGGTTCATTGGGCGACAGCCGGTGGTTATATTGGTGGATAGCGGAGCATCGCTTAATTTCATTTCCGCCACCTTAGCCGCTTATCTACGGCTGCCAGTGACGAGGGGACAAGCACAATTTAACGTCACGTTGGGCGATGGTCAGAAAATACCATGTAATACGTGGCACGAGGGGATTCCAGTAAGCGTACAAGGCATCTGTTTTGAGACGACATTCTATGCGCTTCCAATGCCACACCTGGATGTTATCTTCGGAATGCCTTGGCTTGAAGCGGTCAGCCCTATGTATTTCGATGCCAACGAGCTATCTTGTCAGTTCGTACTAAGAGGGAATCCAATCTTACTGAAGGGCATCGGCTACATGACTCCAGAGCAAGTCGATGCAAGAATGATGGCGAGGGAACGAAACCGAGGAGGTGAAGTGTTCTTGTTGGCATCAGAGGGAGTGACATCTAATATAGAGCAGCCTCACCCCTCACAGGAGGCCGAGATCGAAGGGTCATTTGGGCGAATATAAAGGCGCTTACCATGACGCCCAAAGGCCCTCCCCCGCTAGGCGAGATTTCGACCACGAATCCGTCTAGTTGACGAGAACAAAACCGGTTAACGTGGCGCCGCATCGCACGCCATTTTCGAAGAAGAGATTGAGAAGCAAGTGAACGAGATGATGGGAACCGGGTTGATTCGATACAGCACGAGTCCGTTTTCATCGCCGGTGTTGCTCGTTAAGAAGAAGGACCATACGTGGCGATTTTGTACCGACTACAGAGCCCTAAATGATGCAACCATTAAGGATCGATTCCCAATCCCTACTGTAGACGATATGTTAGATGAGTTGCATGGGGCCTTGTATTTCTCGAAACTCGACTTACGTGCCGGCTACCATCAGATTCGTATGCACCCTGACGATGTGCATAAGACCGCTTTCCGTACACATAGTGGCCACTATGAATATTTGGTCATGCCGTTCGGTTTGAGCAACGCCCCTTCCACCTTTCAGGCAATCATGAATCACATATTTCGACCCCTTTTGAGACGGTATGTTCTTGTGTTTTTTGATGATATCTTAATTTATAGTAAGTCGTGGGTGGAGCATGTGGAACACTTGCGAACAGTCTTAAAAATTCTTGGCGAACAGCAGTTTGTAATTAAGCCATCTAAGTGTTTCTTTGGGGTTATGGAAGTGGAGTACTTGGGTCATTTCATTTCATTTGAGGGGGTACGAGTGGATCCGAAAAAGATAGAAGCAGTGAGGGAGTGGCCTACGCCTAGGAGTGTAACGGAGCTGCGTGGCTTTCTCGGCCTCGCAGGTTATTATCGCAAGTTTTGCGCGAAGTTCGGGGAGAAAGCTCGTCCATTGCATAATCTAACAAGGAAGAATAACTTTGTTTGGTCGGAAGTAGCACAACGGGCTTTTGACGAGTTAAAGATTGCTATGAGTTCAACTCCGGTGTTGGCTTTACCAAACTTCAACGAGGGATTTGTGATCGAAACCGATGCATCCGGGCAAGGCATTGGGGCTGTCCTATCTCAAAACGGGCGGCTGTGGCATACATGAGTAAGGGATCGCGAATCGAAGAAATCATGGTCGATTTATGAAAAGAGATCTTTGGCGATTTTAGAGGCCATTAGAGGGTGGAGAACATACTTGGTTGGAAGCGGTTCAAAATAATTATTACCAACTTACTACGGTTCTTGCTAGAACAACAGATAACAACTCCCCGAGCAACAAAAGTGGATATCCAAACTAGTGGGGTTCGACTACTGAAATTGTCAACCGCCGGTAAAGATAATGGCGCTGCCGACGGCGTTGTCACGCGGAGAAGCCACAGGAGTCCATGATGACGCTTACTACTCTTTTTCTTCACCGACAACGGAATTTGGGCGACATCGCCGAGGCAACGGTTAAGCGACGAAGAGTTGGGGCCGTTATTGGCCAAAGCATTGGACCCAAACAGCGAAGCGTCGGAGTTCGGTCTTCGGCACGGGTGTTTGACACGGAACGGTCGAATTTGGGTACCACAGGGGGTTCTTCGGGAGAGGCTTTTGCAGGAGTTTCACTCGTCTGTTTTCGGGGGTCATTCGGGCATATTACGTACGTTTAAACGCATTTCCCTGCTGTTCTTTTGGCCTGGGATGAAAAAGGAGGTGGAAGCGTTTGTTCGAGCTTGTGATACGTGCCAACGCAGCAAGAGTGATTGTCGTTCGCCATCGGGACTTTTAGCTCCGCTTCCTATTCCGAAGCAAGTATGGGTAGACATTTCGATGGACTTCATCACGGGTCTTCCCCGTTCTAAAGGGAAAGACGTTATCATGGTGGTCGTGGACCGTTTGTCCAAATACGCCCACTTTATCGCCATGAGTCATCCGTACCGCGCTAAGGATGTCGCCGAAGTTGTTCATACGCCATATTGTTCGCCTTCACGGATTCCACATTCCATTGTCTCGCATCGCGATCGAGTGTTCATTAGTGCGTTTTTGGCGCGAAGTTCTTCGTGCCGCAAGGGACGACACTAAAAATGAGTTCCGCCTACCATCCCCAAACTGATGGTCAGACGGAAGTGGTAAATCGGTGTCTCGAGCAGTATCTTCGGTGTTTCACCCATGGCAAACCGAAGGAATGGGAACGCTACTTGGCTTGGGCCGAATATTGGTATAATACATCTTATCATCGGAGTATCGCCATGACTCCTTTTGAGGCTGTTTATGGGCGACCCGCGGTTCCAATTCCGTTTCATGAGGCGGGTTCGACAGTTGTGCATGAGGTGGACATGCAACTTCGGGATCGTGATGCATTACTCAGAGAGCTTCGTTTTACGCTGGAGGGGGCTCAAAATCGGATGAAACAGTATGTCGATGTCAAACGTCGACCGGAGGAGTTCCTTGTGGGTGATTGGGTCTACCTTAAATTACAACCATACCGGCAACAGTCTTTATTCAAACGTATCAACTTAGCCGCCAAGTTTTACGGCCCTTTTCGGGTTCTAGAGAGAATTGGACTGGTTGCATATCGCTTGGAGTTACCCACGGATTCGCGAATTCATCCCGTATTCCATGTTTCATTATTAAGACGGCGAATTGGCGACGCTTCTGGTGGGTTCGGTCGACCTCTACCGCCTTACTACGGTGACGGATTTGCCAGTGGGAACCTCTTTGAGGTTCTGGAGTATCGTTGGAAGAGTTGCGGTCGTGGAAGAGTGCGTGAGGCCTTGGTTCGGTGGAAAGGTATGGAGCTGGACGATGCCACTTGGGAAGCTGTTCCAGAGCTGCGTAGCCGTTTTCCGGACCTGAACCTTGAGGACAAGGTTCGTTTTGAAGGGGGGAATGATGATGAGACTACGGTCGCACCATTGGACCGCTTTGGACAGAAGTACGAGAGACGAAGAAAGAAGCAGCGACTTGAAGTTTTCAAGAATTGTCCTTTATGTTTTATTTTCTTGTTTTCTAGACTTGCCATAATTGTCGTTTAATTACTTGCCATATTTGTCGTTTTAATTTCTGAACTCAGCCCATGGGCTTTAGTTTCGCCGGAACATATTAGACGTAGGGTTTGCTCTTGGATTTCATTATGCGTTTTATTGAGAAGTAATTTCAGCGGCGGTTTGCTGCAATTTCCTAGTGCTTTCGTGCATTCATTCGAATAGCTAGGATTCCTCGGTATAGAGGTTTCAACAAAATTTTAGTTTTCTTATATAAAAAAAATACTTGGAGGACTTTTTAAAACAAAACAAAAATACTTCAAGGACCTTCCGAAACAGAAGACCTATATTTTGCCAAAAGATATATTAGGATATCATGATACTATTTCCATAATGCCATCAAACATAATATTAAGTCTAGGGAGAGAAAAAACACAGTGAAAACTAAACCTCGTATAACCAGAAATAATGTAGGTGGATTTCCATTTGTTGGATGCTGAAGTACAAACTCTGAAGGTACCTTACTGCCAATAGACCAAAAAAAACAGATTAAATATAAAATTTCAGAATCATTTTAGAAGTACGATTCAACAAACCACACCTTAAAGCTTCAGCACCTAATATTTGCTCACGTGGAATCCAGCCATCAGCATTCATCAGATCTAACCAATGCCCGATGATGTCCAAAGTAATGTTAACATCCCAACGCCTTATCATATAAATGAATAAATATATTTCAGAGTCGCTTAAAATATGTAAAACAGCTGTTTCCAGTAAGTAAAGGTCGTCCGCAAAATAGAAAACCCAATAAAAGAAAGAAAATAAGGATCTACATGGCTATTAGCAAACCCACCAGATCAGTAGCTGGTGAAAACCCTCATCCCACAGAAATCCCCTAGGGAAGAACGGGCGACTTGGCACGGCTGTGTATAGCTCAGCCGGCCAATATGAAATATAAGTATCGCCAGGTACAAACTGCATGAGATGATAACCCACTGCATGACTTTGTTAGGAATCCAAATGGAACAATTAAACAGGTAACAGAACTAAGTGGTTGGTTGAATTTGACAGTTTTTTTTATGAACGGGAATTTAACAGAGTTCACTTATAAGGAAGAAATATATTTTTGAAACCTTCCAAAGCAAGCATATAATATCACCAATTTGAACAAGGACTAGATAATTGATGATGCAGGTTGCTACATCCTTGGCATAAAGAGTCTAAACTGATTTTCAAGAAATGAGCTCCTAAGAGAAGTTAGTTAAAATTGTTTGTGAAAACAAATGCAGGTCAAGTAGATGGGCAAGATGGCACCAGGAAACCTTTAAAAAGGAAATTGATCCGAATGATTTTATTTTGGGCTTGCTTGGTTCAAATGAAGAACATGTAATGCAGCTATTTACTAAACTAAACACATACATTCCTAGCATTTGGTAAATGAATCACACTGAATAACAGACGTGTGTTGCCTCCAATACTTTGTGACCCAGTATACTTGACACCCTAAATTTGCGACTTGGCCAAGAAAATGACAGAGAGAACCAAACTTATATATAAACAAGAATGTCGTGATATACAGCATCGCAGGAAGGCAAAATTATTCAAATTATGGTTTAGCTGATGAGGTTGCATGCATATTCACATTAGTCAACTTGAGGGTTTCTTTTTAGCTGTGAAACTATAGGTAGTACTCACCCTCCGTCTACACAAAGAATAGTAGAATACCAGGTCATAATATTTATCAAGTGGAATATCAGTGGCTGAAATTTATGAATCTCATTCCAAATATACTGTGATAATCAGAAGAATTTGAAAATAATACATTGCCAGAATTCAATACAATTGCAACAATATAAAAGTCAAAAGTGTGTTGCCATAGGGAAACAACTACATTAATGCGGTGAATAAACAGACAAGTATGCTGTTGAGCTTAATTAGAAATTGCACTTAAATCTAAAATTCTCAAGTTCACACATGATTCACTCTTCGGAAACAGGGAAGTGACAGTTTGTGTTAGGTCGCCAGGTCTCAGAAGAATAGAAGTAGAAAACACTCAGTGAAACACTTACATTAGATGATGGTGGAAGTGAAATTTTTGATTGGCCGTAAAAGTAGCCAATTCCGCCTAGCAAATTCCCGAGAGAAGCTTTACCTACTGTTATCGCATCAGAATCAAGCTGAAATAATGACATTGCTCTTATGAGTACTAAGGAAATCCAAAGAGTAAGATGACAAACTCACCACAAATCTAGAGCCAACAACTATGGTGACTATGTCACCTTTATCTGCTAGTTTAGACTTGCATACCAATATATACTTGACTCAAATTTGCCAATTATATCAAAAAGCAATTGTGATTAGAATAAGTTCTATACACAGCTGTGAAAAAACACACCTACAAAATGAGTGTGTTTGACTGCTTGTGAACTTGTACATATGCAAAATAAATGTATTGCGGAGTAGATGGTCATTGCTTGCCCTTTGAAACAACTGCTTTCACTTTTATTACTGCATATATTTAATTCTTTAATTTTCCTTCACAAATTATCTCAAAGTCCTTGGGAAGTTGATGATAACATGAGACTTTCGACGTGAAATAAAAATTGTAATTTCACATTGCATAGGTCCCAAAACCGACAGTTTAAAGTTGATTTATTACCAAGTTATTAGCCAAAACTAAGTACAAAATACTATTGGCTAACAGTGAAGGGAGTTTCATGTGAAACAAACTACTTATTTCTAGTCATGAAAGGAGAGATGGTTACCTAGAGATATTATTGGCAAGTCAATAAAATCATTCATGATATGTTATCTTTCTGTTTAATGGCTTAAGACAATTTTTATAGCTTGCAATAGAACACTTAGTTCAACATCAAAACTGTCGTAGTGAGCTATGAATTAATCATTATGGGTAAGAAGGGAAAAAATATCCATAACTCATACCTCATCAGACATGTCAAAGCATCTTTGGAATTTGTCATCAAATTGCTTTTGTTTCTGCTCCAGACGACCAGTCAAAGAGTCACCTAAAACGATGGCAATGTTTAAATCGTGAAATGCGGGAAGCAAGTTGGCTGACAAGAAATTGCTTAACGTGTTCCTCATAAACCGAATAAACAAAGTAAATAATTTCAAAAAAGGTAAACGTGTTGTGCTAATTGTGGGAAAGACGACTTTATGTGAGCCAAATAAATATTGTGTATAAGGACTAATCCACAGAAGCTCCCATGTTGATTTGTTATTTCATAACAATTAGAACCCCAAAAACATGATATAACAAGAAACAGAAATTGCTCAGCAGCTTGAAGACAGAGAGAAGATGAAAAGGATAGCATCAAGAACATAATTCTATTAGTCTAACGGAAAACTGAGATTTTACAAATTTCATAACAAAAGGATGGCCTCTGATGCTCGGATCCTTCAAATCGGCAGCCGTACCCGTGTCGGATACGTACGACACGGATACTGGTATGGGATATGTGTCGAATCCTTCATTTTAAAAACGGACACGGCACTTTCGAGACTGAACTTTTCATTGCAAAAAATTAGAGAGAATTTGGTGGGATTTTGAAATTTTGAATGACTAATTTGGTGTGTTAATTTTTGCACTCTTTTTTTAAACAAATCTTGCAATCCTTTCTCTTATTGTACAATTATCATAATAATATATGATATGTTGTAAATTTAGTAAATGAAATATATATATTTGTTATGTATCAAACTATCAATAGACGTATCCCCGTACCCGTGTCCTAATTTTGGATCCTTTTTAGCCGTGTCCACGTATCCTAAGTTTTGGAAAATTGGGAGTCGGACACACGGATACGTAACCGTGTCGGATACCCGTACCCGTGTCCGAGTAACATAGAGGATGGCATCTTTACTTGCAGAAAATACCATAATTTGCATGATAAAAATTATTCATAAGAAAGAAATACTGGAGAAAAGCCATGCCCCTTCAAAATAGCTCCACTGTTCAGCTCAAACCGACAACAAGCCCTTCCTCAAATAATTTGGGTTGTCAGGTTAACAGCAATGCAGCTGACACCCATAGTACAGTTCTCATACACCAATAAGATCTAAGACTAAGAAATGTGATTGTCAATATATACTTCCTCAAGAAATATCAGACAGTAAACTTTATAGCAATTCATATCAAGATTTATTTCGGTATATGGAGTATTTTATATGGACCGTTATTTCGGTATATAAATTAGTATTTTATATGGACCATTATCCTGCTCTCACTTATTCCAATTACGACTGCTAGGATCTGTCACAGGTTAGTAGCAGACCCAAGTGCACATTGCATTCAGCATGACCAATTAAGTTATATAAAAGTTGAACTTCAGAACTGTTAGTTCAGTTTGGAAAACTTCTCAGCCAGACATGAACAAAGTTTTTTTTTTCCTTGTTTAGAAGTTCATACAAGAATTTGTATTGTACCAAGATAAAACTAATGAGTTTGAGTCATAATTGTAATATATACTATAGTACAGATGCAATGGTACCTGTAAGACTTCTAATACGTTCTTCGGTTCTTGAAGTAGAACCACGTGATTTAGATACAAAAGCAATATCTGCTTTGAAGGAAATCATTGCAGAAATCTGAACTAAAAAAAGTAAAATTATGAGCAATATAGATGAGAAGTAGCATAAACCAAAAGTAAAGTTAGTTGCTTCAATAGCTACATAAGATATGAACAACAGAATGATGACAAACCTGGAAACAAGAATATTTGGACCATAATCAGATGTATCTGAAAGCTGTAAACGACCAATATTCCTAGCCTAAGGAAAGAAGGGAAATGGGTAAAATAGCATTAAGAAATAAATATGATTGTACAGCACCATATGGAAACCCACCAGCTAAATCTATAGTTAGTTTGAAGAAACACAACAATTAGATTATAAATACCTGAGTACCAAGATTCATCTGGACAAGCTCAGATAAATTGTGAATGTGAGGTGTCTTGAAACCAGCATAATGGAACTCAAACTCATCCTTCAGAAGTTCAGCTGGTCATTAGTTTACTTTCAAGTGAAATAATATGAATAAAGTTTATTCAAAACATTGCAATGCAAACTAGAAAGAAAATTTTATAATGCCAGATAAGCAGCAGAATGAGAAAGCAAAAGAAAAATAAAATGCATAGCAACCGATTAATTTTATATATGTATATGTCAAATGTCTACAACAAATGCTGTACAAACAATAAGATAGATAAGTAAAAAGGAAACTTTATATTTTGAAGATAATGCTGTCTTTCCCAGAAAATATTTTCAATTCTGAATGACGCTGTACCTTTGATTCCAAATGAAGTTGCCAACTATCAAGATCATATCGTGAACCAGATGCCAGGATGTGGTGATTGGGAATATCAGAGGTGCCCTTGCCTAGATCCAGAGTTCCACCTTCATCAGCAACATAAAAGAAAAGATGCACAGTTTCTTCCATTTCCTCATGAAGTCTCACGACAGCCAATAAGAACTTCAGATCAGCAAATGACATAATGATAGAGAATCAATTAAAAATCTACTATGGGGCAAGGAGTATCTACAAGACATCTGCAAATATCAACTATTAAGCAATGAAATGATCCAAAGAAAACTGAACCTGATCCTCCCACCCACCCAATAGAAAAGGAAAAGGAGAAGGGTAACTTTTAGCTTTAGTTAGTAGAAACTAAAGCCAACCTAAAATAAACATCAGATTAACTGATTAGATGATCTCATTGTTGGAACAAACTCACACGGCATAGGATCTGCAGCACTGGCTGTTGTAGACTAACCTTCCTACTAACCAAATTTAGTAACATTAAATAACTACCCAGTTGTTTATCACTTTTTCATTGGCTGGGAAGTAAGGCCGTCGTAACTACTACTCTTTATTGCAAATCAAGAAATAATGACTCAATAGCATGCCTCAATTTCTGAAACTTTAAAGCAGAATGCACAATAATTCAAATTTACACATGTTTATGTATGATGAAGTATATTGTAAAGTATTAAAAAAAAATTCCATCCCATGGATAAAAGAAAGTGAGATAAGGCAGTATTTATGGACAACTCTAGTATCACAAGAAACAGCAAACAAACATCATGAATGGTCTTGATATTTACACTTCACTTTGTGCTTCAATTCGAACTGCCCAGTCCCCTCCATAACCACTTTCTTTCTCCTTGGATTTCAGAAAACTTGTTGTCAGTGTGATTTTTTGATCAACCAATACTTGACGTCCGTAATCCCGCCCATTATGATGTGTCCAACCATATGTTGTAAGCTCATCGGAATCCTGGCATACATGCCGCATAAAATATCTTCCATCCTTAACACCAATCCACATCAAACCAGCAAGTAGTGACTGAGGAGTCCTGGAAATTACAACTTCTTGTTTATGATATAGTTATATTATCCAATAAATGCCGCAAACAAGTGACATTGTTTTTTATGCTAAATTTACTAACAATTAAAAATCTTTACAGCTCTATAGCTACTAACAACGAAAAAGCAGATGAACAAGTAGTTAAAATAAACTCCATCCGAAAAGAACTCACCGCGAGCGAATTCCAAAATAAACATGAGGCCTATATGTTCCCCAATATAAACTCTCCTTGTGTTCCCTTGAAACTGCAGCAAAAATTAACCAAATTCTTATAACAAAATAAGAATAACTCTAATTTAAAATAAATAAAAACACATTCACATTATTTAGGAAACTATTAATTAATCAAGATTTCTGTATTTACCATAGGAAGATCCATGAGCTTCGGAGCAGGAAATGGCGTAACGACCCTGGGTTTTACAGGAGGATTTACCAAATTATTCTTCATATACATTCCGATTAAGAGTAGAATTATTACAGATGAAAGAAAAATCATGAATGTGATATTTAGGATCCGAGTGAAACCAGCACGGCCTCCGCCGCCGGGTATACGAGTTGTCGGATTTGGGTTCACTGGTTTATCAGCATCTGAAATGGAGCTTGGTCGGGCACGAGAGTTTCTCCGGGAAATCCGGGTCATTATGGGTCAAGGTTTCGGATCAAGGCTAGTGTTCGGAGCTTTGACTCAAAGTCTCAGTTTACATTTACAGGTGACAACATTTGGGGAAAAGGTCATGCGAGAGTGGTGGAACTGGAGGTGGGGCGATTTTTCAATTTTTATGAAAAATGATAATATGAAAATGTAATTAATATTATTATTAGAAACTAGTATTATGCTCTTTCTTATTTACAATATTATGTAACAAATCATGAATTTATTGGGCAAAAACTTCTATGTAATACGCTTATGTGTAGTTATAGTGTAATTAGATTTTATTTATTTATTACTTTCTGCAGTTAAGGCACTACCGGATCGGATCAAGACATATTGATGGCGGGTCATGGACTTTCTTTTTTCTCGCGTTACGCAACAACAGCCGCAACCAGATTTCTTAATTCTTCTTCCTCACGTCGGAGAATTTGTCTGTCGTTCGTGCCCTAATTTCTTGTCCAATTTAATTTTCTTCGATTCGATCGAATCATTTGATGAAATCATGTTGTTAAATTTGGATTTTGGTGTGGATTCTGCGAGTAGAAGATAGAATATGTGTGTAGTGTTGGATTATACGTCAACACAAAGTGTGTGTTGGAATTCGGATCCTTATGAACTATTCTCACGTTGTTCTGTAAATCTGTAATTTTGGACTGAGAATTTTTTCTCGCGCTTGTACTGGTTTTTGTTCATGTAGTAACACTCTTTTACTCATAGGGTAACATTAGTAACACATCTAGTTGTTCTTTAAATCTTTAATTTTGGATTGAGAATTTCTTTTCGCGCTTGTATTAATTTTGTTCATGTGGTAACACGTTTTCCTTCATAAGGTAACATTTTTTGTTCATGTAGTAACACATGTTTTTTAGTAATATGTAACATTGTTCACATATCTTCGTAATACAATGTGTAACCTTGACGTAAGATATGAAGTTTTTTTAATATAACAATGTAGTAACACTTACACTTAGATGTGGTAACATACACAAACTTGACAAAAAAAATATTTTAAAAATTATGTGCTGAATAAGGATTGAATCTCTGACTAAATACATTAACAACAAACTTAAACCACTATGCTATAACACATATTCAATAAATATATCCTTCTATAAATATATATATGCGTCCGCCCTGAAGCCCACAACCCTTGCCCGCCACGCACCCGACTCGAGCCGCATCCTGACTAAATTACCTAAATTATGGTGTATTGTACATATCAATAAAATACAATATTTTACAAGAGTCTTATTCAATTTATAGAGCTTCAACCTAATTTGAAAATAAGTTTTGTGACCCAAATATGAAGTGACGATTTATCTCACCTAATGTCACATATATAATTCTCTTTTAATATAATGATTATATGTATAATTTATTTTTCTTATTTATGTATACTAATATTAAATTGTTAATTCATTATATATAAGATAAGATCCAGTGCGTTAAAACTTTAATTATATATTATATTTTTCTAAAATTATATGTAATGCTTGTCAATAACAATAGTGTTGTTAGCTTATAGTAAAACATTTTATGATATAATAAATTAGCTAGTATTGCACCCGTGCTAACGCACGGTCATTGTTGTTATCAAACATTTTAGATGTTAAAATATTATTTTGGATTGATATAAAATTTAAATTTTTTTTACATCTTAATATAATATTTATATTTATTAATAAAATTTTAATCTTTTTTAATTACATTTAATTTTATTCATATCAATGTGATCTGTTAAAGAAAATTCTTTGAAAAGAAGAATTAATATTAGGATTAAATTTTTTGTAGTCCATTGATTTTATTTCGTTTGAAATTAGAATCGACTGTTTTGACTTTTTAATTTTAGTCCCGTGAATTTAATTTTTTATTTAAATTTATCTTTTAATTTGTTGCAGCAGGTCACCAAATAGGTAACTGTCAAATGTGTAATAATTTTATTTTTTCTTTTAATTTCGAAATGTAACCTAGACTTTTTTTAGTCCTAATAATTTTGGGTCGGGATTTTTATGCATATTTTTTAAGGAGGAAGAGCGATTTTTGTGTACTTTGGCTTACTTTTAAATTTTGGGGTTAGTTTAGACCCGGTAAACCAACCCGATCACTTTGTCTTTTAATTTTAAGGTTGTCTTTAAAATCGATGCAAAATTATTAGAATTACAAAAGTCCAGGTGATGCTTCGAAATTAAAGGAAAAAATAAAATAATTACACATGTGAAGTTTACATATTTGGTGACCTGCCGCAACAGGTTAAAGGACCAATTTCAAATATTTTGAAAACATACTGGACCCAAAATCAAAGAGTCATAACAATCGGGATCAATTTTTAAACAATGCAAAGTTACTGGACTACAAAAAAATTAATCCCATTAATGTTCTTCACTGTATAGTATTTTTTTTATTTTTTTTTGAGTAATTGCAAAAAAAATCACCACCCTTGAGGTTTTAATCAATTACATCACATTATTTTCTTTGCAATTCGAGACATCACATTTTAAAATTATGTTATTCAAAGCATTTTTAATTTTTATACAATAATTAAGTGTCGTAGTTGTCGGAGTTGACATAAATGTCCACGTAGGATCTCAAGGCTGAAGATGGGCAAACGTTTCAAATTGCAAAATTTTAAAAGGCGACGTTTTTGTTATAAAAAAATAAAGAAAAAAATATTTTATTCATCGGTCGTGTCATCTTACATGAAAATCTATGTAGCAGTTCCAGGAACCATACTATTTAATAGTTGCCATAAAATGGGCAGACGCTTCAAATTGCAAAATTTTAAAAAGGAATGTCTTGAATTACAAAGGAAAAAATAATATGTTGTACAAAGGAAGAATTAAATATGAGGAAAAAATTTAAAATATAATATTAAAAGTCTAAACCTAGTTCCATTGCACAAACCCCTTGAGTGATTAATATTTCTAAATAACATTACTGGTGTTTCAATTTTGAGATTCAGTTCATGATCAAGAATAATCGAACACTTTAGACTATTCAAGAATTCAGGAGTATGCACACCAAAAAGATGATCACTATTTGAATCAGCATGGCAAATGACTATCTGAGCTCAAATAAGTACGTGATTCATTTTCATTAACATGAATTATATGATCGTTTATGGACCTAACAACATCCAACGTAGGAGTAAGAATTTCTATGTTCAACAAATAATCGTGATTGTCCATTATTTTCATAAAATCATGATAAATACTATGAAAATAGGACCTATCAAATCATCACTACCTGCAAAAAAATATCATACAAAATTTGTACATCAAAATTAGACTCGGTTTGTGATCCTACACTTCAATCTCCAATAGATGTTAGCCAATTTAGAAAAAATAACTCTCAATTTGTGTAAACCATCAGACGCTTCCAAATTCGGCAACCGCATGTTCCTTGCAAGTTTCAGTAAGATACAATCATTTCCACAAAGGAGATGAACTTATTGTAACGTGAACAATATCATGTATCATTCATTTTGGAATAACCCCGAATATCCGGTCGAATCACCTCCAAACACAACAATCTTATCACAAAAAATAATCCAAAATATAACAAATTGGTTGGCTACATAATATCCTTATAATGAGATCAGTCTCGATTGAAAGCTCGGCAAGATGATTATCCTAATTAATATTGAAAGTAGAATCTTTGGTAGCATTAATTGGAATGACAAACCTAGAATTGCAGACTCACCAACCAACATCCATTTTGGAGACCAAATCGTGCACTTGCCTCTCTCCTTTTCATAGGCACAATCGACTAAGTGTAACTTGAATATTTTCTTAGTGTCCAAGGACCAAAATCTCCCAATCCATGCGACATATAAACCACAAAATTGAAAAAAAAATAAAACATCAATTTATGTAAATTAAATTAAAAACATAAATCGGCTACATATATGATTACAAAAAATCGGGGAAAAACGTTACAAAAGATGAAATTAAGTGTATCTATTCTCAAATTTGAAACAATTTAAATCATTTCATCTTCCAGTAAGAACCTTAAGGTACTATGTCGGCTTTAAAAAAAGCTTGTAAATAGATTCATTGAAACTTCCAAGATATTTGATTGTTCAACAATAAGAGTTAAAATCAAGTGTCATGAATTTGCAAGAATGTAGAAGTCTAATGTTTATCTTAGAGGCAGATTAAAATATATATGAATTTTTCCGTGTTAATTTCTTCCACCATGATTGGTCCTAAGACTTTCCAATTTTAGATTTCTTGGAGTATCTTTCTGTGAAGACTCATTAAGATGGATAATATGAACATTTTTCATGACGGAATCAAAATAATTAGTTTTAAGTACCTAAAACCAGATCGAGATTTTTTTAAGTCTCAAATAGACATCTTATCACAAAGAACTTGCACTTGACTAAACTTTGTGCATAAATGGATTCTTTAGGTAATTGGGAAAAATGGACAAAAAAAAGAAAGAAATTTGTGATTATTATAATCCTGAATATTAATCTCAATTTATATGAATATGCAATTATTATCATATCATATTGAATCCAACAAAATAAATAAAAATATAATTGAAAATGGAAAGAAAAATAACTAATCAACATGGAAGGAAATTAAGGACCAAATTCAACTTTTTCGTCCTTTTAGCTAGTCAAAACTAAGGACGAAAATATTGAATTTGGTAAACCTACTTCAGCTAGTTCATGGTTAAAGAACTGCATTTGGTAAACTTATGGGACTATATCTAAAGTTGGAGAAAGTTAGCTACTAAAATCAGAATTAGTGAAAATTATAAGGAAAAAAAGAAGCATTTTTATACCATTTTTTAATATTGTATATTTGCAATATATTTACATTTCTTATTCTAATTTATAAACTAAATGTATTCTTTAATATAATGTATGTACAATTGCATATCATTTTGGTTCAACGTTTATTGTATTCACATTAAAAAAATATTATTTCATTACATATTTAATAATACTGTATAAATAATAATTATAATTTTAAATGCTCATGCATTATCATCATTATATTTTAATTTAAATTATAAAAAGAACCAAAACCTCTTAATAATAAATAATATGTCATTATATCTAATCTTATAATTTTAAAATTAATTTCTCCAACATGATTTATGTGTAGAATGTGAAAGAGATGAATGTAACTTTATACTTCCTTCTTCCCGGATTAACTTGCACCGTTTTATTGGCACACAAAATAAGAAAGTTGAGTAATTAGTAGGATTGTGAGGGTTAATTTTGTAAACTATTATATATAAAGTAAAGAAATGGTTTTGAAGTAAGTGTATGCGTGGGTCCAAAAGTAATAGCATTTTGTGTAATATTGTGGATATTGTAAGGATGAGGTTTATGGAGAACTTTCTACTTTTAGAGCGTGCAAATTATTTTGAGACATCTATATAAGTAAAGTGTGCAAGTTATTATATGAGGTTGATGGAGTAATTACTTATTGTGTTGTTCTTAATATGTGAGTCCTCTAATTTAGTCTCGAAAACTTGGAGAATCTGTTTCGTATTGCTTCAGGGCTTGAGATCTTGTAAGGAATATATGAATTTTTCTACAAAAATTTGTTCCATAAAAATATAAGTCATAACCACCTCTCAACAAAAATATCATCCGAAATTTGTACATCAAGATCATACTCAGTTTGTGATCATATACTCACATCTCCAATAGATGTTATCCAATCAGAAAATATTTTCAACTCGTGTAAACCTTCTGACAATCTCGAGTTTTGCAACAATATGTTCCTTGTAAAATTCAGTAGAGTACAATTATTACACATAACATGTGAATTTATTGTAGTGTGAATTGGATGCTACAATCATCAAAGACGGATCTATCGTTCCTAAGATGAGGGCACGTGCCCCCAGTAATTTTTTTCCTAATACACTATATATATGTATACATAAAAAGTATTAGTTAATTATAAATTATATTAATACGAATACATTATTTCAATCTCATTTCTTAGATCACTACCTCCTGATAAACAATGTTTCGCACCCCCAACCCAGCCCACTCTTCTGAATTTTTTATATTATATTAATTACAATTAATATTATTAGTAGTAATATTATTCAAATTATAATCATAAGGTTAGTTGATAAATGATAATTTAATTGTACATTTTAAAAAGAAATTTAGTATAGTGTTGATAATGAGACAATCATATAAATATTTCAGTAATTAAATTTATAGATTTTATTTATTAATTATAATAGATTTGGTTGTTATGCAGAATTTTTTTATGTATTTTATATTTATATTTTCTTTTTTTGGAGAAATTTGAGTGAACTTTTTTTCTTCAAATATTATTTCTTTGCATACGAGCTATTTACAAATCAAGCATGCGAAGTATCATTATTTACAAATCAAGAATTTTTTAAATAGTGGAATTTCATTTGCAACAATGATAGTATATATACATAGCAGTGACATTTGAAAAAAAATACACATGAACTCAGATTCACACGAGACTTGCTTTTTATTGTGCCCGCCATAAAAAGTTCCTGGATCAGTCCCTGACAATCATGACAATTTTTGTCATTATACCTCAAATCTGCAGACAATGTCTTCCATATAAATGTTATCACGCTTCCACCATATATACAATTTAAACTTGTGCAAGGAGGTATTTACTTGAATTCATTATTCAATTTATATTGTATAAAATAAATAATATTTAAAAAAAAATTATATTTCCAAGATCTGCTTTTTACTTTAATTTCTCAGTTAAAATATGATATTTTTATTAAAAATACCCTTACGTGAGAAAAGGACTACCCCTAACTTTTATTCGACGAAGATTGTCTCCGTTGAAATTTGAACGACAATCTAGAGCAAGGATTCAATGCAAGCCTGTGTATCAAAGCCAAATATCATGGACTACTTTCAGCTAAAACCTTAGCTTCAAGAACACTATCACTCAACCTCGTAATAAAAAATCTATATATGGAAAAACATTATATATTAAAAATTGTTCGAAGAAATAATAGACATTCAACTTTTAAAATGCAATATATTTTTTAAAAATTATAAGGGGGAAAGATATGGTTGCATTGGAAAAATACCTTGAGTGATCAATATTCTTCAATAACATTATCGGTGTTTCAACTTTTGTATTCAATTCATAATCGGGAACACCCGAACACTTAATATTATTCGAGAATTCATGAATATGCACATCATAACGATGATCAACATTTGATTCAGATCAGACTATCAGAGCTCAAATAAGTATGTGATTTATCACGTTATTCATCTAAATAATGTGCTCGTTTATGGACACCTATCAACATCAAATGTAAGAGCGAGAATTGCTCTATCTTACAAATAATTGTGATCATCTATCACGTTATCAAAATCAGGATAAATGTTATCAATAATAGTACTAATCGAATCATCACCACCTCTCAACAAAATATTATCCAAAATTTGTATATCAGAACCATACTCAGATTGTGATTATATACTCCCATCTCCAATATATCTTACACATTCATAACATTTTCATTTTGTATATAGCTTCAAATAACCCCAAGTTCAAAGAATCGCATGTTCCTTGTAAGTTTCAAAAAGAGTATAAAAATTTCATAAAAAATGATGAATTATTTGCAAAATGAACAATATCATATCTCGTTCCTTTTGGAATAACCGATAATATATGTTGGAAATCACCTCCAAACACAAAGGTCTTTCAACTAAAAAGGTAATCCATATGACAATAGATATATGAACTGCATAAGATCCTTAAAATTAGTGTCATGAGTTTCAATATAATATCTGTTCATCATCAGAGCCTTATCTCATATGATGAGACTAATCTTCAAAAGCTCACCAAGTTAATATTGAAATGACAAATCTAGAATGAGCAGTACGTCCACCAGAAAGATGCTACATTAATGATAATCTTGGAGTTCTACCTCAACCATGTAGACGTCTTCCATATAAATATTTTTCTGGTTCAACCATATCCATATACAAAAAATACCCCATTGCTATCAACATGAATAGACTTATTGATTATTTCCTAAACATCGCGATGTTCATCATTATGTCTACTCATCAATCATCAAATACTTATACTCTATCTTCAACTTTGATATGTTGTATGCAAACTCCCTCATTAACAATATATTTCGAGATGAAAATTAGAATCAAAATCTGTATCAAGATTTTCTTAAAAGTCCTACAAAAATTTGTTGGGGAATAAGTTGCACAGATCTATTCGGGATGGATATTTAAATACAAATTTAATTCTCATAATTATTACTAGCATGAATTAATCCTATATTAATTCAAATAATAATCCAACAACAAATCATGCATATAATTAAATCACGTAAATCCTACGATGCGAATTCTACGAAGTTTACGTGAAAGTACCTCTTTGGAATCGGCAATGGCTTTGTTTATTAGACACACCAAAAGAACTTCCCAAGTATTCCCTTAATCCTGCTCGACTATCCAAAGGGTAGGACACTTTGCGAACAATTAACAAAAAGGAAAATAAATTATGTTGCACCACCTTTGTGGATTTACTAATTTTTCCAAAGACATGGAATTGTATTTGGGAATGAAAGAATCATCCCCTATTTATAGAAAGTAGAGGTGGTCGAATTTTAGGGCAAAAAACAATGTGGGAAAATCTTTTCTTGATCTCCAAGAAATCTTGAATATATCTCCTATATTCTTTTTCCCATAATTATAATATTCCACAAAATCCCACCTACTCTTTGTTATGGATTAATTTCGAAAATTATAGGGCAAGAATCCAAGATTTGGATCTTCTTGAATTTATGAGATATTCTTGTATTTCAAGAAATACATATCTTCCATAATATATTTTCAAGAAAATCAAGAAAAATCTTTCTTTCCCTTAATTATCAAAATTTTCAAAAATTTCCTATGGATAACCAAGTGGGAGATTTCTTGAATTTAATGAGATAATCTTGTATTCCAAGAATACATATCTTCATTCCATAACAAAATTCAAAGAAAATCTTTCTCCCATTTTTATCCATAAATTTCGAATTTCAAGGAAAAATAAGGCAGCAATATTTATTTTATTTTAAACACTTTTTTCAGTTATTAGATTATATGTTGGGCTACTTAGGGGGCCTTTAGGAGAATTAAGATTGGACCTTCCAATGGATCTTGAATTATCAATATTGAGCCACAATATTATTGAAGCCCATAAATATTAATTAATCCCACTACATAATTAATATTGCACTATCCATCTTAACCCATATTACGACCAATATGGCTCCCTGCTATTATTTCCCGTTTTAAGATTATCTAGCCCATTAATTAATTCAAGCCACTAAAATAGCTTTCCATTAATTAATATCTTTTGTCCTTGGTCAAGGAACGATTCAACATTATTATCCATACCGGAAACTAGTTCCACTTGTAAGATTTGGTATGATAAAGCTTATGAACCTCCCAATGGGGCAAATCGAACAAAAGCGTGCTTTTACACGATTCGGATAGATTAAATCTTAGCAATCACATGTGACCAATAATATTGCCCAAGATAAAAAGTATTGAATCTCGTTGATTCTCTACCCATGATAAGTCAAAGCAATAGTTATCAATCACACGTGATCCTATTTAAGGAACGAAGATTAAGAAATAACGAACCACTGAGGTCTAATTCTTCCTTGTTCAGTTCTGAAGAATTTGTCCTCCTGTAGGTCCTATTCAGTGCATCAGTCATGCACTAGTGTAATCTCTTGGTCAAGACAAGCCAATCCGAGCCTTACACTTCAACCTTTCACGATGGAATCGTTCATTTCCATCTAGGTCGTGAATGGTGTACTTTTAGTTACAAGGGATTTTTAATTTAATCTTCTGTGATCTGGTATCACTAAATTAACTATAATGTAACACGTACTATTTATTGAACAGTTATGCAGTAAATATATGTAACATTCGATGATATTTAAAGCATCAGTGATAAACAATTTATTTCAGTAAATAAGTTCGAAATTCAGTTTTGATTATACAAAGTAAAAGCATACTTTCCAGTATAATCCCAACAAAATTTACCAAGAGTCCGCAACATATTATCAATCTTTATTATACAACCACTCTTGATTTCGTCATCAATCATCCTTAATTTTACATAAATTTAAGATTAAATAAATATTAGTTAATTTAAATAAATTTGAATTATTATACATTACATAGCATTATATAAGACTTTCTAAACATATTTAGTAAAATATATCAGGAAATTGCGTAATTTTTCTTCTATTTTAAAAAATACTATCAGATAGATATCTCCAACACCTTTCCCAAACTTCATAAGACAACCAAATGAACCAAAAGTTATAAGCATAACATCGAAGATGTAGATGTCCACCAGCTAGCATTCTGTATATCATCATAAAAATTTAGAAGTGGGACTCTCAGAAAAAAGTTTTTTGTTGTTATATACATAATGATGACATAAAACAACGTGATAAAGAGGTGCATTGCATAAAAAAAACACGGAGCACTTAATTGGAAAATAAAAAAATAAATTTATATAAGACAAGCGGGAAAACACAATACACGTAAACTTGAATGACATTACCAAATATATTTTATCTCTGAATATCACTTAACAATCCGTCCAACTTCACCTTAAATATTCGAGAAAACTATATTCAATATTTTAAAAATATTATTTTATATTTTTGTATAAATGGTATATAAATATACACTATATAATATAATCATATACGTAATAACCAAAAAACTTTTTTTTATTCTGAAAATTTAAGCATTTCAGAACATTTTATTAAGCGCTATTGTTTTTTTTTTTACTTTTGCAACTATCATGTTGGCACAATATTGTTTTCAAGTCTCTAAATTATAATCATGGACCTGGAACATACTCCATAATTGACCATGACGAAAGCGGGCTTCCTCAAAAATATACTCATACATGAGATAATGATTGTCCCATATTTTTATTTATTTACATATATAACATTTGATGAAATCAATGAAAACTGTTTGCGCTGAATTTTGAATGACAATCTAGGATCAAAATGAGTTAATGAAGTCTCAGTATCAAAATCAAATGTCTAGCACTACTTCTGGTTAAAACCTTATCTTCAAGTACCCTGTCATTTAACCTTGTAATCACTAACCTAGATCTATTACACAACCCATTTAATGATCTAGATATATTCAATTTCTTGTAAGTTCAATTTAAAGAAATTAGGACTTTGGTTAAAGAAATTAGTTCAATTTTTTTGGGAGGAAAATCGAATTACAGAAAGGTTTTGGGACCAAAAAACTTTTTTTCTCTGCATTGTTGAGTTTACGCTTCACCACACTACTAAATGGAGCTGAAAATCTATGACCACGAACACATACAAAAAATATAAATGAAGATTGTGAAATAATAACAAATGAGATATTTTGGTAAATGTAATAGCACAATGCTCTCGTGAAGGCAAGAAGTGTGAGAAAAATAACTGTGAAATGACCCTAGCACTTTCAATTGACTTGACCATATGCAGTTCCAAGTTGAATTTCTCATTTTTGTTCAATAATTCAACATAAACATGAATTACAAAATTTCATTTACAATTTAAGTAATCCGCTTGATTATCTTATCACGTAACCACTTGATCCCATCAAACTTTCAATGTCATGACATCTGATTGATTAACGAAATCGCCAGAGTGCTATTGATTAACAAAATCACCGCCGTGAAAACAATAAACTAAATGATGAATTAGAACCAAAAAAAGGAAAAAAAATACATGCCAAAATCTAAATTTACATTTAAAAGTGTTCTCTATACAAACTATAATGAAATATGAATCAAACAATGAATTAGAACACATCGAAAAAAATAAATTCACAATAAAATGTAAAATTGCAAAAGCAAGTACGCAAAATAAGTTGGATTAAGGCTAACTTCAAAATCTTCATGGACTACATATACTGAAGAAACCGATAAACTTAAAAGGAAGAAGGATTAAATTGAAGGAGAAAATAGAGCAAAAAAAAAAAAACTACATAATTTATGGTGGAGAAATGTATGGCCAAGATACAATATATATGAATTAATGGTCAAGAATAGTGTAATAAAATTTAATATGTTACAATAAATTTTCATCTTTTCTCAAATACAATGAATGACTTGGATTATAGATCAAAAATGGATCAATCGGTGATAAAAAGAAATGGAAATCCAATAAAGAAATCTATAGGTGTATTATTTAACTTACATGACTTACATGATATAGTGAGTTGGAAAAAAAAAAAAATCTAAAAATATAAACGGCGTTCCAATTTGTTTCAAATTTGAATAAACTTGTTTCTAGGATATCTAATTTTATTAAAAAGTAATTTTTTTTATATAAAAAGATGTAAATTGAAATACTATACAATTTAAATTGATAATAGAAAGATACATGATTAAAAGGGAACCAATTTGTAATAAAAGGAACAAATTGAGCACAAATTTTATTTCTCAAGCACACAATTATGTTGTATTAAGTAGTAAGTAATTTTATTAAATCAAAATGATGGTATTATGTTGATTAATAATCAACAATAATATCAAATGACTATAATTATGCACTTACAAAAATAAAAATAAGAAATATTTATAGTCAAACTTTATTTTAAATTTATTTATAGTCAAACTTGAACAATATTTGTATTGACTATTAAAATTATAAAATCTAATACAATCGATTAGTAATTCAATTAATGTAGTCCTAATTTTGTATCACAATAGAATAACACATTTATCCAAATAATTAATTAGATTTATCATTACATTTTGTATAAATAACAAACCTATCAAAATTGATACATTTACACATCTATGTATGCTATAACATATACATAATACACATAATAATAATAAAAATTATAATAACAAACCTGATTTTTTTTTCATTATTCTAGTAACATTATTAGTCATTTAAAAATCTATGAATGAGTTTTACAAAAATCACTATAATGTATAAATAATAATATAAAATGCGTGTATATATGTCAAATATTATTAGATGTTGTGATAAAAAGTATAGAGACAAATAAAAATAGAGATTATCTTCAAACTACGACTTCAATTTTATGTAAGACGTATCATATGATTTTTGAATGATCAAACAATTTTGATTCATAATACACAAAAACTCTTCACCTTGTGACCCCATCAAACTTTCAACGCCATGAAATCTGATAGATTAACGAAATCTCCTTTGTTTAACAAAATCACCACCGTGAAAACAATGAACCGAATGATGAATTAGAATAAATCGAAAAAAAAAATACCTGTCAAAATCTAAATTTATATTTAAAAGTATTCTATATACAAACTATAACGAATCAACAAATCGAAAAAAATAAGTTCACAACAAAATGTAAAATTACAAAAGTATATACACAAAATAAGTTGGATTAATGCTAATCTCAAAATCTTCATGGACTATATACACTGAAGAAACCGATGAACATAAATGAAAGAAGGACAAAATTGAAGAAGAAAATGGAGCAAAAAAGTCTACATAATTTATAGTGTAGAAATGTATGGCCAATATATAATATACATGAATCAATGATCAAGATCCGTAATAAAAAAGTTAATATGTTAGAATAAATTTTCATCTTTCCTCAAAATATAATGAATGACTCAATTAAATATCAAAAATGGATAACGTAGACAAAAAAATGAAGCATGGTGATTTATTTATTTTCATGATTATAATTTAAAATTTATTTTAAAAATTATGCAAAAAAATATCAAATTATGGATATTAATTTAAAATTATTAAAAAATATTCTTCTTATCATTAAATAATGTATATTATTTCAAATTATTCAAGCTAATAATCCCGGTACTATTTCAAACCATTGTAATGATCCCCATGAACAATTTGATTAATAATAAGAAAATTATATTATCGAATAATATTGCAAATATCAAATGAATAAAGGTGTAAGCATAATAAGATAATATTACAATGCTTTTGACACCACTCGACGGAGACGAAATCACTACACCTTTGAAAGCACCGTCCACACATATCATCTTCAATCGCGACACCAACAATGTGGAGTGTAATATATTACAACTATCAAATGAATAAAGACCTTGTATACATTACATACCTTGATCGCTAGAAAAACTAACATTACAACTATCAAATGATATAAAGGCGTAAACATAATAAGATAATATTACAATGCTTTGAAACCACTCAACGAAGACGAAAACCACCACACCTTTAAAAGTATCGTGACACCTATCATCTTCAACCGACCCCAACAATGTGAAGTGTAAAACATCACTTTAAATAAAGCAGAATAACAAAAAATTTCCCTAATATTAAGCAAGTAATAAAGTGAATTTAATACCACCAATTAAATAACAAAGAGGTGTTAATATCATTAATTATTGTCAAAACTTATATAATTAAATTGTGAAAAAAATTGAAGGACCGCGATCGATTGATGAAGATCCAACGGTGGAGGAGAAAGGGCGTGAAAATCGGGAACACAAAAATCATACACATTATATAGACTAACTATAACTTAAGCATAAATAATGGAAATTATTACAAATTAGCCTACACTTTAATATAATTAATTTCAGAATTATTCTTATACATTGTAACACATTAATTCACTGAAAAGTAAATAATCGAACAAATTCTTCCTTTTTTAAAAAAAAATATTATACAATTTATCCATTAAATTATAATTTCTTACATATCCAACTATATCTATAAGAAATAATGTTATGTATTAGCTATTAAGAGTAAATAATCAAATAAATATCTCTTCAATTATTATAGATAATTAATGATAAATTGCAATTAATCTACTTTTATTTTATAAACTAATATATTTTATAAAATTATAATGAGTTTTGTTTGAAGTCACCAAATAATCAAATTAGTTTTAGAGGATGAGATGCATAAAATGGAAATCTAGACAAATAATTACATATCACTGAAAAACTTATAGTATAAATGTAATTTGACATTTTACTAATCAAAATATAAAATATAGACAATGTAGTATTTTAAAATTATTTATATAACAATGATGAAATGATGAAAATATTGTGAAAAGTTTACATTTATCTTGACTACTTTCAATTATAAAGTGAATAAAATATAGATGATTCCAATGATGTTTCAATTACAAAGGTTATCATGCCAAAAATAGTAGATGGAACTATGAAATATCATATCCGACGGAACTGGAAAGAATTGATTATTTCTTGAACAAAGGCGACATCGAATAGAACTCCAACTAATGCAAGACTAAATGTCGATGTTACCAGAAAATTCAAAACATTACAAAGATAATCACCAGAAAAATTATCCACTATCGTAATTTATCTTCCATGAATTGTAGATTCTTCGTTCCGTCGAGGAGATTTCTGAAACACAGTGTTTGATGGACAACTCAAATCAAGAAGTAAATCCACATTATCTGTCAACCCAAACCGTTCAACCCGCAAATTAAGTTGGTTGAAAGAATAAAATTCATAGCAAAACCAAAAAAAAATATTGAATCAAATTATTAACGAAATGAATCGCAAAATAAACGTCGAATTCTGAAAAGAAAATCAATAAAAAAATAGAAACTGGACATAACAAAAAAAAATCCGAATCAATGAATGAATAAACTAATAACAAAAAATCTAAATAAGCAAAATTATAAGAAATAATAATAAAAAACTAATATACACATAAATCTAAACAAAAAAAATATCCAAAAATCCTATAAATGAAATGAATTGGATTGAAACCCACCACCCTCTCCATGTGTATATATAAGGACTAAATTGGGTGGAAAGTGGTAAAGTAATTGCAGGAAAAACTAAGGGAGAGAATTAAGGAAGAAAAAATATAATGTAGCACAAAATTAATGTAGAGAATTAAAATAATATTTAATTTGGTTGAAAATTGTCAAACATCCTTAAATAAAATTGATGGCTGAGATTGATCAAGAGAAAGAGGTCTAACGACCATAAAAAAAAAGGCGGGAAACCAGAAAGGAAAAATTGTAGTTGTATTATATAGTTATAGATATATTATTTATATATAATTAAGTAAATTGAATATTTAAAGAAGAAAAGAAAAGTGAAGCTTAATTAAAAAAAATATTTGTCTTAAATCTACTTAAACAACATTCATCTAAAAATCAATTATTTAGTGAAATATTTATAGCAAAATATTCATTACATTAGTCAAATAATATTGTGTCATGTAAACCAACAATTATAAAACTAGTGAAATTAAAAAAAAAAAAAAAAGATACACTATTTTAAAGCTATTAGGTTTATTTAAAAAAATATTATATTGAGATTTTTTCCTCAATTTATTGATTTATTATATCAGTTTTGTAAAATTAGAATTTATTTGATTAATTTTATCCAAACAATTAAATAAGACTACTAAAAAAAATTAATTCAAAACACATTCGAATTAAATAGTAATTTAGTTAATTAATCAGAGAATGGAGAGATATGTTAAAAGAAAGTGAAAAATTATTGAAAGTGGAGAAAGAGAGGGAGATTCCTAGAAAAATGAGAATAAAGAGGAGAGAGAAGGGGGTGGATATAATGGGTGGGAACAGATTTTATAGAAGACTGTCCTGTCACATCAAGCTTTGAGTCCCTCAGACGCAATCATCATCAAGATGAATCATAAGCATATAAACACATCAAAAACATACAACTAAGGGTAGATACATAAACGATGCACATACAAATACACAATAAAGTAGAATTGCACTAGTTGTGGCATCTAAAACAGCCATCACAGAGATCTGTTGAAATCACAAGAGTTGTATTGATTTGCTCCAACGCCTATGGGCTTTTTGCAACCGATTTGTATTAATTTGTTTCTAACCGATCAACATATTAATTACGGATTAAAAACCTTGAAATTCTACAGTTTCATTTGCACTTTGAAGAAAAACTCAAATTTCTACATTTTCAAATTATTTATTGGACAAATCACATGTGCTAAAGGGTCATTAGTTCCAAAAACAAGCTAGACTTAGGGGTGTTTTAGACTTCAACTCCAACCCAATAAACACTTATTTTCAAAATAAGTTGGGTCACACTCACTTAAATTTTAAGTGCTTTTGCACTGTAGACTAGAGGCTTAAAACACCCCTTTACTATCAAAAACATAAAATCGCCAACGTATATTAATAGGGTTTTTAGTATGTTGTTCCCGTGATTTGTGATTAATCGAAAAGCCCACGCGCTTCACTTACAATCGAGGGCGCAGTAATACTTGATGCGTAGAGAAACGTAAACTATACAAAAATAATTTTATCGGCTTATGAGGAAAACACGAGAAACTCTCTCGATAAACTTTGATTCAATATTCATAATCAACTGAATGAAAATGTTACAAGACTGACTCTTAATTAAGAAAACTCTAACGCTAATTACGGAAACTTAATAAATGTTAATAAATTAAATTAATTACATTAATGACTAATTTTATAATCAACTCGTGATTATAATAAATCAAGATCGTCATCGTAATCTCTTCTCCATCAATACTTAAATGAGAATGAATGAAGAGTAATGATGAGTCAATTTTATTAATATTGGGTGATATTTTTTATTAAATAATAAAGAGACACAATTAAGCTGAGACAGTCTCACGGTGAGGCGGTATAATTTGAGTATTGACGCTTTTAATGTTTGAGAGGGTGAGTGTTGATTTGTATAACCGTCTCATGCGAGTTTTTGTCAATAATAAAAATGCAATTATCAATCTCATAATGATTGACAGGTTTCGTCGACGCTGGTGCGCCCCCCCTTCCTGCTGATACATGACAATATTTCCAATTTTTTATTTTAATTTTTTAATATTTAAATTAAATTAACAGTAAAATTAAATGATAATTAAATTATCAGCTTTCAAGACAAGCCTTTAATATGTATATGAATACTTGACATGCCTTAATTTTTATTTTTATTTTGACTTAGCTTATTTATTGAGTACTTTTAAAAATTGTTGTAAAATATTTCAACATGACACACTCTTGTTAAAATTAATTTCAATTTTGTATTACTATTTTTACTAGTATATCACCCGTGCGTTGCACGGTTTATGAGTATAAAATAAACATAATATAAAATGTATTTATTTTTGTGTTAAATAAATTATAAAAAATTATTTTACTTATAATAATAATAAGAATCTATTTTTCATTTTTAATTTTTTTTTATTTAGATGCAACTCACAATTTATGAACATATTTTATTTTTGCAATCAGACATGGGAAATGAGTGGCACTCCAACTGTTTTTAAAAATTTTACATTGTTAAATAGTGCAACTTTAAAGGTATTTTTTTTCTTACAATTTTAAATTATTTACTTCTAAACCACTTTGATTGTCACCTATTATCGCTTTCTCAATTCTCATTGCATGTCAAAAAATTTCAAATTGTCCCATTTAGTTACTCCTAACATGATAACATATAACTACCCATGATTGAAATTAATCTCCTTAAGAAAGTCCAAGATTTTTAATAATTATTTATAATTTTGTTGGGAAATTTATAGTTTTGATGAAAGTTCCAAAAACACATGTATTAGGACCAATGTACTGTTAATGACCGATGTTTATATTACTCGCTATAGAGACCAAATAATGATTGTATGTAACAACCCATGAAATAGATAGGTCATATATTGAGGGGAAACTCAATATGTATAGGTCGATCCGAAGACTCAAAGGACAAATTGGATATCCCATAAAGCCGTAATGCAAGACAAGAATAGAAGATCGATCGCTCGATCCGGGTCGACATCTCAATAAAGTCATAAAGATCAAAC